>SJYV01049240.1:770937-859790 GCA_006410875.1 Neotragus pygmaeus | reverse complement strand
AAAGCATCAATTCTTCGGCACTCAGCTTTCTTCACAGACCAACTCTCACATCCATACATCACCACTGGAAAAACCACAGCCTTGACTAGACGGACCTTTGTCGGCAAAGTAATGTCTCTGCTTTTGAATATGCTGTCTAGGTTGGTCATAACTTTCCTTCCAAGGAGAAGTGTCTTTTAATTTCATGGCTGCAATCACCATCTGCAGTGATTTTGGAGCCCAAAAAAATAAAGTCTGTCACTACGTGCTGTCGAAATTAAAACATAAAATATAAAAAGAGATGAATCCTCACTGTCACCAGTGATCAAGCATGTGATCTCGAGAAAGTTCCTTTATCTCTTTGTGCCCCAAGTCAGTCATCCTCACTGGGTTCCCCAGTGGCTCAATAGTAAAGAATCCACCTGCCAACACAGGAGACCTGGGTTCGATCCCTGGGTTGGGAAGATCCCCTGGAGGAGGGCATGGCAACCCACTCCAGCATTCTTGCCTGGGAAATCCCACGGACAGAGGAGCCTGGAGGTCTACAGTCCTTGAGAGTCGGACAGGACTGAGCCAACACGCACGCAGCCAGGGTCCTTGAGATGTGCGCACCACGGTCGGTACCACCCCCACAGGCTGTGAGGAATGTTCAACGCATCAACACACGCGCAAGGCCACTGGAAGAGGCGAATACTAAAGATCACGCAAGCGTGTGTTAAACCACAACAAATACAAGTTTGGCATCAATGCTCCCCTCTCAGTACTGAAACGTGAAGCAAATAAAAAGCACACCCAGAGAGCTCTTGGTGCTGCATAAAGGAGCACAGTGATCTCTAGCACAGAAAGTATACCACACACACCAAAAGTGGCTTAAGCCGGGTGTCAAGAAGAACGTGGCAATGACAAAAACGCCTGCGATTTCCACTATTACGTGTCAACATCCAATGTTAAGTACAAGTGGGGTCACAGGAGCACACTGCTTGTCTCCATGGTTAAACAAAACATTAGTTTCTCTTCTGACTGAAGGAAAACCACCTTTTCAATTGTCCACGTTCATGGAATGGTGAAATGAAGTTCTGCTGCTGTTGCTGAGTGGCTCGGTTCTGTCCAACTCTTTGCAACCCACGGGCTGTAGCCCGCCAGGCTCTTCTGTCCAAGGGATGTCCCAGGCAAGAATATTGGAGTGGGTCGCCATGCCCTCCTACCTGGGATCTTCCCAACCCAGGGATCAAACCTGAGCCTCTTGAATTGCAGGCAGATTCTTTACCACTGAGCCCCTGAGGAATCACCTGAAGTGAAGCTTATTTATATTTTAATTATTACCTTATAAATGTTTCTGCAGCCTAGAGGATCCAATTTTTTTTTCTTTAATACAGCTGGAAAAATGTGGTCATCTTTAGTGGTGAGCCAGTTTTATAAAATTTGAGGTATATGAAAAAGTAAATAGAAATAAAATTTGGAGTGTATGTATGTGAAGAAATGGGAAACAATTTCAGAATTGCAAAGACCTCTTGGAGGCCCAGCTGCTTTCTAAGTGAGTGGTGCTGAGGCAGTCACTCCGAGGACTATCAGGAACAATTTACCTCCTGAAAATGGCCCTTCAAAGTCATGGCATCATACTCCTTCAAGGCAAGCGAAAGAATAAAACGTCGGAAAGAAAGTTTAGTGCTTAAAACAACAGCTTCAACAGGGTTCTCCGGCGTTCATGTGGGAATTTAGAAAAAACAGAACTAGTATTTTAGGCTGGACACAGACATCCCCAAGCAACAAACGCGGTCAGAATGACTTTCAACTTGCTGCCTTTCATTCACTGGGAATGCGGTCCATGGAATTCTGCAGGCCAGAATACTGGAGTGCATAGCCTTTCCCNCCAAGCTTCAGTAATATGTGAACTGTGAACTTCCAGAGAGGCTCCGCTCCTTGCAGCATCATCACACACAGATAAGGATGCTCCTGGTATGATGCACTTCCACGGGGTACCAGTTGTGCCTTGGGCTGCCGCGTGGATAAAACTGACCACAACCTGTGGATAATTTCAGGGCCTCGCTAGGGTTCTCGTTGCCTTTCTCTCTCATTCAGGTGTAACCCACCTGGACTCACCTCCTCTTGTTTTAAAGCAGCTTTGACACAGGGTTGGATCTCGATAGCTTGAATTTGAAAGAATTAATTGAAAAGCAAATTAAATTTATGATGAAATCTTTCTGAAAGCTCTAAAGGAGGGTCTCTTTCATAAACCACAGACACTTAAACTATTCTCTCCCCACTTAGCCATGTCTCACGTAAGGTGCAGTTGACACCTGCTTTACTCCCCAAATAATAAAATCTGTCCCCAAATCCTAAAATCTGTCCCCAAATCCTAGACCAAACTGCTCCTATTATCATTGTTCATCCATTCACATTTCCTCCCTCTCCTTCACCTACCAAAATTTTTCCCTGCTATGGTCCTTTGTTGTTTCCAAATTAAATCCAAGTAGTTACTCCACTCTTCTGTTAACCATTCTTTCTCCAAATTATATACTTTACGTTCATTCTGAAACAAAGAAACAGTCAATGGACTAAGGGAAAATCCTACTTATGGAGCCCAAGTGGAGGCGGAGTGATCAACAGACTTCCCTTGGGTCCGGGAGGGATCTAGGGAAGGGGTTCAGATTTAGGGGGGCAATAAGGGTGACAGGCACTGCTGCTGCTGCTGCTGCTAAGTCGCTTCAGTCGTGTCCGACTCTGTGACCACCAGATCGGCAGCCCACCAGGCTCCCCCGTCCCTGGGATTCTCCAGGCAAGAACACTGGAGTGGGTTGCCATTTCCTTCTCCAATGCCTGAAAGTGAAAAGTGAAAGTGAAGTCGCTCAGTCGTATCCGACTCTTAGCGACCCCATGGACTGCAGCCTACCAGGCTCCTCCGTCCACAGGATTTTCCAGGCAAGAGTACGGGAGTGGAGTGCCATCACCTTCTCAGGAGAGGCACTGAGTAACCACAAATTAACATTTTGCTCCTGTTTTGGAGGAACACAGGAGATGCCTTACTGTGGCGGTTTGTTGTTGTTTAATCGCTCAGTTGTGTCTGTTTTGTGACCCCACGGACTGTAGCAGGGCCTGGCTCCTCTGTCCATGCAATTTTTCAGGCAAGAATATTGGAATGGATTGCCATTTCCTTCTTCAAGGGATTTTCCCCACCCAAGGATGGAACCTGTGTCTCCTGCACTGGCAGGCGGGTTCTTTACAGCTGAGCCACCTGGGAAGTTCTTTATGGGGGTTACCTTGAGTCTATCTATTCTTACTCATTTGTAAGTTTAAGGTAAATAATTTGCAACATGCAGCTCTTGATAAATGCCAGGCGCTTGCTGCTCTGCCTTCTAAGTCTTGCTTGGACCCCACTGGGCAGGAAATCGGCTGCCGCGCCCAGGTCCGTGGGATATGCCCTGCGCCGGATTCTGCATCCGCACTGAGCTTTCCTGCCCCGGGGCTTCCTTTCCCCTTCTCTGAGCCCCGCTTTGATCTCTGCTTTCCTGGTCAGACAGCTCTGGCCTTTGGCAGGAGGATAGATGAGGGGAGAAACCCACGCTGCAATGCAAACGTGGGAAGAAGGTTTTTTAAATAAACACCATCTGAGATGAAAGAGGTGCATCCTGCTTTATTTGGCTTCAAAGTGCCCGGCTGCCAAGCATAAGATGGTGCCCGCACGCCTGCCCTCCACACAGGCTCTCTCTTCAGGGCCCTGGGGCCTCCTGCACATCGCTCTTCCTTTTCTAGCTTCCTCATCTCGTGTCCTTGTCCCCGCCCCCTGCCCCCACCCTTCAGTTGCCTAAAATGATGCGCGAAGCTTCCAGAGGATCGCAATTCCTTGTGCTTTTTACTCACTGGCGTTTAACCGGGAGCTAGCTCGGATGGAGGGAGGCCAGGTCCAGGGAAATTCCTTAGAAGCAATATCGCTAAAGCAATGGCTCCTCAGCCCCTGAACAGCCCTGGCCGTTCAGTGTGTGCGCTGCCTGCACTTTATTCCTGGCAACTGGTAAGGTGCCGCTCTGCGGAGCTGTGTCCCCGTCTGTGCTTTCTGGTGGAAGAAGCATGAGTTTCAGTTCAGGAGCTCAGGCTTCCCAGAATTATATGGATTTGTTTTGAACAGCAGTCTTCTCACTCGTGTCGTGGACTCCAGTTTTTCGCTTAACATTTGTGTCCTTTCCCCCAAATTAGTACGTTGAAGCCCAAACACTCAAGATGATGGTACTAGGAGTTGAGGCCTTTGTGCAGTCATGAGGTTCACACCAAGCCATGAGGGTGTAGCCCACAGCTGGGATTGGTGTTCTGAAAAGATGAAAAGACGCCAGAGCTTGCTTGCTCTGCCTCATGAGGACTCAGCAAGCAGATCATCATGGTCTGCTCTCCAAAATAACAGCAAGAAGGTCTGCACTCCAGGACAAGAGCTGTCACAGGAGCCGCATCAGCCCACACCTTGATCTTGGGCTTCTCCACCTCCAGAACTGTGAGAAGTAAACGTCTGTTGTTTAACGCATCTGCCCAGTGTAGGGTGTTTTGTTTTAGCAGCCAGAGGAGACTAAGACAGGTCCCATATCTCCTGTCTTCGAATAGCAGCTTGGTGGCTTGTGGTGTGACTTTGGACAAGTTATTTAAGTTCTCTGTGAGTTGCTTCCCTCAGCTATAAAATGGGACTCACAGGGTTGTTGCAAGGAATGAATTACTTTATTTAAAACGTTGAGGACCATGCCTGGAACATAAAAGTGTGATGTTGTTGTTAGCTATTACCACTCCTGGAGAATGACTGATGAAAGACGTATCTTTTAAAAATTTTTTAAATTAATTTTTATTGAGGTATGGTTGCTTTACAATGTTGTATTTGGTTTCTATTGTACAGCAGAGTGAATCAGTTATACATATACATGTATACGCTCTATTTTAGGTTTCCTTTCCACTTAGGTCACCATGGAGCATTCAGTTTATTGTTCTATACAGTAGGTTCTCATTAGTTGTACGTTTTATATGTAGTTGTGTGTATATTGTCAATTCCAGTCTCCCAGTTCATCCTACCAGCCCTCCTCCTCTTGGTAACCATAGTTTGTCTTCTACATCTGTGTCTGTATTTCTGCTTTGCAAGTAGGTTCATCTGTACCATTTTTCTAGATTTCACATATAAGCAATATTGCATGATATTTGTCTTTCTTTTCTGACTTTGTGTGACAATCTCTAGGTTCATCCATGGTGTCGCAAATGACATTATTTTGTTCCTTTTTATGGCTGACTAATATTGCACTTCCCTGGTGGCTCAGACGGTAAAGTGTCTGTCTACAATGCGGGAGACCCCGGTTCGATCCTGGGTCAGGAAGATCCCCTGGAGAAGGAAATGGCAACCCAGTCTAGTACTATTGCCTGGAAAATCCCATGAACAGAGGAGCCTGGTATCTACAGTCCATGGGGTTGCAAAGAGTCGGACACGACTGAGCAACTTCACTTAATATTGCACTGTATATGTACCATATTCTTCTCTGTCCTTGGACATTTAGGTTGCTTCTGAGTCCTGGCTATTGTAAACAGTGCTGTAGTGAACCCAGGGTTGTGTGTATCCTTTCAAATCATGGTTTTCTCTGGCTGTGTACCCAGGAGTGAGATTGCTGGGTAATATGAGAACTCTATTTTAGTTCTTTGAGGAGCCTCCACACTGTTCTCCATCATGGCTGTACCAATTTACATTCCCACCAGTAGGGTAGGAGGGTTCCCTTTTTCCACACCCTCACTAGCATTTATTGTTTGCAGATTTTTTGATGATGGCCATTCTAACTGGTGTAGGTAACACTTCATTGTGATTTTGATTTGCATTTTTCTGCTACTTAGTGATATTGAACATCTTTTCGTGTGGTTTTTGGCCATCCATATATCTTCTTTGGAAGTCTGATGCCCATTTCTTGTGTGTTTTTTTTTTTTTTTTGATAGCGATCTGCCTAAGCTGTTTATATATTTTAGAGATTAATCCCTTGTCAGTTGCTTCATTTGCAAATATCTTCTCCCATTCTGGGAATTCTCTTTTTGTTTTGTTTATGATTTTCTTTGCTGTGAAAAGGCTTTTAAGTTTAACTAAATCCTTTTTGTTTTGGTTTTTCTTTTCACTACTCTAGGTGGTGAGTTGAAGCACCCAGGCACTGGGATAGAGGGCCAGCTGCTCTACCTGGGGTATGTGGACACGTGTGTCGCCCCGGCACCCTTGGACCCTCCAGTTCTGGTGAGGCTACTGGGTTCTCTCCACACAGCGGACTTGGAAATTCTTGGCAAAACTTTCTGTGTCCATACACCTAGATTCTTCCTGCAGTTATTTCTCTTCCTTGGGCCTCACAGGGTGAGGGTGGCCAAAAAAGAGGATGATAATCTCAAATCCCTCTAGTCTAGAAAATAAGACTTTTGCAAGCATCGGTAGTGAGAAAGCTTATGTTTTTGTCTGTTTTCCTTGCCACACTCCTCCTTGAGATTAGAAGAGGAGGGGCTATTGACTAAAGATGGAGAAGAAAAGGGGAGGGAGGAAACAAGGGAGAAACAAAGCAAATTAATAGCTTGAAGTACTGAATAAAGCCGCACGTGTGTGTATCAGGATGATTGCTGAGGGTTCTGGCAGTGGACCAAATGAATCAGGATGTCTGCTGGCAGGGCAAGGATTCTACCATTTAAACAAACCTTTCTCATAGTAGATTTGTCAACACCAAACTTTTGTGATCAAGAGTCTGAAGGCTTACATATGTAATCATACGTTTCTGTCTTCTTCCTTTGAAGACTGAGAGAAAGAGAAGCGAGGTCCCACCCAAAACATCAGCCCCTGTAATTTGAATGCTGGCGAAACCCTGAAGTGCTGTAGGCAGCAGAGGCTGGGATAAGAGGTGTGTTTGGGGTCAGTGAGGGTCAGGTTGAGAGAGTCGGAGCAGTACAGAGTGGGACAGGCATTAAGGCAATAACATCCCTATTTTGGGGAACTCTCAGAGATTCCTGTGAAGGGGGACGAGCTGGGGTCTGCCATTAGGCCAATGAAAACATTTGATTTAAAGAAAAGCTCTTTTAAAACAACTTTTTATTGAAGGATAATTGACTTACAACATTGTGTTAGTTTCTGATATACAACAAAGTGATTCCGTTTCTCTTTCAAATTATTTTCCTTTATGGTTTATATCGGGATACCAAGTATAGTTCCCGTGCCATACAGTAGGACCTTGTTTATTCATCCTATATATACTGTTTGCATCTGCTAATCCCAAACTCCTGGACTTCCCAGATGGCTCAGTGGTAAAGAATCCACCTGCCAAGCAGGATACATTTGATCCCTGGCTCAGGAAGGTCTCCTGGAGGAGGAAATGGCAACCCACTCCAGTATTCTTGCCTGAGAAATCCCATGGACAGAGGATCCTGGCGGGCTACAGTCCTGGGGTCATCAAGAGTTGGACACGACTTAGTGACTAAATAACAAAAACAACAAATCCCAAAGCCCGCATCATCCTGCCCTCACTCCCTCTCCCTTGGCAACAGGTCTGTTCTGTTTATGAGTCTGTTTCTGTTTCATACATAAGTTCATTTGTGTTTTATTTTAGATTCCACATACAAGTTATATCATGATATTTGCCTTTCTCTGTCTGACTTACTTCACTCAGTATGCTAATCTCCAAGTGCATCCAGGTAGCTGCAAATAGCATTATTTGATTCTTTTTTAATACTAATATTCATAGTTCTCTTTATGAGTAACATATGAGTGCTACTGACTTGTGCCTCCTAGGAAAGGAAATTTTAAGTTTTTCTTGAAATCAAAGATGTGTGTAAGATAAAATTTGCTTCTCCAGAAGGTATTATAAGTTAGTAGCACTCATTTGACGATTGAAGTTATATTCTTTAAAAACATGATAGCCAATTAGAATACTGGTTAAAATGATTTAAGTTCATAGTCTTTCCAGATAAGTGGGATTTCACTGATTCTTATTTTTCAAGTTATTCCCCTCCTTCCTTTTATCACTGACCTCGGTACGATAAATACTTCTTCTAACCATTACTGTTTGAATATATTCGGTCTCTTGGACAAAAGTCATGAAGCTATGAAAAAGTCATGAAAAGTCGTGAAAACTATATCTGACAGTCCGGGCCTGAGTTCTGCAGCCATGCTGACTTCTGGCCCTTTGCTGAAACTATCAAAACAACATGGAATGTGGGCAGTGGAAGCAGCTGAATTCACTTGAAACAGGAGTTTAAACTCTGTTGTAACATTGGGATTTATATGTTGTGGGAGTTGGAAGATGCATGACCGCTATCCTCTCTCATTGTTTTCTTTTTCCATCACTGAGCTTTGGTTCAGAGTGAGTCTCAAGAATTCTACTTCTTCCACTTATTCCAGGGCTGTTAGGATATAAGACTATTTGGTGGTAGAGCGTTAAGCTACAGCTCTATTCTTGAAGGATGAGAGGGTTGAAGTCGGGCCTTAGATGGAAATTATGCCATGTAAATATGTATGCTTAAGGTAACCTCTGCTCTCTGTACTCTCTCTAGATTCCTTATGAGTTTCTAGTTTACCACACAATTAACACACACTTTCAGAAAAGGCTTTGATGTGTTATTTGCATTTTAGTGTGAATTTAAGCTATTGGGGCAACTTTCCCATGAATTTTCAGCCTGATCCCTAAATGAAGAGAGAGTAGTTAAGACTCCAGTTAAGGGAATTTCAGACACAAGTGAGTGGAAATTTTATAATAAAAGGGTCTGAATAAGATACACACTCAGTTATTCACTCACTCATTAGGAACTTAAAAAATGACACCTAGCCACTAATATGGAGTCAGACGTTATGATTGCAACACTGGTCTCCTGAAAAGATCTGCAGTGGAAGTCTCAAACCTCCCTTATCAGTCTGATACACATCTCAAGAATTATCCTTTTTTAATTTTTGTACTTTTATATTTCACTACAGTTCCTTTTTTAATCAGGGTATGATTAGGGTTGATTTTGTGCTGTCTATGTTTGCCTTATATAATCAATGTAATTTTGATGTTTACCTTGTTTTTAGTGAACTGATGATGCAGATTTTAGTGAAAATAGGTCTGATCCTCAGTGGTACTTCCAGCTCCTGGATTCTGTGTGGGAGGCCTAATGATTTCAGCTGGGATTTTCAATTACCTATTGAATCTGAGCAGTGGTTGGTACTTTATTTCTCCTGGCAGAACAGGGACCCCCAGAATAGACAAAATTACTGAATGAGCACCCTCAGGACACATTAGAATATATTTGCATTTTTTATTAATGCCTCCCACTGCTTATTCTGGGATATGAGTTGGTATTTTAATAGGTACACAAGGAGCTTGGAAGGGATCAGAAGTATACTGGAGTGGAATGTGGAACTTGAACTATCAAATCACGAAGACAGAGACATAGAAGGCCGCGTGAGGATGGAGGCAGAAGCTACAAGCTGAGGAAAGTCAGGAACCGTCAGAAGCTAGAAGAGGTGAGGCAGGATGCTGTCCTGGTGACACCTTGATTTTGCACGTCCAGCCTCTGGAAATATGAAAATAAACATCTGTTGTTTTAAGCCTCCTGTTTAGTGGTGCTTTGTGACAGCAGCCCTCGGAAGCTAATACACCTGGTATTACCAGAAGCCCTTCAACCAAAGGTCTTCAGTGGGAAACTACACTGCGTAAAGTATCGTCCCAGGGAGCTTTTTGGGCAGGTGACTTGTATTCATCAAGAGGCACAGTAGAGCATACAGATTTAGAAGGACGCATCAGAATGCACCAACTCAGATCTTCCTGTGCTCACCTGTCTCCAGCAACTTGTCCTAAGACAGCTGACATTGCAGTGACCAGCCAACTTCATGTGAGGACAATCCAAAGGGTCTCCCCTTTTACTTCTTGCCGAGAGGCTCGATTGTTGCTGAGGCTTGAAATGTCAAGGGACTAAGGGTTCACCATATACTACCTGGAAGTATAGGTGAAGTAAAACACCAGGGGCCAACCTTTACCCAAAGAGATAAACACTCTTTGTGACCCCATGGCCTATAGCCTGCCAGGCTCCTCTGTCCATGGAATTCTCCAGGCCAGACTACTGGAGTGGGTAACCATTCCCTTCTCCAGGAATCTTCCCAACCCAGGGATAGAACCAGGTCTCCCTCATTGCAGGCAAATTCTTTACCAACTGAGCCCCCAGGGAAGGCCAAGAGAGATAAAGAAGAGCACGCATATTCAGCCTTTTCCCCCCAAAGCAGCCTCTCCTGAGATCCAGAGTTCGTACAGCCTCTCAGCAAAAGATTGCACTGGAATTCAATGATTGGATGATATTGATATCATGCAGAGGTCAGCTTGGTATTACACCTTCACTTTGCTTTCCTTCCTGACCTTAACCTCCTGAATCCTCACTCCTCCTCCCCTGGATTGAGTCTCCTGATGAAGCAATAGAAAGACCTTTGCCTCAGATCCTGCTTTCTGAAGAACCCAAGTGGAGCAGTTAATCTAAATCTCTGCAAATGTATTAATCAAAATGCTTTCAGTTACAAGCAGGAAAAAACACAACTGAAAATATCTTAGGACATTTATAATCTTACACATTAAGAAGAGTGGGCTTCAGTCATGTGTCATCCAGGTATGAAAAAACTATGGGTTCTGCTTACTTTTACCTCTTGGCTTTCTTTTTACAAATAGTCTCAGAGACACATTCCTCCAACTTAAACTTCTCAGCAGATAAAGGGATTTCTTTTTGGAAAGCCTATATATTCATCCAGAGAGGCATGTATATTCATCCTGAGGCAGGTACTATCCCAGGGAACAGAGACTTTGGGTAGGAAGTCAGCCCTATAATTATCATTCTCTCCAGGAATTTGTGAAATGAGGCAGGGAAAGTCCTGTAAAGGAAATATGGGGGTATAAGAGGCAAAAGCAAGTGATTACATGAAAAAAGTTGTCTTCACAATTACAGGGTTCAGGTTCCACCCATAGATCATAAACTTTCTGTTTTCCAAGACTCTAGAGCTGAGGATAATCAATCATTTCCCAAACCACACATTTTTCCTAAACACCATCATTTTATTGCTTTTACTATATGAGGCATCCTAAGATCTTCCTAGTCAAATTGTGGTCCACAGACCAGTACCGTGGGCATCACCTGGGAGCTTGTTAGAAATGCCCAATCTCAGACCTCCTGTCAGCCTCACTTAATCCAAAGCTGCATTTTAATAAGATCCCCCATTGACTTGTATGCACATTAAAATTTGAGAAACAGTGTCCAAATGTCCTGTGTGAAGACAGACTGAATCCCTGACATATAAGATGGGAAAGGAGCCATTAGGTCTGACAAGGTTTAAGATGGGAATGATAAATTTGTCTTTGGGATAAGATACTGTCATTTTTTTTTTTAAATTAATCCCAAAGCTGATGGTCAAATAAGTTATTCATTTCTTAGAAGAGCATCTGGCATTTTCCAAGGAAGAATTTATTTACACAGCCAAGATTATAAATCCCACACCTACACTCTTTCACAGACATCATATGGTAGCATGATTTTTTTTTTTAAGGTGCAAAATGTAAAAACAGATCCTACAAAGTAAAACTATGGTTACTCATTGTGTTGACCAGTAGGTGCTGAAGGGAATGGTGGCCCAGTGGTAGACTATCTGCCTGCCAGTGCAGAAGACACGAGAGATGCGTGTTCGATCTCCTGGAGAGGGAGATGGTGAGCCACTCCAGTATTCTTGCCTGGGAGATTCCAAGGACAGAGGAACCTGGCAGGCCAGAGTCCATGGGGTCACACACACTCAGACATGACCGAGCCACTGAACATAGCACAGCACACCATGCAAACTCGCCAAGAGATTTGCCTGAAACATTATTTCCATACAGTTTGGAAGTTATAGGAAGGTGTGTGTTGAAGCACCACCTGTAAGTCTTATAATGTGTTCTTTGTGGAAATACTATTCTCACAAAACTGTGTTCGTGGCAACAAAATCAAAGTCCACAGAAAAACTACCACCTTTAGCAAGGAAATATTATCCCTCTCTTTGATGTCAGAGGAAAATGCACATGGGTCAGTGATGGGTTATATGGCTGGAGAAGTATGAAATGCTGAAACTTGGGCATTAACATTCAAAGGCAATAATGGGAATCCACATTTCATATTATCATCTGTCTTTATATTGTCTTTCATAGTCATCCACCATGTTTGAATCTAGCTCACAACACGTCATGAGACAGAAATGCATTTCCTTTGCAGGTGATAACTTTTTAGTCATTACTTGAACACGCAAGTGCCTGGGGTTTAAGAGAACCCTGTGAGAAATCAGAGCCAATCATATGGTTGTTGTAGTGGGTTGACTGGTGACCCTCTCCCATCTCTGCCCCACCCCCCCAAAAAAATAGGTCTATCTGGAACCTATGAATGACATCTCATTTAGAAAAAAGGATCTTTGCAGATGCAACTAAGTAATTAACTTAAGGCTCTTCAGATGAGATCATCTTGGCTTAGAGCAGATCGTAAGTCCAGTGGCCTTACAGGAGAAAAAAAGAAAAACAACGGAGGAGAAATACAAGTGAAGATGAACGTATGTTGGAAATATGCTGCCACAGCCGAGAAACACCAGCAGCCTCCACGAGCTGGAAAAGAACATCCAGAGGGAGAACATTCCTGCCAATATTCGATTTCAGGCTTTTAGCCTCCAGAAATATGAGAATAGATTTTGTTGTCTTACGCCACCTAGTTTGTGGTAGTTTATTACGACAGTCCTAGGAAACAGACACCCTCTCTTCAGGTACTCCGTCTTTCTTCTAACTTTTCTTCTAATTTTATAAAATAGGCTTTTATAGATGGGCTTTGAATATATCAGCTGCAAGCCACCCAAGGTGTTCTTTGCCTGGTGATGTACATGGGGAGGCTTATTGCTGGGAAGAGATACTAATGAGTGGCCATATATAAGGCATGAAGTTTGAATCACTTTTCCAGGATACATGATACTCCATCCATATGCACTCTGTAAGTTCCCCTGTGACCAAGGCATGGGCAATAGAGGGAATGAAGGTGGCCATAGAAATAGGCATATATAACATTAAACTAGGCTCCGAGCTTTATTTTCACCCTGATCCATTTCAGAGTGAATCAGCCAGAGATCACAATTTTTATTTTAGTCAGTTGGTGTTAAATCCCTGTCAGGCTTATTCCTAGAAGTGCATCAGAGTACAAACAATTCATTCTGTGCTTCAGAGTAAAGAGAGACTGAGTCTGGCAGAGGACAAGTAAGTGGGAAGCTGTTATGAGTTTAGGAGAAAACTACATATGTGGTTATTCTCAGGAAAATAACTGACAGTCATAAGCCAAGATCAATGCAGGGAGGCACTCAAAAAACTCAGTCTAGTTCTAGACTTGCCATTTGGGCAGTTACTGCAGGTACGGAGATTATTACGATGTGCAGATACATATCCCAATTGTTTGATAGTTTATTTCAACTGTTGTGATGGAAAAGAGCAGAGGATAGGGTGGGGGTGGGGGCGCGTGTCGCTTCTCTATTTCCTCTCATACCTGCTAATGGGCATTCCCTTTGCTTACCCCTGAAATATAGACACCAGATTGCAAAACGAGAATCAGATCCCAGTTAGCTCCCTGAGAACCATGATCATTTGCTTAAAAATCTGTAAGCACCAACGGAAGTCAGTGAAGCCCTCAGCAACAAAATGCAGAAGGCAAACTTCACTGGGAGACCCCAGGATAGATAGTAATCCATTACACATCAAATCCTGCACTGGATCCATCCTTAAATCTGTGACGGCCTCAAATCTGTGTGTCTTTAAAATACAGGCCATTGATATACCATTGAATGTGAAACAGGAGACAGTGCATTAGGAAAATCCCTGGGTGTCTGCGTGTGAAAACAAGTGAGAGGGAGTCGGGGGAGAGTGAGGACCAGTGATCTCAGACTGGACTTGGGTGAAAGAAATCTCCCAACAGAGGATGCTGTAAACCCATTGGGAAGAGTTCTCAAGAGCTTGGTCCCCAAAAGGAAAATTCTCACTTGATTTTATAACTGTTGGCAGTTAGAAGAAGAACTGTGGAGGGTTGAACAGTGGCCTTTCAGAAGATACCAATATCAAATGCCAGGAACCTGTAATGATATATTGGGCACATGATGTGATTAAGTTATAGATCTGGAGAGGATGAGCTATGTGGATTATCTGTGTATGTATGCATGTGTGCTCAGTTATATCCAGCTCTCTGTGACCCCATGGACTGTACCCTGGCAGGCTCCTCTGTCCATGGGATTTTCCCAGGCAAGAATACTGGGGTGGATTGTCATTTCCTCTTCCAGGTGATCGTCCTGACCCAGAGACTGATTCTGTGTCTCCAGCATCTCCTGCAGTGGCACACAGATTCTTTACCACTGAGCCACTTGGGGAAACTCAGTTCAGTCGCTCAGTCATGTCCGACTCTTTGCGACCCCATGGACGGTAGCACACTAGGCCTCCCTGTCCATCGCCAGCTCCCAGAGTTTACTCAAACTCATGTCCATTGAGTCAGTGATGCCATCCAACCATCTCATCCTCNGAGATGGCTGGATGGCATCACCAACTCGATGGACATGAGTTTGAGTGAACTCTGGGAGTTGGTGATGGACTGGGAGGCCTGGCGTGCTGTGATTCACGGGGTCGCAAAGAGTCGGATATGACTGAACTGAAGGGGACAAGAGAGAATGAGATGGTTGAATGACACTACCGACTCGATGGACATCAGTTAGAGCAAACTCCAAGAGTTGGTGATGGACAGAGGGGCCTGGCGTGCTACAGTCCGTGCAGTCACAAAGAGTCAGACGTGAATGAGCGACTGAACTGAACTGAATGGACTGTGCTCATCTACAGCTATAGTTGCTCAACTTCATGTGTCAGCTACCTAACAAATTTACAAACACTTAAATAACTATCACAAAGGTTTAAGAGCATTAAAATCATATGTGTTATACTGTTTATACTGTGCATCCATATATTCAAACAAGAAATAAAAAGAGCAACCAAAGAAAACCTCAAGCATTATCATACTCACATGTCAGAGAGCATGACAGAGAGAAATGCCCATAAGACAAGGCTCCTTCACTCAAGGAGTCTGAGATTCAGCAGTGCAGAAGGGAGTAAGAAGTGTGTGTGGCAGAGGTGCCAAGACCAAGAGAGGAAAACAACTCACGAACAATATAAAAAACTAAATGACTGAGTACTAAACTACAAAATATAAAGGGTAAATTTAGAGAAAAGGAAGATAACAGTCGCCCTGACAAAAAAAAGTAGGCACTGAACTGGTCTCAAAGAAGTAGAGATACATTTGAAAAAATAAACGAGAAAGATCAACACCTCTGTCTCTGTCTCTCTTGTTCTCTCTCTCAATGCTACCATATACTTAATTTTTCATATGAAATATCAGAGGCAAATGTATGCAAAAATCAAAAAAGTAATCTAAAAGAGAATTGGCCCAGAAGAGGGAAAATAAACGAAGTAGTAAACAGAGGGGAAATTATCCACAAAGAAAAAAAGAAAAATCTGAACAACCATACATGTTGTATATCAATAAATGTTCGCATTATTTTGATTAGCCTCAACCCATTATTGGAGGGAAAATGAAATTGTTATAATCTCATTTCCACAGTAAGAGACTGACAAAACAAGTTTAAACAACAAAACTACATGAGATTTTCTGACTCCCAGCCCTACATGTATCCATTACAATAGTACACACTATTTTATGTGTTAAGTATTTTACACTGGNTTGTTATAATCTCATTTCCACAGTAAGAGACTGACAAAACAAGTTTAAACAACAAAACTACATGAGATTTTCTGACTCCCAGCCCTACATGTATCCTTTACAATAGTACACACTATTTTATGTGTTAAGTATTTTACACTGGACTGACTTCATCATCAACCTCAATTTCTTATAACCAAAAACATTAGAATGCTACTGAAAAAACAAAAAGAAGCCCATTTTAAAGTATGCTGTAATACACAAGAGCCAAATGGGTCTCAGTTAAGACCACAAAACTTTAACAACCAGAATGGTGGCCTTTATAGTAAATTGGTATGTTACTATTCCTCTATCCAACAGGCCACTCTAATGGGAAGACAAGGAGAGGGTACTCCCCAAGTAACAAACTTCAGAGCTGCAGTCACAGTCCCATAAACAGAACTTCTTCATTGTTTATCTAAATTATTTTGATTGTACGCTGACAGCTACCTAGAGACAGAAAATCAAAGAAAATAATAAATACAAATGAAACACTATAAAATAAACACAATCATGAAATGTACAAGTTACTATGCCATACAGTTATTAGTTTCAAACTTACAAGGTTTCTCGGGAATCATAGTTAATATTACTTTTTACACCTAACTATGGAGAAAGAAATGGCAACCCACTCCAGTACTCTTGCCTGGAAAATCCCATGGACGGAGGAGCCTGGTANTTGACAAAGTAATGTCTCTGCTTTTTAATGTGCTGTCTAGGTTGGTCATAACTTTCCTTCCAAGGAGTGTTTTTTAATTTCATGGCTGCAGTCACCATCTGTAGTGATTTTGGAGTCCAGAAAAATAAAAGTCTGCCACTGTTTCCACTGTTTCCCCATCTGTTTGCCACGAAATGATGGGACCTGCTGGGCCCTAAATGCAATAGCATGTATCCTCATAAGAGAGAGACAGGAGGAATTTTCAGGGAGGTAGAGAAAAAGGCAAACACAAAGATGGAGAGATGTGGCCACAAGCCAAGGAATCCCAATAGCCACCCGACCCTGGAAGAGGCAAGAGAGGAATCTCCCCTGAAGCCACCAGAGGGGGCACAACTCTGTCACCACCTTGCTTTCAGACTTCTGGCCTCCTGACCTGTGAAAGAATGGGGTTTTGAGAGGGTTTAAGCTGACCAGTTTGTGTCATTTGTGATGACTGCCCTAGGAAACTAAAACAAAAACTAAAATCCACAGTCCTTGAGGGCCAATTGACTGCCCTTCCATTCACACCCTGAGGAACAGATATTTGTCTAAAGCATTTTAGATTAAGTAATAATAACATCCTAGGCTTTGAAGAATCATTTATCAAGAGCTAATATATTTTTAGGTTTCACCAACGTAAATTTCCCCCTCAAGAACTATAAGTCTAGGTTTCTATTAGGAAGAAAAATGTTGGAGGTAACAGATTTTTGATCCTGACTTGTGTATGGTATTTACACAAGGTATTAAGTTCTGTATTATTTACTGTCATTTCAAACACAGAGACAAATGTCAGAGGAGAAGATAGAGACCAACATGAATTCCTTATGAAGAAAAAAAGAGACAGAGAAAGAATGAGAAAGGAAATGGCACTCACATATCAAGGAATAGAGTTTAGATCTGTGGTCTGGGCCTTATGAAGCTTGTGAACTGTAAATAACAGCTTCATCATTCCCACCCAGGAAATACAGTTCTCCTGGGGGAAATCCTGAGGGACACCAATAGCCATTAGTGTAGGATGCGCTGTGATTTACCTTTGATATTACCAACATAGCAATCTGCACTAAGCAAGAGGCTTCTTTCCCAACAGCCCCAAAGGATGTTCAGAGGTCAAAACTGGAGTTTTCTAAGATCAAAGTTGTTGGAGGAAAAAGTTCTACAAAAGCAGTAAGTTCTTCGTACCGCTACAGATTTCAAGAATAAAATTAAACTTTACATTCCATGATAGGAGTAATTTGAAAATCACCATCTTGTGTCTCAGATTGAATTAAACAAACTGCCTCTATTGCCCTGGAAGCTTCCTCAAATTGTTCAGTGGGACCAAATATATAATAGGCTGGAAGCCAGGATGGGCTGTTATGTGCAGGTGAGAACTTGAGCCATCTATTCACAATGATAAGACAGCCACACCCATGTGCTTGGGTTCCTGTTTATAAACAGTAGGTGTGAAGCCGTGTTCCTAAAAAGGAATCAAAAGTCGATTGAAAATAATATAGCACTCCTTGGCTTTCTTTTTTTTAATTTGTATTGAAAGATAGTTGATTTACAGTGTGGTACTAGTGGTTCAGTTATTTTCTATTGTTCAGTTGCTAAATCACATTCAGCTCTTTGTGATCCCATAACTGCAGCACGCCAGGCTGCCTGCCCTTCACTGGACCCCGGAGTTTGCTCAGATTCATGTCCTTCGAGTCAGTGATGCCATCCATCCATCTCATCCTGTCACCCACTTCTCCTCCTGCCCTAAATCTTCCCCAGCATCAGAGTCTTTTCCTATATATATACATACATACATACATATATATATATATATATATATATATATACACCCTTTTATAAGTTATAAGTTTTATAAGATATTATAAGATATTGGATATAGTTCCCTGTGTTATATAGTAGGCCCTTGTTGATTATCTGTCTTATATATGAAAAGTCAAAGTGTTAGTTGCTCAGTCGTGTCCGACTCTTTGCAACCCCATGGACTGTAGCCTGCCAGGCTCCTCCTTCCATGGGATTCTCCAGGCAAGAACACTGGAGTGGGTTGCCATTGCCTTCTCCAGCAGATCTTCCTGACCCAGAGACCGAACCCAGGTCTCCTGCATTGCAGGCAGATTCTCTACCATGAGCCGCCATATAGTAGTGTTTATATTTCAATCCCAAACTCCTAATTTATCCCTCCTCGCCTTTCCCCTTTGCAGCCAGAAGTTTATTTTCTATACCTATGAGTCTGCTTCTGCTTTGTAAATAAGGTCATTTGTATCAATATTTTAGACTCCACTAAATACATAAGTGAGATCGTATATTTGTTTTTCTCTTTCTGGCTTATTCCACTTTTAGTATGATAATCTCTAGGTCTATCCATGTTTCTGCAAATGGCATTATTTCATTCTTCTCATGGCTAAGTAATACACACACACACACACATCATATCTTCTCTAGCCATTCATCTACTGACGGACATTTAGGTTGCTGGCTTTCTTTTAAGTCAGTNTATTCCACTTTTAGTATGATAATCTCTAGGTCTATCCATGTTTCTGCAAATGGCATTATTTCATTCTTCTCATGGCTAAGTAATACACACACACACACACATCATATCTTCTCTAGCCATTCATCTACTGACGGACATTTAGGTTGCTGGCTTTCTTTTAAGTCAGTCTTTGATCCAGATTTTCTGGAAATCTGTGTTTATGTGGGTTAACAATGAGAGTGCTAACTATAAGTAAGAATGTATTATCTCAGCCTACTGATAATGATAATAAATAGTATCTCTATTAAGTGACTTTAGGGACTAATGTATATTTAGTTTTTACTCTGCTTACAAGGTTGAGCTTCTGTCTATTCATAATCTGGAGAAATTCACATAACCAGTGTGAAGAGAGCTCTTGATATGTCACGTACTTGGCTATTTTTAAATGTATATACTATGCCCTTTAACTCTCAAAACATTCGGTGAACCAGCTGTCAGCATCCCTGTTTTACATGTGAGTAATCTAAACTTCAACACGTAATTTAGGAATTTTAAGTGAGAGAACCAAGGTTTACAATCTGGAAATACATATCTAATCAATAGTTTATACCAAATGGCTTCTATCATCCATTTTAACTTTGAAAACATATTTTTAAGACCAGGTGAGAACAACCATAAAAATCGTTCTAACCATATAACAGTGAAAGAGTGAAATACGGATGAATATATTGAATAGACCGAGTAGGAGGTCTTACACACCCATGTTATTACTCTTTAAAAAACCCATAATAAGTCCACTGTGAAGACAGATATAGTTGCTACCCTGACATTAATATTCTGTGTTTGGTTGTAATATGTTTTCCAATTGTCTATTGCCCTTCCTAGAAGAGGATATCAGATTCCCTCCAATTGTCACATAACTTGTAATATCACTCTGTGTTAGAGATGTAGTTCCCCACTCTATGGACTTTCTGTAGCCAGTGACATTTGAGCAGAAGTTTTAAGAGTGACATCCTGCTGCCAATACTCTTACTCTTTCCCTTGTCAGGAAAGGAATGGTTCAGATAGGAACTTCTGCCTCCTCCCAGNTTAGAGATGTAGTTCCCCACTCTATGGACTTTCTGTAGCCAGTGACATTTGAGCAGAAGTTTTAAGAGTGACATCCTGCTGCCAATACTCTTACTCTTTCCCTTGTCAGGAAAGGAATGGTTCAGATAGGAACTTCTGCCTCCTCCCAGATCTTGAAGTGAGAAGGCCCATGGAGCCTAATTAGAGATGACTACAGATGACAGCATAAAAACTGAGTGAGAGATAGACTATCATTGTTGGAAATGAATGAGATTTTAGACGGCTTGTTTGTTGGCTGCAGCATACCTTAGCACAAGCTGACTATTACAACCAAGTATTGTTCTGCTTTTAAAAAAATGAATTCCCAAGCTTTCAGATGATTCTCAATCCTAAATTCTATACTGAAATAAGCTAGCAATTAAATGTGAAGGTTGAAAAAAGTCATTTTTATGGCTTGAAAATAAAATTTCTTTGAAAATTTACCTCCAACATACTCCTTCTCAAGGAAGTCACTGGAAAATATATTCCATTAAGCAAATGATCAAAATAGGAAGAACACATGGGATCCAGGAAAATGGAAGATCCAGTTCAAAGAGAAGCAGATAAAACAACTAACATAATAACACAGAGGAATGTCGAGATGACAGTTGTGTATCAATTACATAAGGGCATATAAGAAAACTCCAGGAGATATTTCCTCAAAAATATGAAATTGATAGGATACCTAAAATGTTGAATATGTATAAAGCTTTACTACTAGATGAGAGGCTCAGGATCATTTTTAATTAAAAAAAAAAAAGGAAGCTAAGCAAAAGGGTGGGAAAAGATAATTATTAACTCTAGGAAAGGAAAACATGGTGTGAAGGAAGAGAAAATTAATCACGGTTCAGCTATAGAGAATGTTTACCCAGTCATAATACAAACACTGAATACTGTACCCAGAATTATAATACAAGTGTATTGGGAAAATGTGTGACCTGAAGGTTATCATGTATTTATGTACTTGGGGTGAGGAGGTGGTAAAAGAGAGCTAATCTTTCATAGAGGGGAGTTAATTGATAATATCTATAACCAAAAAATTAAACAGGAATATATACATGTTTTCTAGAGATGTGTAAGTAAATTCAGAGAACATAAATTGAAGAGTTGCAAGTTGCTGCTTTAGGGGGACTGACAAAAAGGGAAGGCAGAATACAGTTTTTTTAACAAACCTTGTAGAAAGAAACTAGGTTGAATCCTTGAAATGCACGCATGTATAATTTGATGTAAAATAAACACTATTTAAATAAATATCCATTTTCAAGTGAGAGGGGTATAATTTAGAAGTTAGGATCAGGTAGTTCAGAAAAAGCAGAAATGTTCCCCTACCTAGTTGTATTTTTCTAAGTTAAAAATCACATTTTCAGACCTGCAAGTTACTTGGTAATTTCTGCCTTTCTTTTGATCTCAAGCCTCAGTGTTAAGTTTCTGGAAGTTTTCTTCCTTAGTTTTTTCAGAGAAGAGCAAAAAATGTCTACAATGAAAAGCCAAAATCCAAAGCAGAAGCAAGTAAACAGAAAAATCTCACAAATCAGACTGAAAATACAGCATCTATTAGCCTCCTGAGGCTCTGTATCAAAACACAGGATCTTGGAACCTGATCGGATTTGGAAATCCAGAACCCCTGCTGTTTCTTCTCTTTCTTTAGTTTCTTTTTGCTCATTGCTTCTAGTGTGCTGCTAACCAGCAGGGGCTGGGAAGGTGGTACGTCCCTCCTGCCCAGATATTCACTCCATTGCTGGGGTGCATACTAAATGACCAATTACAAATCAGCATTCTCGGAATTAATTCTGACTTCTGGGAGCAGGGTTCCCTCTGGAGTTGGCATAAGTGTATATGAATGTGCAAGGGAGCTTGCTGAAAGCCAGCTGACAGGATTTGCATCAGACCTTTGTGTGTCTATGCCTGTATCAACCTTTTGTTAAAATACCTCTTTGAAAAGCCAGTCCTCAGTTACCAAGCCTTGCAAATCCCCCAGAGAAAGATTATCACTTAGATAAGCGGCAGTATATTAAATGACTCCATCTGCAAATAGATTAAACACACACACACACACACACATACATACACACATCAACCAGAACAAGAAATCCACACAGAATAAGAAAACTTGACATCTTCTTCCAGTGACTTATAGGGTTGTCTTAAAACAAGGTTCTTCAAAACAGACACAATGGAAGAGACTGGGAGTAAGAAATTCTTGCTCAGTCACCCTTATGAAAGTCTGTAGACTGAAATGGAAAATCTATATTATAATCTCCTTTATGAAAATGGCTCCATCTATAAAGTAAGTGTTCTATTATTCCTCTTTAATTTCTAGCACTTCTTCTCTTAGAGAACATCCAACATGAAAAACTTCTGTAATTAGGTGTCACAGAAACATGAGATAATAAGTTTTGAGCTGGTAGGAAGCTCTGGGATAATTTAAAACATAAGGGATGAACCTCTGCAATGAAGAGATGATAAGGCAGAAGCTCTGAGGAGGCAGGTTCATGTGGCTGGTTAGTTAGGGCTTCCTGATTTCTAGTCCACTCATGTGGCTGATAACGTCAAAAATGTTCAGAATGAAAGGCCATTTGATGGTGTTGGACTGCGCCTCTCAAACCTGCAAACCTTGTGGTTGCCCAGGTGTGAGATGAATAAAAAGCCTGGAAACTGACAGAAACGGGAGAATCTTACACATCTGGAGCAAAAGGTCACCATGGGCAGGAGATGGTAGACAGGACATGGCAGCGTTCTTCTCCACTTGGGGGAAAAAGCTGGCTACTGTTTACGTGGGAATTGACATGAGGGTGCCTCGTCAGTTACCAGGGAAACCAGCAGCTGGGGCAGGGAGCAAGCATGTAGGTAGTTACTAATTATGCCCTAAAATTAAGAGAAAGCAGGGAGTGGGCAAGCAGGGCATGTCAGAGAGCAAGAGAGCAGCCATCTTGAATGGCTTGACCATCCAGGCAGAAATAGGGTGAATGCTAGAAAGCAGAATGACCTCCAGTTCTCAGATAGCAATGTTTTTTTAACCTGGAGTACAGGTAATATTTATAAATAAAGAGAGGATTAGGGGTAAATAATTGATGCTTTTGAATTGTGGTGCTGTCAGAGACTCTTGAGAATCCCTTGGACTACAAAGAGATCAAACCGGTCGATCCTAAAGGAAATCAAACCTGAATATTTGTTGGAAGGATTGATGCTGAAGCTGAAGCTCCAATACTTTGGCCCCCTGATGCGAAGAGCTGACTCATTGAAAAGACCCTGATGCTGGGAAAGACTGAAGGCAAAAGGAGAACAGGGCAACAGAGGATGAGATGAGCATCACTGACTCAGTGGACATGAATCTGAGCAAACCCTGGAGATAGTGGAGGACAGGCCAACCTGCTGTGCTGCAGTCCATGGGGTCTCAGAGACCTGGACACAACTTAGTGACTGCACAACAGTGTAAAAGTCTGCAGACTCTGCCCAAAGAGAGAGCCACGCTTCTGCCCACGTTTGCCTGATACTGAAAAGCACTACTTACAGGACCTTTGTTGACTGTTCTTTGACGCTAGCAAGAAAAGAGGTGAGGGGAAAACTTGAACACATAACCTGAATTGAATCATGGATCTGCTGACACACATCCAGCCCAAGGCTCCCTCACTTGCAGCTCTTCTCAGGTAACTGCCAAGTAGCGAAACTGAAAGAAATATAAAGGAAGCTTATTCCTAGAGACCATTTTCCTGGCTTTCAAGGCCTTTTCTCCAACGATTTTCCTCTTTTTCTCACCCATCTTATTAAGTGAAATATGATGAAAGTTTAGGAATTTAAAATCCACAAGTATCTTTATAACTGAGCAAAATAATCTTGGAGCATGGATTGTGTTCTGGGTAGGGAGGATACATATTCATGTTCAAACAGTTATCCATTAAACCTATGAGTCACCAAACAATCTCTTCCCATCCTTTTCTGTTTGACTCCATTTTATAATCTCAGATTCATCTCACAGCCCCTTTCTTGGCAAATTACTACAATGCATTCACTTCTGAGGAACCTCAGTAATTACAGTATCTGTATTTCCAGAGAGCATAGCCCCAGTGAGTGCACTGAGAAAATCAGCTGGATCCAGGCAGAGGCCACCTATGATGATTGTCCTGTGGCTGGAACTAGTTTCATGAGCTGCCAATGTCCAAAGCTATTTATAAGAACATAATGGAGGAAGTATCATCTCAAAACCACACTAGCCAGGAAACAATTTCTAGGAAAACCAGCTATGTTGAGATAGGATAAAAATTAAAAAAAAAAAAAGAAGAAAGAAAGAAAGAAAGAAAAAAAGAAAGCAAGCATCTAATAGGCTTGCTTGTCTTTTGTGCCAGCTGGTCTCCCTGGAGAATCCCCTGTGCCAACATAGTCTTCAGGAATCTTCCCTAGGCTTCTCTTACTGGGTTAGTCAGAAAAGAATGCCTGGGCACCACTGCCAGTGCTTGCCACCCATTTATCAACACAGCGTCCTATGAACACAGAGGGTGTGAGATATGAAGGTCATCTTCCACCTTTGCCCAAAGGGAGGGTGAGATTGTGCTCTTCTTTTCCGCTTGGAAGTCTCTCCCTCTCTCGGTTCCTTTGTACCTTGGAGACCCGCAGACCTTCTGGCTTGGAGTCTCTCACCACTCATCCACTTTACACAGAAATCTAGTGTTTATACCAGCCATCAAGCCCAGTGACTTTTGGAGTTTGCAAATGCTTACCTGAATTAGGCTTATTTGTCCTGGGATACAACTCTGCTTCCTTCACTCAACTGAGCCTTCAATTCAGGGTCAGTATATTCTGCAAAGAGATGAAACACACACAGCTCCTGGAAGGTGACCCCAGGCTTCTGTACCCTTATTCTTTAACAATGTGTATATTACATTTCCCCTCAGGAGGAGCACTGCGTCCCGCCAATGATCACAAACCCCTCCAGCCACACCGGAGTTGTAGTTACATGTCCTCGTCACCAGGTAATTATGTCTCTAAAAATAGTATAATCATTAGCATCTCCCCAACCTAATTACCGTTCAGTTCCCAGGTAATCTATTACATTGGACACATACTCAAATCCAAAGTGATTTCTATGGTAGACTTCGGCCAAGGTCCTCATCTCAATGTCCTTTTCTTCTCCTCTTCTTTAACATGACAGGTGACACTTTTCCATGCGCTTAGTCTCTCAGTCGTGTCCGACTCGTTGCCACCCCATGGACAGTAACCCGCCAGGCTCCACTGTCCTTGGGATTCTCCAGGCAAGAATACTGGAGTGGGTTGCCGTCCTCCAGGCTGCCTCCCCAACGCAGGGATCGAACCCACCTCTTCCACTTTCAGGCAGCATCTTTGCCATCTGAGCCACCCCCATTCACGTTTATTTCAAAAATGTTAGTTCTCTGGAGAGACGTAGATGGGCGCATAAACCAAAGTCCATGCGTCCTTACTGAATCACAACCCTTCGCCTAATCTTATATCTTGGTCACTCATTTCCCTGCTTCCTTGGACAGTTAATGACAGAGGAGGATATGCAGGGCGCTTTTAATAAGTCAGTAATGGGCTTTATTTAAAACTCTGATCCACGCCTTTGCATTTTGGGGTCTTTTGAATAAAACTAGGTAGCCTAATTTGCACGCTCTTTGAATGCTTTCTGTCTGTGCGTCTCAGTTCTTCCTTGGCATTCTGCTGAACATGCACCTTGGGAAGAATTCCAGGCTTCCTTGGCATGATTTTGATGAATAGGAACCTATGAGGCTTAATAAGAGGCACCAAAACGGACAGGCACCTAAAGGGAGAAGCAGGTCTGTGTTGATGGATGTCTTTCCCAGGGGACTTGGGGCACTGCTGAGATGCAGTGTTTTTTTTTCAGCAAGTGGTAAAATGGAAAGATAATTCAACACAGCACATGCAAGGCAGAATGTGCAGTGGATTTTCTCAGCAGAAGGAATCAGATAAGCAGCTGCTTCACGGGGTGCCAAGGGGACAAACAGCAGAGAAGAAATGAAGCCGCCCAGAAAAGTCTGCAGGGACTGGAAACACAAAAATCACCCTCATTGCATCAAGTGACGGTTCAAAGTGAGCTTAGCTACTCACTCATTATTGTACTAAACTAAGGGGGTTTCCGTTTATTCTGTTTTTTTTTAAAAAAAAAAACCAGAGCTTTCCTAATCTTTATGATCAGAGAAAGCAAAAGCTGCAAGATACTATAACAGCTGTTTTTTTAAAAAATAATTTTATTTATTTATTTGTTTTCATTTCTTTTTGGCTGTGCTGCGTCTTCACTGCTGGGCAGGCTTTTTTTCTCTAGTTGCAGTGAGCAGGGGCTATTCTGTCCTTAATGGAGGATAAAATTTAAATGCAGGAAGGATTCACTCAAAAGCTATATTCATGTCAAGTAGAATTAGAACCCATAGGCATCAACTTTATTTCCCGGAGTTCAAGAACTTTGATAATCATAAGCTAAAAGGGAGTGAGAATTTTTAGGAAGATTATTAAAGTTGTTGTTGTTGTTTTTTTTTTTTTTTGGTATTATTTGTTTCTTGGGAGATTGACCACATTCATAAACAGAGAGAACTGGGCCGGTAAGGAGGGGAGATGGAACATGCAGAGGAGAGAGCACTGCTGATACAGCCAGGTCTGGGAGGTTAGAACTGCCAGACATGATGAAAGGGCTATCAGGCTTGCAGAGAAGCTAGGGGCACCCTTTAATGAAACACAAGGGAACTCGTATGAAAGGGGTCCTGACAGATGATCTAACTGTGAATAGTGAGAAAGCTGAAAGAGTTACTCCTGATATTATTTCACCCTATCCTTGCCTGCGTAGTTTTCTGCTGAAACAAAAAAATGGTACAAATAGGAAACGTAGGAAGAAGAGAAAGAATTTTAAAAGCCTTGTGATCAAGGGAAGAAGAATTGACCAGGAAGAAGGAAAACAGTTACTGAGTTGTGTCCTGTGGTTCTCAAACTTGGCACGTGTCAGAATCATGTAGAGTGTGTGTGTGAAAACCCTTCGATGGATCCACCCTGCAGAGATTCTATAGAGAAGTGCTAGGATTTCTAAGTGCTCCCAGCTGATATTGATGCTGACGTTCTAGGGACCACATTTTGAGAACCACTGTTATTTTTTTTTTTTTAAAGACAAGAGTATGAAAAGAAAGTATTTAAGCCCAGAAAATTTCTCTGCAGAGTTCTTTATAAGGATGTAACTTTATTAGATTAATTTAGGGGGCAAAACGTCATGATATTTATGTTTTGTTTTACATCTTTTCAGGATTCCATGCCTTTGTTCAGGCTCTTTCCTTGGTCTGGGATGCCCTTTCCTCTGTAACTCATTTTGAGTCTATGCATCCTTCGTAGACCTCCTCAAGTTTACTTTTCCAGGAAATAGTGTTTCCGCATCTCTCTTTGGAATTATCTAAGCGCTGCTTTTTATGAAGTCTTCTCTGGTGGCTCAGACAGTAGAGAATCCACCTGCAATGCCAGAGACTTGGGTTTGATCCCTGGGTTGGGAAGATCCCCTGGAGGAGGGCATGGCAACCCACTCCAGTTTTCTTGCCNTTCCGCATCTCTCTTTGGAATTATCTAAGCGCTGCTTTTTATGAAGTCTTCTCTGGTGGCTCAGACAGTAGAGAATCCACCTGCAATGCCAGAGACTTGGGTTTGATCCCTGGGTTGGGAAGATCCCCTGGAGGAGGGCATGGCAACCCACTCCAGTTTTCTTGCCTGGAGAAACCCCATGAACAGAGGAGCCTGAAGGGCTGCAGTCCATAGGATTGCAAAAATCGGACCTGACTGAGTGACTAAGCACAGCACAGCTTTTTATGAGTACATCAAATAATTTACGTGCATCCAAATGTCATTTGGCAAAATATTTATTGCTTGGCCAGATGTCTGGATCTCCAGACCCCTAAACTGTAAGCTCCTGGAGGACAGAAATTATTCTATCTTTCCCCCTTCCTTGCAATTTTAAGCACAATGTCTGAAAGAGAGTTGCCCAGTATTATTTCTGAGACTGAAAAATAAGGTTGGTCCCCTAAAAACTCTGAAATATCCAGCAGCATAGGCGGGGAACATTAAATCAGAGAACATCAGAACACACTTTTGCTTTAAATGATTTGCTTTTTCCCCCTTGACAGCAGCTCTTATTAAAGTAACATTAGCTAAAAATATTTCTGTGCCAAAAGTAATTATGATAATGTTTCTCTGCATTTATATAGTTCATTTTACTCTAAAAAATACATAGTACACAGACCTCAGCTTAGGAGAGAAGAAGGGCTCTGAACTGGACTTGAACTTCTCATTCTATCATGGGGCAGCCTTTCTGCCTCATACCATATCCCTAAGCCCATTAGCTCTGCTGCTGAGTATGGGCTCAAACATGCTTGGAGGGCCTCACAGAACCTACTTGGGCATGGATTCTAAAGAGAAATTTCAACTAGTCTCCCTCAAAGAATTAAATGTTGTTCCTCACTGAATTTTCTCATCTCGAACAGGTGATTAAGATCTTAATGGGCTCATACAGTTTTCCAGTCCCTTCCAACCAATTATGGTACTGAAGAAATTGCCAAAAGGGAATTAAAAAAAAGAAAAAGAACAATGGGAAGCTGGAGGAGAATTCTTGTAAGTATTCTGCAAGCCTTTCTCCGGGTGAAAGGGTGTATTTTTTAGGAGGCTTGTCAGAAAGCTCTTACAATTTTCACCCTACGTGTTTGGGACCCAGGAGGACTCTTCAGCTTTCTTCGCATCAGTCTTGTTTGTCTGTTTCCAGAAACCAACAGGATGCACCATGCATGCTGAGGCACACACTCACATGCACACATCCTTACTTTTCATGACTGTGAAAAAAAACAAAGAATAGCTCTGATCTCTGTCCCCATAGTTCCTGGAACGAAGCTTCAAAACCCCTTAGAATTTCCAGAATGCTAGGAGTATCTTCATTATTCTAATGATGGTACGTGGTGGTCTCTAGATAGTTTCAGGATGGAAGCTGGTCACCAGAAAGACCAACCACTTGTTTAGAGGGTTGGAACTTTGGGACAACCTTACCTCCAGGGAGGAGAGGAGAGCCATTAATAAAAATTGAGTCCAACCACCACACAGTCAATGATTTAATCCATCATGACTACATAATGAAATCCCAGTGAAATCTCTGGACACTGAAGCTCAGTGGAACTTCCTGACTGGTGAACATGCTGATGTGTTGGGAGGGTGACATGCGCTTGATTCCACAGGGAGAGGACATAGATGGTAAGAATTCAGATTCTAATTCCAAAATGTGTTTTTTTTTTTTTTTTCTGCTCTAAGCAGTTCTGCTACACCAGCTGTGTTAAGTGTTAGTTGCTCAGTCATGTCTGACTCTTTGTGACCCCATGGATTCCTCTGACCATGAAATTCTCCAGGCAAGAATACTGGAATGAGAAGCCATTCCCTTTTCCAGGGTATCTTCCAGACCCAGGGATCAAATCCAGGCCTCCCTCATTGCTCGCAGATTTTTATTGTCTGAGCCACCAGGGAAGCCCCACGCCAGCTGTGTGCTTCAATTCAACTCAATTCTGACTCTATCTAAAAATAACATCAGATTCCACAGGTTAAGGACTCGGTCCCACAAGACTTCCCTCCGCTTCTAATGCTAATTGAAAGCAAATTCAGATTGTTACACGTGCTTCTGACCAATTGACTATAAAGCACAGTGTTCCATGACTCCTTCCTCCAGTGTAACTTGGTAAAACAGCTCATAGAACTCAAGAAAATGTTTTAATTGCTAGATAACCAGCTTCTAATAAAAGGATCTTATCAGCTAGAAGAGTTACATAAGGCAAGGTATGTGGGAAGGGGCAAAGAACATCCATGTGACCTCCAGGAACATCACTCTAGCCACATCTTCACACGTCCACCAATCCAAA
Source organism: Neotragus pygmaeus (assembly GCA_006410875.1). Classification (NCBI taxonomy): domain Eukaryota; kingdom Metazoa; phylum Chordata; class Mammalia; order Artiodactyla; family Bovidae; genus Neotragus; species Neotragus pygmaeus. The sequence continues at coordinate 829,891 of SJYV01049240.1, read as the reverse complement.
AGACCTTCAAATCTCATCCTTTTATGGTTTTACGATGACTTTATTACATTGTCAAGGCCAAATTATGGCCTTTGGTGATTGATTCAACCTCCGGTCCCTCTCCTCTACCCACAAGTCAGGGCTGAGACTGAATAGTCCTACACCCTAACCACAGGGTTGGTTCTCCTGCCAACCAATCTTCATCCTTAGGTTCTTTCCAAAAGTCATGTTATTAATACAATGGAAGACACCTTTATTGTTGTTCTCATTTCAGCAGTTCCAGTGGTTTTAGGGGCTCTGTGCTAGCAACAATATGAGGACCAAACATATATATATTAAAAACATATATATATATATTAATATTTCTATTCATTTATTTGGCTGTACCAAGTCTTAGTTGTGGCATGTGGGATCTAGTTCTCCTACCAGGGATCAAACCTGAGCTCCCTGCATTGATAGCACAGAGTCTTAGTTACTGGACCTCCAAAGAAAGGACGTGAAAGTGAAGAAAGTGAAGTCACTCAGCCGTGTCCGACTCTTTGCGACCCCATGGACCGGACCTCCAGGGAAGTCCGAAATATACATTTCTTGTTATAAATTACAACATCACAAAAGATCTATGTCCTGGACCCTCCCAGACCACACCTACTAGGTATCATTTATAATAAAACTGTAATAGTAAAGTATAGTGCTTTTATAAGTTCTGAGAGTCATTCTAGGGAAATATCAAACCTGAGGTGGCTGTAAGAACCCTTGAGTTGATATCCAGTTGATCAGAAGGACTAGGGGCCTGGGAGTTCCACTTGTGGTTGTCATCTGAAGTGAGGACAGCCTTCTGGAGGACAGAGCTCTTAACTAGTGGGTCTGCACTGACTCTGAGTGATTGATGTTGGGAGTGGGTTGTAGTACACTCCGGCTGGGATTGAAAGGAAACAGTGATACAGATAGATCAGGCCGACTTCTCCCACAAGCCCCCTCTCGTCTCTTCAGCAGAGGACAGAGCTGTTGCTATGACATTCTTATGGGAACGATGCCCAGGGGGTCCTGTCCATCCATTCAGTGACACACAGCCCAGAACAGCTCGAGTTGAGTGAAATCAGGATACAATCCAGCTTGCTATAAATCACGCTGTTTATAAAATATCAGACAATTCTTGGAGAGCCTGTCTCCTGCTCATTTCGTGGCAATTACAGATTCTAGAGACCCAATCATGCATTGCCAAATATTAATGAAGGTATAGAGAAGTGAGCAGAAATTAGCATTTTAAACAAGCTCTTGAGTTGATTCTTAGATGCCTTAAAATTTGAAAGACCTCTCTGTGTATCTGAAAGTCTCAGCAAGGCTGCCAGGTAAAAATAGTATGCTCACTTCTGTGAAATACGGAGCCCTGGACTGTGTGATAGTGTTTTCCCTGCTTGATCTGGGTCTTGGTTTTTAACTTAGAAATATTAGCAAAGGAAATTTACTTTCAACTGTACAAAATAAATAATTATCTGACTATCAGATCATTTTCCATGGAACAGCAGCCTGTCTTTAGTGAAGTCTGGGGCTTTGGGTTAGTCTTTCCCGGGTGTTTCAGTTTGTAAGAATCTTTGCATGCAGGCTTGGGTCAAGGAGCCAAATGGGTAACAATTTAAGCTGCAACTTCAATGAGCCATAAGATACATACTTCAAAGAACCTTAAGTCACAGGATAGAATACATGCACTCTGCATAGCTTTAATTTAAAGCTTTGATTTTTAGAAGTTTCAAATGCAGGGAAAGAGTGGTATAGAAGTGAAGTAACTAGTCATTTATGAAAAACATCTTGAAACTAACATTTGATGGAGGTGAGGGAGAAGTATCTCAATTCACAGGCACTGGAAAAAGATATCAGGAAAGAGAAGAGACGAGAAGGAAACAGATGGAGGAATAGACAAATAAGAAAAAAGAGTAACTTCAGGTATTTTCACAAATGTGTCCAGGGCCAGCCTGGCTATGGGACATAGATCCAGATGACTTGGTAAAATTAAATGAGATGAAAGGGTCTAAGAGAGATTATGAGAAGCACTACGAAAGCAAACAGTCGCATAGATACCCCCACGGGACGCATCCGTAGGTGGAAAAACAATGTTTCAACTCAAATGGGGGTTAGGAGCTGGGGGCGTCTATCTCCGAGATTCAAGTCCATAACAGACGTCAGAAGCGAAATGGGCAACCAAAAAGGCTCTATATTTGATTTCAAAAAGTGTTCACGTTTCTAAAGGTCATAGTTTAGTTTGATTTAGGTATGCTTGTGATCTCAAACAAAGCCCATTTAGAATTTTTAATCTAAAAAACTATAAAATGGAGCAAAATAATTATGAATCCAAAGTTGGCCAACAGAATATATGTGCAGATTTATCTGTAAGTCATATCCTGACTTACAGAATTGTCCCTGTAACATATCTGAGATTTTTATGGAATATATATACACACACATATATATATAATATATAAAGAGATACTAAAATTATATATATAAGTATGTATATATACATATATATACATGTATTAATATATATATACAAAATTATATATTATGTGTGTATGTGTATATATATATATATATATATATAGCATTCTAAATGGTACTGCTTAGATAGAGACATTGATGTAGAGAACAAACACATGGAAACCAGGGGGGAAGGGGAGTAGGATGAACTGAAAGATTGGAATTGATATGTATCTTTACACACTGCTATGTATAAAACAGATAACTAATGAGAGCCGACTGTATAGCTCAGGAAACTCTACTCACTGCCCTGTGCTGACCTAAATGGGAAGAAAATCCAGAAAGAATGGATATATGTATAACTGTTTCACTGTGTTGTACAGGAGAAACTAACACAATACTGTAAAGCAACTATACTCCAATAAAAATAAAGAATAAAATAAATGGTGCTGTTTACTGTAGAGATACTGAGCAGGTGATGTGGTGCCAAATCCCAGGATGATGCATACTGGCTTCTAAAAGTTGCTGGTATAGCTCCACATGATTCTTCTACAGTTTTTCCTACACCAAACAACTTTAAAAAAAACTGTAATATTTAAAGAGGTTGATATTATGGTTTGAGATTGGGCAAAGTAGAGAAATAAAGCTGTTTCTCAAAGATTTGAAAGATGTTTAACATAATTTAGGTATTTGAGGGGAGAGGACTCTAAAGCAAAACCAAGTTGTTGAAGATAAAATCGGTATCTAAAATATTTAACATCTGTATCTGTTCTCTTATTCCTGATTATCAGTGCTGTAAGGACTGACACACCTATATTGACTCTAATTCTACCTAGAGTTTCCCATCACAAACATCCCCACACCAGGCTAACACATTGTAATTATATATACCATCTTCTTCAGGGCATACGAAAAATACCAATGTGGAAAAAAGAGCATGAGCTTAGACTAAATCAGATCTCAAAATATGAGAGTTGCAGCTGGCTTAAAACTCAATATTCAGAAAACTAATGTCACGGCATCTGTTCCCATCACATCATGGGAAATAGTTGAGGAAACAGTGGAAACAGATAGACTTAGTTTTCTTGGGCTCCAAAATCACTGTGGACAGTGACTGCAGCCTTGAAATTAAAAGATGATTGCTCCTTGGAAGAAAAGCTATGACAAAATTAGCATATTAAAAAACAGGGATATTAATTTTTCAACGAAGGTCCACCTAGTCAAAGCTATCGTTTTTCCTGTAGTCATGTATGGATGTGAGAATTGGGCCATAGAGAAGACTGAACATCAAAGAATTGCTGCTTTTGAATTGTGGTGTTGGAGAAGACTGTTGAGAGTCCCTTGGACTGCAAAGAGATCAAACCAGTCAATCTTAAGGGAAATCAATCCCGAATATTCCTTGGAAGGACTGATGCTAAAGTTGAAGCTCCAGTACTTTGACCACCTGATGCAAAGAGCAGCTCATTGGAAAAGACACTGATGCTGGGAAAGATAGAAGGCAGAAGGAGAAGGGGATGACAGAGGATGAGATGGTTGGATGGCATCACTGACTCAATGGACATGAGTTTGAGCAACTTCCGGAAGATGGTGAAGGACAGGGAGGCCTAGCGTGTTGCAGTTCATAGGGCCGCAAAGAGTTGGATACAGCTGAGTGACTGGACAATAGTCTTGAAACTAAAAATCTGAGAAAGGCAACATTCAAAAGGAAAATTACAAGCCAGTTAGGCAGGAAGTGCCAGAGAATCAGTACACTACTCTCTCCCTGGCAGCCCTGAACCAAAGGCTCTCAGCTTTCTCATCTGTCCCTTTGAAAAACTAAAGGAATATGTTTTGCACTGATTCCNTATATATATATATATATATATAGCATTCTAAATGGTACTGCTTAGATAGAGACATTGATGTAGAGAACAAACACATGGAAACCAGGGGGGAAGGGGAGTAGGATGAACTGAAAGATTGGAATTGATATGTATCTTTACACACTGCTATGTATAAAACAGATAACTAATGAGAGCCGACTGTATAGCTCAGGAAACTCTACTCACTGCCCTGTGCTGACCTAAATGGGAAGAAAATCCAGAAAGAATGGATATATGTATAACTGTTTCACTGTGTTGTACAGGAGAAACTAACACAATACTGTAAAGCAACTATACTCCAATAAAAATAAAGAATAAAATAAATGGTGCTGTTTACTGTAGAGATACTGAGCAGGTGATGTGGTGCCAAATCCCAGGATGATGCATACTGGCTTCTAAAAGTTGCTGGTATAGCTCCACATGATTCTTCTACAGTTTTTCCTACACCAAACAACTTTAAAAAAAACTGTAATATTTAAAGAGGTTGATATTATGGTTTGAGATTGGGCAAAGTAGAGAAATAAAGCTGTTTCTCAAAGATTTGAAAGATGTTTAACATAATTTAGGTATTTGAGGGGAGAGGACTCTAAAGCAAAACCAAGTTGTTGAAGATAAAATCGGTATCTAAAATATTTAACATCTGTATCTGTTCTCTTATTCCTGATTATCAGTGCTGTAAGGACTGACACACCTATACTGACTCTAATTCTACCTAGAGTTTCCCATCACAAACATCCCCACACCAGGCTAACACATTGTAATTATATATACCATCTTCTTCAGGGCATACGAAAAATACCAATGTGGAAAAAAGAGCATGAGCTTAGACTAAATCAGATCTCAAAATATGAGAGCTGCAGCTGGCTTAAAACTCAATATTCAGAAAACTAATGTCACGGCATCTGTTCCCATCACATCATGGGAAATAGTTGAGGAAACAGTGGAAACAGATAGACTTAGTTTTCTTGGGCTCCAAAATCACTGTGGACAGTGACTGCAGCCTTGAAATTAAAAGATGATTGCTCCTTGGAAGAAAAGCTATGACAAAATTAGCATATTAAAAAACAGGGATATTAATTTTTCAACGAAGGTCCACCTAGTCAAAGCTATCGTTTTTCCTGTAGTCATGTATGGATGTGAGAATTGGGCCATAGAGAAGACTGAACATCAAAGAATTGCTGCTTTTGAATTGTGGTGTTGGAGAAGACTGTTGAGAGTCCCTTGGACTGCAAAGAGATCAAACCAGTCAATCTTAAGGGAAATCAATCCCGAATATTCCTTGGAAGGACTGATGCTAAAGTTGAAGCTCCAGTACTTTGACCACCTGATGCAAAGAGCAGCTCATTGGAAAAGACACTGATGCTGGGAAAGATAGAAGGCAGAAGGAGAAGGGGATGACAGAGGATGAGATGGTTGGATGGCATCACTGACTCAATGGACATGNTATGGATGTGAGAATTGGGCCATAGAGAAGACTGAACATCAAAGAATTGCTGCTTTTGAATTGTGGTGTTGGAGAAGACTGTTGAGAGTCCCTTGGACTGCAAAGAGATCAAACCAGTCAATCTTAAGGGAAATCAATCCCGAATATTCCTTGGAAGGACTGATGCTAAAGTTGAAGCTCCAGTACTTTGACCACCTGATGCAAAGAGCAGCTCATTGGAAAAGACACTGATGCTGGGAAAGATAGAAGGCAGAAGGAGAAGGGGATGACAGAGGATGAGATGGTTGGATGGCATCACTGACTCAATGGACATGAGTTTGAGCAACTTCCGGAAGATGGTGAAGGACAGGGAGGCCTAGCGTGTTCCAGTTCATAGGGCCGCAAAGAGTTGGATACAGCTGAGTGACTGGACAATAGTCTTGAAACTAAAAATCTGAGAAAGGCAACATTCAAAAGGAAAATTACAAGCCAGTTAGGCAGGAAGTGCCAGAGAATCAGTACCCTACTCTCTCCCTGGCAGCCCTGAACCAAAGGCTCTCAGCTTTCTCATCTGTCCCTTTGAAAAACTAAAGGAATATGTTTTGCACTGATTCCTGGAAGATAACTGGCTTTATAAAGCACCCTTTATTGGTTTCCTTCTCTTTCCTGATTCACTAAGCACTCTCTTAATGGTGTTTCCTGAGATCACCTCCTGCATAAATGATTGCATTTCAATTTTTTTTTTAGATTCTTTTTAGGGCAAAAAAACTAATACAGCAAGTTTGAGCTGGAAGGATACTTTACCCTGATAAATAAAGCAAGACAAAAAAGAACAAAAACATCCTGGGAAAAAAAAAAAAAAACCACACAGCAAACATCCACCTCAGTGGTGAAATATTGAACTTATCTCCTGTACTGTCCAAAACAAGTCAAATGCATTCTCTATTATACCTTCAGATCAGCATCATATGAAAGGTCCTAGTTAAATTCAGCAAGGCAAAGGGAATAAGTAAAAGATAAAAGAATTGTAATAAGTTGAATGGAAGACAACCTGTCATTATTTGCAGATAACATGGTTTTGGGAAAAAGGAAATTATTTGAATTGCTGTAAGATCAATATCCAACCAGTCCATTCTGAAGGAGATCAGCCCTGGGATTTCTTTGGAAGGAATGATGCTAAAGCTGAAACTCCAGTACTTTGGCCACCTCATGCGAAGAGCTGACTCATTGGAAAAGACTTTGATGCTGGGAGGGATTGGGGGCAGGAGGAGAAGGGGACGACAGAAGATGAGATGGCTGGATGGCATCACTGACTCGATGGACGTGAATCTGAGTGAACTCCGAGAGTTGGTGATGGACAGGGAGGCCTGGCGTGCTGCGATTCATGGGATTGCAAAGAGTCGGACACGACTCAGCGATTGAACTGAATTGAACTGAACTGAAGGTCAATATATTTTTAAAAAGTCGATTGTAAAGGCAATACTCAGGAAAAAAAAAAAGAAAGTCTACGATGATAGTTCACCCACAATGGAACACAGAAGCCAATTGAAAGAGCTCCTAATGGCTAAAGATGGAACAATTTTAGCAACAATATAAAGTAGTACTAGATTACAGCACAAAATTTAAATTAAATATTCTAGAGTCCATGCTTAGATAAATAAGTGAATAAATAAATGTGGGAGAAGACACAGTCTTACGTGCAGAAGAATTCCTATTAATTTGTGTGGATATCTGGCCCTCAAGAAGGTGGAACATGACTCTCTCCCTACTCCTTAGGCAGGGGTGGGGCCTTCTTTCTAAAGCTTACAGCATGGTGAGGGGAAAGAGAAAAAACTCTACAGAGGTGAAATCTGACAAACACTCCCTCAGTCAGGCCACCAGGGTCAACTTCTGCACTACGAATTCTTAAATTGCAGTACAGGTGACTTACAGTATTATATTAATTTCAGGTGTACAGCATGGTGAGTCAATATATTTATAGATTACATACCTATACTATTGTACCCTTGATAAGATGAAACAAAAATGACATACTGCTTCTGTGGTCTTCCTCTAAAAAAACCATAATCATGAGAAAAATATCAGACGAGTTCCAAAAGATGCTCTAAAGAAATCCTAACCAGTGCTCTTCAAAATTGTCCAGGTCATCAAGTCAAGCAATCTTTTAAAAACTGAGCCAACTGAAGCCTAAGAAGAGGTGGTCCCAAGATGCAATATGAAGTCCTGTTTGTTGGGATCCTGGAACAGACAAAGAAATTAAGTAAGAAATCAGGAAATTTGAATAAAATATAACTTGAGTTAATATTATGCCAATATAGGTTCAGTATATACAACAAATGCATTATACTAATATAAAAATTTTAAAATATGGGAAACTGGATATAAGATGTACGGAAACTTTTTGTACTATCTTACAAAGTTTTCTATAACTCTAAATATCCTAAAAAATTAAACATATTTTCAAAAGGATAAAAAATCAATTACAATTTGACACATGCTCAAAAACATTTATTAAAGGTTGTTATTGAAAGATAGCTTTCATACTGACTTCAAATAAAAAGTAAAGTACCAAGGAATTAATCAAGCAATACATGTAAAAAATTTGTTTGGAGAAAATTATATTGAAGAAAATGTTTTCAGAGACTTAAATAAATAGGAACCATACCACACACACAGTGTGTAAATTAACAAGGAAAAGACACTGTCTTAACGATGTAAATTCTCACCAAATTGCATTAGTGATGTGATTCAAGTCTAGTCAAAATACCAACAGACTTTGGGGAATTTAACAAGCTTATTTTAAAATTTATGGGGAAGATCAAAGGTGTAAGAATAGTGAGACATTGCTTAAGAAGTGCAAAGTAATTGGATTTGGCTTCCCAGATATCAAATATTACCATAAACTGTAAAAATTAAGACAACACAATACTGTCACAAAAATGAACGAACTGGAAAATTAGAGGAGAATCCAGGAGCACAACCACACATATATGGAAGCTAGGTTTATAATGCCTTAAGCAAATATCAGCTCTAGCTGGGTTAAATGTTAAATGCAAAAGGCAAAACTATAAACCTTTGAGCAAAATTTTTTCATTACTTAAGATTAAGGAAGATTGCTTGTGTGTACAAAGAATGAAGGGAAAGATTGACTAATACGAGTATATTAAAATTTAGAATTTCAATTCATCAAAAGTCCACACAAATAAGTGAAATCCCTATGTAAGCTAGTAGAATTATTTTTAATAGATTAAATTTGAAATGTTTAATGTCCAAAATATATAAAGAGACCTACAAACTGATAAGAACAAGATAAATTACCCAATAGAAGAATATGGCAAAAGTAAAAAATGGATAGGCGATTCACAGAAAAAAATGCAAATAAAAAACATAGATACTCAACCTTATCAATTCACAATAAGATAACATTTTATACTGATCATATTAGTAAAGACTGAAGTATAATGATATCATATGTTGGTGAGGATGTAGGGAAAGATGAATAACTGTACAGTGTTATTCAGAATAAATTGTAGTAGAAATTGCTCCATCATCTTAGGAGACCAATATGGTATAATCTCACAGACCAACAATGTTAAAGCTAACGGTGTTGTGACCTTCTCAGATATACCCTGGGAGATGTGTATAACGTATTCTTGTCAGCACTCCTTATAATAGAGAAAGAAAGGAAAGAAGGAAAAAAGAGAAAAAGAAAGGAAGGGAGGGAGGAAGGAAGGGTGGGAGGAAAAAACACATGCCAACATTCATCACAAGTAGAAACGGTATTTATCCCTCTCCCTCCACTTTCTCTATTGGTAACTGAGTTTGTTTTCTATTTCTGTGAGATTGTTTCTATTATGTAAATAAGTTGATTTGTATCATTTTTTAAGACTCCACACACAAGTGATGTCATATGTTGTTTATCTTTCTCTGACTTACTTTACTTAATATGATCATTTCTATTTCCACCCATGTTGCTACTAATGGAATTATTTCATTTTTAATAACTGAATAATATTATATTGTAAGTCAACTATAGTTAAATTGTTTAAAAAGTATGGCAGAGACAATATGGAATTTTATACAACAGTGAAAAGAAATTAAGCACAGCTTTACTCAGTGTTATAGATGAGTCTTTGTTATGATGTCAAGCAAAGAGAGCAAGTAAGATAAAAAGGGTCTCATTCAACTGACTTAAAGGTACAAAGCATGTATATCTAAATAGTGAATTACTTAGGACTATTGACAAATATGAAACCAAAAGAAACTCTCTAAGGTAGAAAGGGGGGGTAGGGATGAAAAGTCACTCAGGGAAGTTTAAGATAATATTTTATTTATAAATCTGGGTCATGAACATTTGGGTACTCATTTATACAGTTGTTCTGTAATCCTTACAGATATTTCTAAAATATCCTTTTGTATCTAAAACATATCTAAAAGGTTTTAAAAGAAAAATTTTAAACATAGATTGAACAGTTCAAACTTTGAAGCCATAGGTCCTTGGGCTCTATTTCCAACAGTCTCATTCACTGGCTGAAACTCTGAGTGATCCATTAATTTAATCTAAGCTACAGATCCTCATCCTTAGATGTTGAATGAATAATAAAATCATCACTTTACTACACAGCCTTCTTGGAAAGGGTTAAAATGCCATTGCCCAGTGCCTACTAACTACCAGACATTCAGTAGATGGTAGGTTGTGTTAACTGGAAAAAAAAAGTACACAACGTGAGAGTTGTGAGTTAAGTTTTATTTGGGGCAAAATGAGCACTATGGCCCGGGAGACAGCCCATCAGATAGCTCTGAGAAACTGCTCAGAAGAGGTGGAGAGGGAAGGTCAGCATGTATGTGATTTTGGTGAAAGGGATTTATGCACTCACTCAGACACACATTTTAGCATAAGGTTGCGCTAGTCCCAAGGAGCAGATGTCTGTGTTAATAATTTTAGTGCTTTTCTGTGTATGAGAAGATACAAGAAACCAGGTTCATAAAATCTCTTCCTGAAAATAATTAATTATCTGAGGGCCTGTTCTGCTGGTTTTTCCCAGAGCAGAGTGCCTCATTCCTGATCTCCAGCCTGAACTCCTTCCAGGGGGTGTTGAAAGTCAGTGACTGTGGTCTGTGACTTCATTCTTGTTGTATCGGATGGTGAGTCACAATTTTTAGTTTGCAGTTGTTTTAACGTTTACCCGTTCATTCATTCATGTTTAATTCATTCAAGTGTCAAGAGTGAAAATCAAGTTAATCAGCTAATAATGGTCACTCAGTTTAGAAAGATAAACCATCATCTTCCCTTCAGGCAAATAGTGTAGTTTATTTAGGTTTTCTGGAGACAATACTTCTAATACTACGATCTCATTAACAACTTTAGTAAGAAAGTAAGGTCAGGGTTTGGGAAGAGAGATTTGCTGTCTAGTCCGTTTTGGTAAAACTGAAGTTACACATAAAAACAACTTGGAGAAACAAGCCCAGCATCATGGAAAAAACAGCTGCTTTGCAAATACCCACACTTGAGCTCACTCCCCAGCTAGGCCTGTTGCTTAAATATAACCCTGGGCAGATGATGAAAATATCTCTAGGCTTCATTTATTCATATAAAATATGGGGATAATATTCCTTTCATTGTAGATTTGTGGTAAGAAGTAGAGATAATATATGCACAGTACCCAGGGGTATAGCTGATACATAGGAGCTCAGCAAGGGTGGGGGTTGGTCATTCTTCTCCATAAACAATGATACAGTTCGTAGATTTTAGAGTAACTTATAAATATTTCATTTTTCTGTAGTACACAAATCTTGTATATGTGTTTTAAATTATAGTGTAGAAGCACAGTAGAGTGTAGTGGGGTGATTAGAAGCACAGATACTATTGTCAGATGGCCTAGGTTTAAATTTTGACTGTACCAATTATGAGCTATGTGACTTTGGGGAAGATCCTTAAGGTCTTTGTGTTTCTTCATCATTCAAGTTGAAACAAATAGATGAGATAATTTGTATGGAATGATTAGCACCTATATACATTGTTCAGTAAATGTTACTTATATTATTATTAATAATATTGCCATTATTAACATTATTTGGTGGTTTTTCCCTTCTGTGAAACTCCAGAAGTACTGCTGGGTACTGATTTTATTTCTGTTTTAATTAAAGTGAATTCATGATCCTTTTTCATTTGCATAATTTCTTAACACTTTTGTCCAAGAAGAAACCCTTAAAACCAGAGTTTCAGGAGTCTAACCTATAACAATTAGCCAAGAATTTAAGGATCTTGGGACTTATTTTGATTCCATCATGGGCAAATTCCTTCTCCTTTCAGGTGCTTTAATTTTCACATCAGTATGTGGAATTTTTTTTTTTTTTTTCGCCTCATTTCTCCTATAGAAATTCTAAAAAGGAGTCTCTTTTTTCCTTTCATTTTGGTTGAAACAAGCTTACAGAGTGCCTGGGTGTTCAGAACTTTGTGATAAAGGGTCAGACCAAGTTAGTCTGTGACCACCAAAAGCTGCTTGGTGATAAAAGTAGAAAACCTTAAGTCACCTTCAATAATCCACTTCACAAATAACCTTTGGATAGGACGTGGCTATTGATCAAACTCCATGTGAATGTATAATACCATCACTTCAGTGCCAGTTGGGTTCTAAAATAACCGTATTTATTTCCCAGAAACTTTTCTCTGAATTACTACTATGCAGTCTATTTCAAAAAGTTGTCTTTTAAACAAAGACAAAAAAGAAAAAGCCGAAACACTCAAACTAATTTTCACCAGCAATTCAGGATTGTGAAATTGCTGTTCAGACACCCGTACCTACAGCAGACAAGACAGACAGGACTCTAGAACGTCCCCTTTTGACTCCAGGGGATCACCAGGGGATGCTCTGTTGCCATGACTACAGAGGCCCCGTGGGATCAAAGTTCACCATTCTCCCTTCATGGGTGCCTTTTCCTAAGAGCCTGCACAAAGACCAGTGGTCATAGTCATTACTTCTAAGCATCTGTCTGTATCCAGCCCACATCTGAACAAATAACTTTGTTTTCCTTTCTCCTTTATTATTTTATTCTTTCTTGTTTTCTTTTCAGCGGGACTAGAGAGTTGAGTTCCCCCCTTCCCCCGCATTTTCTCACACAATTCCTCCTCCATAGATAACAAAGTCCAAATCCCTAGCTGTTGTAATTATTAGCATATTCCTAGAGAAAATTGCTACAGTCTACATTAAAAGACTCCCTGCAGAAATTTACGCAGTAGGTATCCAATTTCTCTTTAAATAAAAGGCACTCAGAACAGTGAGGGGTTTAAAACAAGAGAAGAAATGGGGAACAAACAGAGCTTTAAGGAACCGCAGGGAGATTTGCAGTGGTCAAGAGCAGAGAGTCGGGCTGAATTATTTGGATAATTAGGCTTCGTTAGCAAATTGGAGAAAATTGCAATGCCACCCAGAGATGTTATCATGTGCCCACAGACTGGCGGGATTAAGGAGCAGATCTGACCCAGTTCCAAAAGGTTTGGCTTTCCATTCTGAATATTCTATAGTGGAAAATAGATTCTAAGCCTATGAGCTCTTTTTGAGCTGTTTCCAAGGCTTATTAACATGTGCATTTAATCAGGGTGATCCTTTATATCATTATGATCCTCTCAGTGTAAGAGGAGAATCTTTAAGGAGCTCTCTGAGGATCACGAAACTTTCAAGATGAAAGCAAGGAAACAAAATGGAAATGGAAGATTTGACTGTGATATTCCTTCCTCAAGATGATGGAAAACATGAAAGCTAGATTTTCTCTTTTATGTTCCAGAAACCCTCTCAAGGAACTTAACTGGCATCAATAAAAGGAACTTAAATCTAAATTTATACTTAAAACTGCAGCAATCTTGAAGAAAGCCCCGACTCTTGATGTTCATCTGGGAAAGGCCCTTCCTTATTTTCTAGATTTCTAAGCACCTGTGTAAAAGTCCCTTGTGAAGGACAGAACAGTTCCAAGTAGATTCAGATGTGGCTGCTTCTTTAGGAAATGTACAAAAAAGCCCTTTCCAAAGAAGAAGACAGTAGGAAAAGAAAATTAATAAAGTTGGTTCGAAGGATTAGGTTAGTTTATGTTTTCTGAGAAGCAAATTCACTTTTTCAAAAGAGATTTAAAAGTTTTTCATGTTGCCTTATGCGGAGCCTGGTGGGCTGCAGTCCATGGGGTCGCTGAGGGTCAGACACGACTGAGCAACTTCACTTTCACTTTTCACTTTCATGCATTGGAGAAGGAAATGGCAACCCACTCCAGTGTTCTTACCTGGAGAATCCCAGAGACGGCAGAGCCTGGTGGGCTTCCGTCGATGGGGTCGCACAGAGTCGGACATGACTGAAGTGACTTAGCAGCAGCAGCAGCATGCAGTGCCAGACTTGTCACGTGTCCCACATCACGTGTACGCTTGTGTGCACGTACACAGCAGTGACCTTGGGGAGGAAGAACCATGGACCCATTACCATCACCTGAAAGCTGGCCTCAGCTATCTCAGGGTCTTGCTACTTTGAAACTGTTACCACCACTAAATTATAAGGAAAATTATGTAAAGCAAAGGAATTGAGTAAAAAGGTGTGCAACGTGTTCTTCCACTGTTACATGGAGGCACTGTTTGCAAAGCACACGCAAGAATCACTTATTCTTGGGGAATATACTTGGTTTGAATCACTGTTTATTGTTGAATAAAAATTTAATAAAATATGTGAAAAGTGAAAGTGTTAGTCGCTCAGTCGTGTCTGACTCTTTGCAACCCTATGGACTGTCTCCCGTCAGGCCCTTCTGTCCATGGAATTCTCTGGGCAAGTATGCTGCACGGGGTTGCCATGCCCTCCTCCAGGGGATCTTCTCAACCCAGGGATCGAACTCAGGTCTCCTGAATTGTAGGCAGATTCTTTATCGTCTGAGCCACCTGGGAAGCCCAATAAAATTTGTGATAACTTGTAAATTTGGGCCCAGTAAAAATGCAATTGGTTTCTGTCAGGTAGAAAATACAACTCCTATGCCGGTTTGCTTGTGGGACATCAGTCAGGCTCACATTTAATTTATCACTCTTGTTCTATCATTGCTTCAAAATGTTTGTAAACCTCCATATGCTCTTTAAACCAGCCTTTGCCTACTGGTATCCTTGTTCATGAGTAACTTGAATAAAGTTCTTGAAACAGATCCATATACATTTGTATGAGAGCCATACCTTTAAGATTTGGGGAATTATGCTTTGAATTTTAAAAAGCCCCTGATGGCCTGAAACCCAGTCATAGGAAGGTGAAAACAAATCAGGTAAATTCTTGAATTTACAAAGATTGTGGCTAAAAATACCTGTGGTGATCTTTTTAGATAAACTTTTTTCTTCTCCTTTAAAAAGAAAAGTACACTTTCATGAATCATTTTTCTGTTTCATTCATAAAGAGAAATGTCATGTCCAAGACCTCTTTGTTTCTCTCACCCAAAGATACCAACAGAATTGAAGGACATCAGTTCAGTTCACTTCAGTCGCTCAGTTGTGTCTGATTCATCGCAGCACGCCAGGCCTCTCTGTCCATCACCAACTCCCGGAGTTCACTCAAACTCACGTCCATCGAGTTAGTGATGCCATCCAGCCATCTCATCCTCGGTCATCCCCTTCTCCTCCTGCCCCCAATCCCTCCCAGCATCAGGGTCTTTTCCAGTGAGCCAGCTCTTCGCATGCGGTGGCCAAAGTACTGGAGTTTCAGCTTTAGCAACATTCCTTCCAAAGAATACCCAGAGCTGATCTCCTTTGGAATGGACTGGTTGGATCTCCTTGCAGTCCAAGGGACTCTCAAGAGTCTTCTCCAACACCACAGTTCAAAAGCATCAATTCTTGGGCACTCAGCCTTCTTCACAGTCCAACTCTCACATCCATACATGACCACAGGAAAAACCATAGCCTTGACTAGACAGACCTTTGTTGGCAAAGTAACCAGGCCTCATTAAAGGAAGAGATCTGGAGGGAATTGATCTTGGTTGGATAAGCAACTTAGGAATGTAAAGTTGTCTGAAGCCCAGAAAAAAAGCTGAATTCTAAAAATATAAATTAATCATAGCAATCAAAAGTAAATTGGACATGTGTATTCCTGTGGCGGACTCATGTTGATGTATGGCAAAACCAATACAATATTGTAAAGCAATTAACCTCCAATTAAAATATATAAATTTATATTAAAAAAAAGAAAAAAATTAAACTGGACAAAAGAGTAAGTTGGTCCATCATTCCAGTTGGAAAGGCTCAGGGGTGTGTGCGCAGGCTTCCCTTAAGTCTCTTCTTTTACCTAAAGGATATTAGAGGTAGAATGTGTGGGCCAGAAAAGTGTCAAGGAGAACACAAAGATGACAAGCTATTCTTAGAGTCTTTTCTGAGGGCAGCACTGTTTGAATGTCTCCGAACGTTAAGGTAAATGCAATAGTCACTTGAGAGAAAGCGCAACTAAGTACAGTTGGCATGTGACTTCTCTGGCTGTCAAAATTTGGAAGTGTTAGAAAGCACTGTCATCTCCAACAAAACGACACAGAGATGAAAGCTTAACATTTTAACTGACTGCTGCTGCTAAGTCACTTCAGTCGTGTCCAACTCTGTGCGACCCCATAGACGGCAGCCCACCAGGCTCCCCCGTCCCTGGGATTCTCCAGGCAGGACCACTGGAGTGGGTTGCCATTTCCTTCTCCAGTGCATGAAAGTGAGAAGTGAAAGTGAGGTTGCTCAGTCGTGTCTGACTCTTCGAGACCCCAAGGACTGCAGCCTTCTAGGCTCCTCCATCCATGGGATTTTCCAGGCAAGAGTACTGGAGTGGGGTGCCATTGCCTTCTCCAGCAAATGAGTAGTTTTTTCCATGTGAAACTCTTTTCAGCTATGATGCAAAATGTGAACAATCATTTTTTCCCTTCCTACTCACAGTGAGATATTATCTCCTAGAAGAACATTTGGGGGGAGGTCATTGATAAAGGTTTTGGCAGCTCTTCCCGCGGATGACCTGTCAGGATTATTATTTCTTTTTAACATTGTTCTTTTTATTGTTTTTGTATTGGGGGCTGTGCTGGGTCTTTGATGCTGCGCATCGGCTTTCTCTAGTTGTGGTGAGTGGGGGCCACTCTTTGCGGTGATGCACAGGCTTGTCTTTGTGGGGCCTTCTCTTGCTGTGGAGCTTGGGCTCTAGGGAACGCAGGCTCAGTAGTTATGGCACACGGGCTTGGTTGCTCCCCAGCATATGAGATCTTCCCAGACTGGGCACCTAACCAGTGTCCCCTGCCTTCGTAGGCAGATTCTTAATCATTGGACCAGCAGGAAAGTTTGCCATTAGGATTATTTAAGGGCCTTAAAACCCCTCCTTACTGAAGCCTCCCTGCATACTTAGAGCATCAAAATTTTCGCAGATAGGGCCTGCCTAAACTTCTCTATTGTTTAACTTTCTTGGGCAATTCTTACACACAACTAGCATTAAAGAATCTCTGAATGGACTGCTAAGCTGTTAACTGGCTATTTGAATTTATATTTGTTGCAGTACTTAAAAAAATTAAGATATAATTTATAAACTTGGGAAATAAATGTATCTTATTGTTATCAAGGTGCTTATTATCATTTGCCCTTTCCCTTGGTAGAGAAGTATGGCAGTAACGTGTTTTTAAAGCAGAGAAATGTCTTTGTGACACATACAGCGGTGAGGGGTTTTCCTTCATGTTTTCTGAAGATAACGAGTTCTCTGGTCAGGCAATGGGATTGGGTGACCTCTGAAGCCCTATGTGATTGTTAAGGAAGAGAGCATGGGATCTTCAGTGGGATGATATATCCAGGGAAGTTTGACCATGTCTTCATCCCTAGTGTTTAGAAAATTTTCTAGCATATAAAAGGCGGCTGATTAGATGGATGATGTGTGAATCAATAAAAACTGATGGATTCAAATAAACTGTTGCATGTGCTCTGCTAAACTTCAACATTCTTTTCCATTAGGAGCTATCACAAGATACTGAGTATAGTTCCCTATACAGCAGGTCTCTGTTGTTTACTTTACATATAGTAGCTTGTATCCATTCATCCCAAACTCCTGATTTGTCCCTCTGTCCCACTGTCCCCTTTGGTAACTATCATTTTGTTTTTCACATCTGTGAGTCTATAAGGAAGTACATTGGTATCATTTTTAGAGCACACATGGAAGTGATATCATCTGATACTTGTCTTTGTCTAACATGCTTTACTTAGTAGGATAATCTCTAGGTCCATCCATGTTGTGGCAAATGGCATTATTTCATTCTTTTTTTTTATGCTTGAGTAGTATTCCATTGGGGCTTCCCAGGTAGCTCAGCTGGTAAAGAACCCACCCTCAGTGCAGGAGATCCCGCTTTGATTCCTGGATCAGGAAGTTCCCCTGGAAAAGGAATAGGCTACCCACTCCAGTATTCTTGGGCTTCCCTGGTGGCTCAGAAGGTAAAGAATCTGCCTGCAAAGTGGGAGACCTGGATTTGATTCCTGAGTTGGGAAGATCCCCTGGAGGAGGGCATGGCAACCCACTCCAGTATTCTTGCCTTAGAGAATCCCCATGCACAGAGGAGCCTAGCGGGCTACAGTCCATAGACTTGAAAAGAGTCAGACACGACTGAGCAACTCAGCACAGCATAGCACAGTATTCCATCATATATATATATATATATATATATATATATATATATGCACCACATCTTCTTTGTCCACTCATTTGTCAATGAACANGTGTCATCAGCATATTTGAGGTTATTGATATTTCTCCCGGCAATCTTGATTCCAGCTTGTGCTTCTTCCAGCCCAGAGTTTCTCATGATGTACTCTGCATATAAGTTAAATAAGCAGAGTGACAATATACAGCCTTGATGTACTCCTTTTCCTATTTGGAACCAGTCTAATGGGGCTTGTTAGTATTAAATAAAATAATGCCTCTGACATTATGTCTAAAAGAGAAGGCATTCAATGAATTTTTTTTCCACCCTTACTCCCTCGTCTCCCATTCCTTTCTTTCTCTCCAGAAGTTTATAATTTCTCTGTACTCTATTAGCTTGGTGCAAGAGTAATTGTGGTTTTGGACTGTGTATTTTAAATTATAACAAGGCTCAAACACATCTTTATTAACCAAAATAGAGACAGTTACAATCAAAACATTTTTTCCAATGAGAAATAAGTTTGTTCCTGTAGCATAAATATCCGTGCTTCAGGATTCCATGAACACTTGAAAACTATTTTCTGCCTCCTGCTGGTTGTGGAAGTGTTTTCCCTGCAAAAAGTTGTCAAGATGCTTGAAGAAGTGGTAGTCAGTTGGTGAGAGGTCAGGTGAATATGGCAAAACTTTGTAGCTCAATTTGTTCAACTTCTGAAGCATTGATGGTGAGATGTGTGGTCAGGCTTTGTCATTGAGAAGAACTGGGCCCTTTCTGTGGACCAATGCTAGCTGCAGGCTTTGCAGTCCTTGGTGTATCGCATTGATTTGCTGAGCATACTTCNGCAAAACTTTGTAGCTCAATTTGTTCAACTTCTGAAGCATTGATGGTGAGATGTGTGGTCAGGCTTTGTCATTGAGAAGAACTGGGCCCTTTCTGTGGACCAATGCTAGCTGCAGGCTTTGCAGTCCTTGGTGTATCGCATTGATTTGCTGAGCATACTTCTCAGATGTAATGGTTTCACTGGAATTCAGAAAGCTGTAGTGGATCAGATGGGCAGCAGACCAGCAGAGAGTGACCATGACCTTTTTTAAGTGCAAGTTTGGCTTTGGGAAGTGCTTTGGAGCTTCTTCCTGGTCCAACAACTGGAGCTGGTTGTCGCCAGTTGTCTTATGAAATCCACTTTTCATCACATGTCATAATCTAGCCAAGAAATGGTTTGTTGTTGTTGCATAGAATAAGAGCAGACAACACTTCAAAATGACAGTTTTTTTGATTTTTGGCCAGCTCATGAGGCACCCACTTAATCGAGCCTTTTCATCTTTCCTATTTGCTTCAAGTGCCAAACAGCTGTAGAACGGTCAGGTTGAACAGCTTCTCGTGTAGTTTTAAGAGGATCAGCTTTGATGATTGCTTTCAGCTGGTCGTTGTCCACTTCCAGGGCAGCGTTTTTTATTTATTTTATCTCATTTGAGGAAAATATAGAAGATAATACAAACTGTTACTAAGCATCATATAACAAATTCCAGTGTACTTCCTAATCAGAATTAATAAATGTTAACATTTCATATTGGTGTGCTGAGCATTTTCAAAAAGTAAAATTCACCACTTCTGATGGCCGGCCACCGCACTCCTCAACTTCAAGGCTCTCATCTCCTCTGCAAAACTCCTTGAACCAGCACCTCACTGTGCTTTTGTTAGCAGTTCCTGAGCCAAATGTGGTGTTGATGTGGGGAGTCATCTCTGCTGCTTTATGTCCCGTTTTGAACTCAAATAAGAAATCACTCGAATTTGCTTTTTGTCTAAGATCATTTCCATAGTCTGAAATAAATATAAACTAAACAGCAAGTAATATCATTAGCAGAGAAACATGAAGCGAGAAAGGCATATTAAAATGATGTATAACATAACCGCATCTATTTAGAATGTATTCCCGTGTCAAATTTCAACCATGCAGAAACCACACGTACTTTTGTACCGACCTAATATTTTAGCTAAGATATGAACATTTGGCATTAATATTTGGGGCTCCGGATGATCTGAGGGCAGTGTTGACAAAGGATGCTTATTGGTTGGCGAGCCAGAGTTTGTCAAATAGGCCTGTCCTTCCATGAAAGGATGAAAGGTGACTGACCCCACGCTCAGTGGGGAGGGCAGTGAGGAAAGTGATAGCGTGGCTGGCATTGAACAGGAAGTCATCTCCCACAAGTCATCTCCCCTCATCTCCCCTCACAAGACCCCTGTGGTATAGCAGCTTGAGCAGGGCTGATGGAGAGGGGAAGTGCCCAAGAACCATTCAGGCACAGCCTGCACTTACACCTGTGAGTGTAAAATGCCCTTGGAAGCTGGTGTTGTTTGAAATGCAGTAATGCCAACCTGCCAGGGGATTCATTCCGCTGCCAACCACGCCATCTTTAGCAAATTCCACGGCATACATGTGCTGCCCCCTCAGCGCCCCCCCCCCCCCNCTGCACTTACACCTGTGAGTGTAAAATGCCCTTGGAAGCTGGTGTTGTTTGAAATGCAGTAATGCCAACCTGCCAGGGGATTCATTCCGCTGCCAACCACGCCATCTTTAGCAAATTCCACGGCATACATGTGCTGCCCCCTCAGCGCCCCCCCCCCCACCACTTTACCTGATTTTAGACTGACCCTTTATAATTAGCACCTTGGGCTGGTGGTATTGTTCAGGAACACTGTTTCCATCAATCATTTGGGGATTTAATAAAGCTTAGAAACACTGTGAGCAGGGGCAACATCTAATGCAATTTTCTTTTTCTCCTTTTCAAATTAAGAATCAAGATTTGTTTGGGGGTTGTGAAATCCTTCAACTGGGTTGCAACCAGCATTTATATATTTTTTAATGGAATAGAATAGAGCACACTGGAATAGAAAATAAAATACAACAATAAAGTATGCATGCGTGCATGCTAAGTTGCTTCAGTCGTGTCCGGCTCTTTGCGACCCTATGGACAGAGCCTGCCAGGCTCTTCTATCCATGGAATTCTCCAGGCAAGAATACTGAAGTGGGTTGCTGTGCCCTCCTCCAGGGGATCTTCCTGACCCAGGGAGAGAACCTGTGACTCTTATGTCTCCTACATTGGCAAGGACGGGTTCTTTACCTCTAGCGCCACCTGAGAAGCCCAAAGGAAAGTACAGATTTATAAAAAGTTTATGTATATAATATACATATGTGGGTGTGTATAATGCTGTAAGATATTGTCCAGTGCTTGAAAATCACTGATACAGTGATCATCACCAAGACTTAAGTTCTGGGGCAAATTGCCTTGTCCGGCCATGTTCTTGCTTTATTGCAGTCTGGTCTTCAAAATGCTATTTACCCTCATCTCCCTTATCAGCAAATGAGCCCAATAGCACACAAAAAAAGAAATCAGAATTCAAGAAAATAGACACCACGGGGGAGGGAGGTCTATTTTGAATGAATCAAGGAACTTTTTGTCTCAGTGCTGCCCAGGTGGGTTCCTATAGTTCATCAGCCCCAACCCCTTTCCATATAAACTAGCAATCATTGGACTTAACAAATCCAATAAAAATCTCAGATACACAAATTTGCATTTAGATGCAGTGAGCTACAGTGTGTACCTAATAAGATAATTAAGCACAAGATTGCAGGGGGCGTTTAATTGCTCTTTGCCAAGTGTTCCTGGGTAACTCATTCCAAATATTTTGAAATGAGGGGGCTCGGAAGAGGTCCCCAGGGAATATCACCAGATACCTTCTGGCTCAAGGTCTAGTTCAAGTAAAGAGAGCAAAGGGGGCATTGCTGAGAAAAAGGGACGACTTCAGGGATATTCCCAGGTGCCTCCTGAGAGGCGTGATAGCCTGTGGGCCCCTGTTCCAGGCTTGCACCTTGTTAAGTATGGGGTGCTTTCCCCAGTATTTTTGATCTATGGTATATTTCTTGTTCTCTGACTTTCCCTGCCCCCGATTCCAGAGTCTGAATTTCAGTTGTGAGGCAATTGCATACAGTGTGCACACTCTATTTAAAACCCGTCTCAGGGAAGAGGAAAGGGAAGATGCAGAAGAGCAATGAGTGATGGCAGATCCCTTCTGAACACTAGATCTTTATACACCCAACCGGCCACACTCTCGAAGCCGGCAATTAGATCGGACGAAAACCACAGGACGCCCTTGCACATGTCCAGACAGATGGCTGGCCGACAGAGGCATCTGCTCTGGTTTCAGGCAGGGCAGGGGGTGGCCTGAGAGAATGCCCTCTAGAATCTGGGACAGGTTTTGGAGGCCTTCAGCCTTTTACACTGTGGAGTGGTCACCTCCCTCAAATGCATGTCTTTTATCTCTTTCTTGATTCAACTTCTTGGGGGAAAAAAAAAATAGAAGAACGCATATATAAACAGGTGTTCCCCCCCAACCCCACCACATGGTGTTAGTCGCTTGGTAATATCTGACTCTTTGCAACCCCATGGACTGTGGCCTCTATTTATGGAATTGTTTAGGCAAGGATACTGAAGTGGGTAAGCCATTCCTTTCTCCAGGGGATCTTCCTAACCCAGGGATCAAACCTGGGTCTCCTGCATTGCCATTTGAGCCACCAGGGAAGTTCCTTTTTTTCCACACTTTTTTTTTTTTTTTCAAGAGGTGTAAAGAGAACAGGAACAACAGAGGACTTCAAAGGATGTGCTGGGTGGGAAAGAATAAAACAAGACCCCAAACTAGAAAGCCTTCTTAAATTATGTCCCACTGCTTGCTTCTTCTTTCACTTATTTTGCCACTTATTGGAAATTCAGGAGAAGGGCCAAGTATTTGGATGTGAGAAGCACAGTAATTAAACAACATATGATCCCTGTTACAGCTGACATATCTTTGCTTCTCTCTTCAAAGAACAGAGGGAAATACTAAAATAGAAAGGCCTAGCTTCGCTTCTTGACCAGACGCTACACAATTAGTCACTAGGTTATTGGGGCCAGATTCCTTGTTCCATGCCTTCCCCTGGCTTCACCCTGTAATGATAATCTATTAGTTCACCAGGCTTGCTCTTTCCTGACATTTCCAAAAGATCTAACTAAAGTTGACAGCTGTCTGTTTTTCACAACCAGGACGATTGCTTCCAACATATTCGTTAATTTTAATAAGTTATTTCAAAATATTAGTGCCCTCTCAGTGTTGATTGAGAGAGAATGAGTTGGTTCTTTGCAAGAAGTCCAGGAAGCATCTGCTTATATGTGACAAGTGCCGTGCATAGCTGCAAGTGTGTGGACAGAATCCTTGCCGAGAATCCCAGCTCTGCTGAGTAAGGCTGTGTGATTTTGTGCAAGCTTACTCTTCACTGACTTTATTTTCTTCTCTGAACTGAAGAAAAAATTGATACCTATCTCACTGGGCTGTTGTGAAGATGAAATGAATTAATTCAAATAGCATATCTAGAATTGCACAGAACACATCTTTAAGACAGTTTTTGTAGGATGAGGAAGAGTAGGCAAAAACTTTACCGAAAAGAGACATAAACAGTACAAATAGTACAAAATATAAAGAAACAAGAGACAGTACAGAGACCTGTGGGCTCCCAGTCTGAGAACATTATCCTTTGTCAAATTCTTTTTTTTTTTTTTTGGAAAAGGAAGAAGGACTTACAGGGTGAAGCCAAGAGCCAGAAAGAACAGTGTGATATTTAATTTTCTGTGTCAATTTTCCTGGGATATGGTGTCTAAGTTAAAGTCAAACACCAGTCTAGATGTTGTGAAAGTATTTTCTGGATGTGATTAACATGCACATCAGTAGACTTTAAGGTATATTAGTCTCCATATGTGATGGGTCTCATCCAATCAGTTGACCGTCTTAGGAGAAAAGAGTGAGTCCTTCAAAAAAAGAAAAAAAGTTGAATCTGCCTCCAGTTTCTCTATGGGCTTGAACTGCACTGTCAACTCTTCTCTGGACTCCAGTATGCCCACAGGTCCTGTGGATTTCAGATCTGATAACCCTGCAGTTACATAAATGAATTTCTTAAAATAGATCTTTCTCTACAGATAGATAGGTGGGTGTGTATAGATGCATATACCTACATATATGTACACACACACACACATATCTATCTCCTATCTATCTCCTCTCTCTCTCTCTCTCTCTATATATATATATATATATACATATATATATATAATCTCTCTATCCATCTGTCTCTATCTTCACGCTATTGGTTCTGCATTTCTGAAGAACGCTAAGATAAACAACACTGAAGGAATAAGGCGGAGCCCTAATCAAAGCACCAGCAGCACATGTGCAGCTCAATTTCAGATTTTCTATGGAACAGTGACTTCTGTGCGCCTTACATTTATCTGATTTTGAATGGGACTATCTATTTCATCTGGAGAAGGCAATGGCACCCCACTCCAGTACTCTTGCCTGGAAAATCCAGTGGACGGAGGAGCCTGGTAGGCTGCAGTTCATGGGGTCGCGAAGAGTCGGACACGACTGAGCAACTTCACTTTCCCTTTTCACTTTCATGCATTGGAGAAGGAAATGGCAACCCACTCCAGTGTTCTTGCCTGGAGAATCCCAGGGACGGGGGAGCCTGGTGGGCTGCCGTCTATGGGGTCGCACAGAGTCGGACACGACTATTATCTTATGCCTGTCCCACTTGCTCATGGGCAAGTCAGAGGTAACTAGTCTCCTGTGCTCACCCACCTCCAGAAGGAGATGACTCATACTTGAAGACCCTCACCCGAGGAACTTCGTCAGCACCTGGACCCAGTTTGGATGATCACATCCTAGACTTTGAGTCACTGCTGCAATTAGATGAGACCCTGGGAATCTTCCCAGGGGGAGGGAATGGCGACCCACTCCAGTATTCTTGCCTGGAGAATCCCATGGACAGAGGAGAGCCTGGTAGGCTACAGTCCATGGGTTGCAATGTCAGACACGACTGAGCGACTTTCACTCACTCACTCACTCTGGGAATCTTAGGAGTGAGAGTGAGTTTATTTTCATGCAGCAGAATGTAAGTAATTTACAGTCAAAGTGTTGGTTTGGGCTATTTGTTTAAAGGCCACAGATACTGCAACACTCTTTCAGTCGAGAGTCCGGCATCTCTTTCCTCTCACCAGGAACCTTGTCAGGCTTGACAAGCAGGCTTGACTGCTTACACCCCTGCAGTCTTTTAGGAGTGTTACAATCTGACTGCCAAGACTAGGTCACAAAAGGAAATCCAGTCTCTGTCTAGTTGGCTTGGAAAATGCACACTTGGAAGGCTGAACTGCAAGGGAACAAGTGTGATCATCCTGAGGACACCAGGAGGGAAAGCCAAGTTAGGACAGACTTTACTGTTTCATCCCGGCCCTTGGATATCCAGGCAAGGCACCAGATGTGTGAATAAAGAAACCATCAGGCACAGCATCACCCCTAGTCATCAGGTTGTCTTTGCTCAATTCCAGACGTCCTGGGAGCAGAGATTAAGTCATTGACAGTGTTGAACTTCGCTGAGCCTGGAGTGCCAGGCAGTGCTCCAGAAGGCAGTGCTCATTGAGAAAGCCTCTCACATTTGTTATGGCAGGAAACAGCTAACTGGAAAGGACCACCTGCCCTCACAGTTTCCAAGATAAGACCCACTCCATCCTTCCTCATGATTCCCATGTAGCTCATGAATGACTCCCTGTTTACCCTTTCGTAAAGCCCCAGGTCCCTCTGTATTTTCTCTATGATTGTCCTCATTAGTGAATATTCTCTCTGTTGCAAAAGTCAGAACAAAACCATATCTTTAATTTTCAGGTGCATTGTTGCCATGCCATCCACACTGAGCCCCTTCCAAATGCTTAGCGCTCAGAGTCCACGAGAAAACGAAATAGGTATTGTTTTAAATTTTGAAGTAGGTTTTTTTTCCTCCAACAAAAATAGCCAGAAGAAATCTCGTAGCCATCTCTTTTTTTTTATGCTTTAAAGTTAGAAATTTCAACAACTTACATGTGGAAGCTAGTCTTCTACTATGTTACCACATGTACTTAGAGATGTTTTCAGTCTACAGGATTATGACTTCATTCAATCTGGGAAGGATTTTCTCTATCATATTTTAAATTATTGCTTCTGTTGACTTGTCCTCTTTCTCAGAAACATGAATTATCTCTATGTTAAATCATCATTCTTTCTCTTCCATATATATCATCAGGATTTCATTTTTATCTCTTTTCTCTTTCAATAAATTCTGAAATATTTTCAAGTTTGTCCTCCATAACACTAATTTAATTTCTGTTAGATTCAAATATGATCTTTAACATTAATATTAAATCTGTGATTATAATTTTATATTTTTTAAAAATTATCTTTTTATTTTACTTTTTAATGTGTTGTTTTCATATTAAACATTAACCTTCTATTTTACTCATTTATCTCTAATCTCTTAGTATATAGAGCCTAACCATTTTCTTTGAAATTTTTGAGTACAAAGTAATATATTTTAAAATTTATTTTCTGCTCTGCCTTAAAATATAAGGTATACATATTCTTTTTCTCTACTTTGATATTTGATATACTTTGAATGCTTCGTTTTCCACTTTTTTTCATGTTGCGTACTTTTTACTGATTTCATTTTGCTTTCTTCCCCTGATTCCCACATCACTGAATGAGTAGACATATCTATCCCTGTTGTGGTTTGTCTCTCTAGTTGCTGTTAGAATTATCTTCTGAAATATAAAGCTGTAGGTTTTAAAGACACACACATTCCTAACCATGCTTCTGGCATTTTGTTGTCTCTTATTTAAACTCAGTTTGCATACAGAAGACAGGATCATCTGATCTTAGTACATAATATTCTAATTTGTGGAATGGAGTTTATTTCTGGATAATTCTGAGTTCAATCTGCATTTACTTCATATTGCTTTCATTCTGCCTTTTAATTGGCAGAAAGAGCAAATAACCAACAGTAGTTCACAACATGTACCCTTCTGGGGCTCATTCTAGTTCTATATTTTCTGTGAAAAGGACAATTCAGTAAGTACAAGACCTATCTCAATCTACTCTCCAATTTACCCGTCACCAAGGATTACAGTTTTTGTGGGAATGTTTATATTGTAATGCCTCAGAAACGGCTCTTCAGATGGCTCAGGGGTAAAGAGTCTGCCTGCCAGTACTGGAGATGCAAGAGACTTGGGTTTGATCCCTGGGTCAGGAAGATCCCTTGGAGGAAGAAATGAAAAGATTTTTCAGTATGCTTGCCTGAAAAATCCCATGAACAGAGGAGCCTGGAAGAGAGTTGGACACAGCTGAGCACACACACACACACTGCTTCCAAAGAGGATTTCTAAGCCTGACCCTGTGAGATGCAGACCTCTGTTGTTCATTCATAGTTTGTCTATTGACCTTACCCGGTGAGCTGGTCATTTTGCACATTGATCTTCACATTTCACAACAGAGGTGTAGGCAGTGCCTGCAGCTTGATAGTTCTGTCTTCCACTTTATTTAGTAGAATGAGAGTTTGTGGCATAAACTATTCGAAGTAGTTTAGAAGGCTTTAAACAGAGGCAAAAGGAAAATTGGTGATTATTTGCTACTGTTTTCAAGGAAAGTCGCTTAGGATTATCCTCCTGTAGCCTTCTGATTAATGAGCCTCTCAGCAGCATTTTCTCAGTGGGCTTGTGAAAGTTCAGTTCCTTCTCTGAACATCAGATTCTTCAGTCAATGGAGCCCAGGAGTAGGAGCACAGAATTCTTCACCGTTTGGTTCCATGTAAAGGGTAATGTTCACTTGATGCAAAAAAAAAAAAAGTTCCATTTTTATTCCCATAGCCCCGGCGCCCCACTCCCATAGCCACAACTGTTTGCAGCGTGAGTGCTCTTTAGCTGACATTTATGGTGCTTACACAGATAGCGATAAGGAAAGAAAGGGGAAGAAAACAAAGAGCTTGACCTCTACAAGTTTTGGCCTGGATTACAAATTAAGTGTTATGTTATCTAGTGTCCAGTTTTCAGGGTCTTTGAATCCTGGGCCCCCAGCATCAAAATCACCTTAAAGCNATTTATGGTGCTTACACAGATAGTGATAAGGAAAGAAAGAGGAAGAAAACAAAGAGCTTGACCTCTACAAGTTTCGGCCTGGATTACAAATTAAGTGTCATGTTATCTAGTGCCCAATTTTCAGGGTCTTTGAATCCTGGGCCCCCAGCATCAAAATCACCTTAAAGCTTGTTAGGAATGCAAAATCCTGGCCCCTCTCCAGACCTTCCAGAGCAGAATCTGCATTTTTAATACAGTCCTTAGGTGATTCACATTCACGTGTGAGAAGCAAGCTCTGTTCCGTTTAGTGTTCTGCCTGACAAGTTCTAGAGAACAAACTCTGAATTCTCTGAGTTTGCACAGCTGTTCTGTCCACACATGACCGTGGGCTGGGTAGGTGGGTGTTCATCCTCTCGGATGTCTTTCCATTCTTGCTTTTGCAAGGACTTTAGTCAATCATTATTGGTTACTCCTAAAGAAACAATAATTAGCTCTCAGGTCTCATTGACAGGACTTAAGTGGTACTGTTTACATTCTAGAGAGAGGATCCAACAGTAATCCCGATAAGAATGTCAATATCCTATCAGGACCTTTGTTGTTGTTTAGTCGCTGAGTCGTGTCTGACTCTTTTGTGACCCCATGGACTGTAACCCACCAGGCTCCTCTGTCCACAGGATTTCCCAGGCAAGAATACTTGAGTGGGTTGCCATTTCCTTCTCCAGGGGATCTTCCCAACCCAGGGACTGAGCCCAAATCTCCTGCTTGGCAGGCAGATTCTTTACCACTGAGTCACCTGAGAAGCATCAGGTCATTTGATACCAAGTAAATAGATGTTTTGTTTCTATCAACTTGGTGAATATATGGAGGGCCCTGCTAAATTCTCTTCTTCTAACCAGGTTTACTTGCTGAAGGAAAAGTTGACAGGGGAAAAAAAAAACAAAAACAAAAACGCAGAACCTAAAAGTTGAGGATTAAGTTTTATGTAGTGAACAAAACTGAGGACTTAAGCCCACGATGCAGCCTTTCAGGCATCTTTGAGGGACTATTCCAAAGAAGTAGGGGAAGAGCCAGAATATATGGGAGTTTTGTAACAAAGACCAAGGCAGTTGGATCTTGAAAATATTACTGTTAATTAAAGAAAACCAGACATCTCAGTAAACTTAGTGCTTTTCTATGTATGGGAAGAGACAGGAGTCTGGGCTCCTTTGATACGCACCTCAGATATCCAGGGCCAGTATCCTGTGCTTTCTCCCGCGAGTCTCCTCAGGGTCCATCCGCGGGGGTGACGGATGGCTTGATGGCAGGCAGCCTGTTTCTAGCCTGAGTTTCCTCAGGGTTCACTGTGACTGGGAAGGCTGTAATGGGATGGCTTAATGGCTGCAGCAGTGTTTTTTTATTTTATATTTTTTTAACTGACCAAATACAACCTAGGACTTCAGATTGTGTTCATAGACAAGGCAGCTTCCTTAAACCCTAACCTAGAGGTGTGGCAGGCTTCTAGCAAGGGAAGGATGCTCCGTAGATACTTGTCTCAAGGAAGGAATTGTTGGAGGGATTTTGCTGAATGGGTCTAGTGTATGAAGTGTAGAAAAGTCCTCACTGGGTTCTACTTCCTGAGAAAAAAATAATCAGGTCACTTCATGGGCTGTGTTTAAAACAAAAAAAAGAGAGAGAGAGAGAAGGGGGCCTCCCTGGTGCTCAGTGGTAAAGAAGCCACCTGCCAGTGCAGAAGACATGGGTTCCAACACGGATCCAGGAAGATCCCACATGCCTCAGAGCCCCTAGGCCCTTGCACCACACCTACTGAGCCCAGGATCTAGAGCCTGGGAGCCGCAACTGCTGAAACCTGTGCACCTAGAGCCTCAGTTCAGTTCAGTCACTCAGTTGTGTCTGACTCTTTGCGACTCCATGAATCGCAGCACACCAGGCCTCCCTGTCCATCACCAACTCCTGGAGTTCACTCAAACCCATGTCCATCGAGTTGGTGATGCCATCCAGCCATCTCATCCTCTGTCGTCCCCTTCTCCTCCTGCCCCCAATCCCTCTCAGCATCAGAGTCTTTTCCAGTGAGTCAACTCTTCGCATGAGGTGGCCAAAGTACTGGAGTTTCAGCTTCAGCATCAGTCCTTCCAGTGAAGACCTAGAGCCTGTGCTCCCCCAAAAGAGAAACCACTGCAGTGCATCCCGCAACTGGAGAGCAGCCGCAACTAGGGAAAAATCCATGCGGCAGTGAAAACCCAGCATAGCCAAAAGTGAAGAAATGAATGAATAACAATAATAAGAAAAAGAGAAGAACACAATATGTCATAGATTCGCAAAACCAATTTATCAAAAGTTTTTTTTTTCTCATAAAACATGACAATTCCTAGTGATTTCACTCTCAGCATTGAACATAAGATTTGATGTATATATGTTTTAAAAATCTATTCAACCTCAACTCTTAAGAATATGCCTATTATGTTGCCTGACACATACGTACTTCAAATCTCCATCTACCCTTTAAAGCCTTTGATCACCAAGTCCTCAGTGCCAGGTGTTGTTTGAGAAGTCTTTCTCTTCCTTTCTCGGATTCTGTTCTGTATTATGTCCTCCATGTTCATTCACCTAAGGCCACTGGGTGAAAACCAAGCCTTCCAAATTGATTCCACTCTATCGCCTCTCTCACATCAGCTTGCCCTCAGCTGTCTGGTTGCCAAAGGAATTACAAATTAGTGAAGTAACAAGGTTTCCACATTTTGGCTGACTTTTCAGATAAGTCACTTGAAAGGAGAAGCCCCATGCTTTTCTTCCTAAGTCAACTTGGTTTCCTGTCCCTGGCTGAACTCCACACGGAATAATTTCAACTGCTAGAGGTTAATTTTCCTGTAATCACCTCATTGTGATGGAGGGTTTTGGAAATTACAAAAATTAGATGCACTACTAATTGGCTTGTCTGGTTTTTGGAGCTGCTCCCTGGGTTATCATACAGGCAGAGGAAGCCAGATTAGATTCCCAAACCAACACTTACCAAGAAGACATTTAGATGCGAGGAATGAAAATTGTTCCCCCCGAAATCACACATGTGTATTATTTTCCTTCTTGTAATTGTCTTGGAGAAAGTGCAGGAGAGATTCATTCCCTTCGCGCTGGGGCAGCGTGTCAACAAATACTTCTGCACACTTGCCATGCCCACTTGTGAGCTGAGCCAACAAGAAATACAAAAAGATACACCATTTCCTAATCTGAAGGGTCTTCACTTAGGAGAAAATAGCAAATTGTGTAGCTGTACAATGAGGTTCGACATCTGCTCAGAGAGCATCTTCGGATGTGCAAAGGAAATCATCTTGATATTTTCTCCAAATCGTCTGATTTTTGTGACAAACCCCCTTTCAGTGCATTAGTACAGGCAACTTAAACTTGTTGGATAATAATACTTCAAGCTTTTCTGACCTAAAGGGACCTCCTCCAGCTTACACTTTTGTTCTCTTCAAAGTTCTCCTCTTAAGCCTCACTGGTGTGATAGTGGTTGTGGAAAGCTCAGCCACTTAGAGCAATTATGCAGGCTTTATATTTCATTGCCTCCTCCACCCATGCCAAATGATATTGGATCTAAGAAGGGGGCTTGGTGTATTTGCATGGAAGTTGGGTAAGAAAAGGGGTCCTGGATCTACCTGACTTCCTCCAGATTGCCCCCAACCTCTGNATTTCATTGCCTCCTCCACCAATGCCAAATGATATTGGATCTAAGAAGGGGGCTTGGTGTATTTGCATGGAAGTTGGGTAAGAAAAGGGGTCCTGGATCTACCTGACTTCCTCCAGATTGCCCCCAACCTCTGGGTGGTGTGGCCAGGTTATTCTGCCTTCTGGTCTAGTGCCAGTGAGGGCTGGGTGATTTCATCAGGTCTCCACAGTCAGCTGGACACATCACCACTGGCCGCTGCACAACACTGTCCCTTTTCCCAAACCAAGCCTTTTGCAGTTCACCACTACCCTCAACCTCTCTTAATTCCCACTCAGAACATACAGGGCTTCACTGTCACATGTTTGCCATGATGAATCCATAGGGAGCCCCAAAGGTGGTTTCAATATCATTTATTACCCAACTTCTGCTACCTCCATACCACTGCTCCCACATTATACAGGTCGTGGCTCTGAGATAAAGACTTTTACTTTCCTAAGTCCACGGAAAATGCTAAGATGTAGCCATGGTCATGAATCAGCCTTGTTTTCTCCATTTTTTATGGATGTTGCTAAAGGTTCTCTTGCTCCTGGTTGAAGTGATACAGAAACAAGGTCATTAGCATCTTCATTGGTTTCCCCTCATCACTCCTCTAGTTGAAAAGGAGAGACTCAGAATTCCTACATTATCAAAGTCAGATCCTTCTACTTTGAGAAATAAACCATATTCCCAACATTGTTGGCCAAAGGGCTTGTCCCCGCTGAACTATGAAATCACCTGGTGGTTGGATCCTTTGGATTTGGGTCATGGTTGACTCAATGGGAGGTCACCTATTAGCCTGAAGGTTAGAACTTTAACTTGCTGCAGAATCCAACCTGGATATAAGCAGTTAAAGATAAAATCTTTCTCTTTGTATGATGAAGGGGTTAAGAGTGCATAATCTGAAGCAACACCCCTGAATTTGGATCTTCGCTCTATCACTTCACTAGACTTGTGCCCTTGGATAAGTTATATGATGTCTTCTTTTTCATCAGGGAAAGAAAACAAACTGATAGTACTACATCACAGGGTTGCTGTGCAGGTTATATATTTGCTTAACTGCTTATATGTAGTAAGCCATATAAAAATATTGAATATTATGTGAATTTCTCTTGGAACAATTCTAATGGATGTTGTCTGGAAAGCAGGAAGGACAGTGAGTGTGTCAGGAGAATGGGAAATTGATGGGGAGGTCCATATTATTAAATGTGGGCGATAATTGCAAAAATATATTATCTCTCTTTTACTTACAAGAAAAAGTTAAAGAATAATACAAAGTGATGTGTAATTAAGCACTAAATTTTGTTCTGCATGCTGTATGCAATACAGTATTCAGATAAAGGAAAGATGAGATGAATTTTAGTGGTGGTCTTCCGGGGAGTTTTTATGGAGCTCTAGGAAATGGAAGGATGGATAGGATTTGGGTGAATAGATGGGACGTGCAGAGCTTGGAAGACATAAATGGAAGGATTTTTATCTTTACGGGCGATGTGGAGTCAGGTGGGCTTGGTTATTGTCTTTGGTGAATTCCTGATTTTATTCCTTGGAAATGATTCAAAGGGATGAAAAGGACTGGATTAACCACTTCTGCTTGCCTGGCAGTAAGACAGAGTTGAGTCTGTAATGACTTGACTGTGTGACAACTGCGAGGCTACCTGGGTGGGTTAAGGGTTACCTGTGATAACTCTCCTGTAATCTGATTCTGTGAAGATGAGGAACTTTAGAGGACTTTTCTTCCATTTTTAGAAGGAATAATAGGAGGGGTCTGGTGTGCCCGGAACAGCCCCACTGCCCAGCAGGCTGTGAAGGTGAAGGTTTCTTTTTCCCTTGCTCTCTTGCCTTCTGTTTACCTTTCTCCAGGACCAGATGCTGACCCTGAAGACTTTCTCTTTTGCCCTTAAGCTTCCCTCAGGCTTCTCTTTGTCCTTTGGCAGGCTCAAGTTCAGAATGAATTTTAAGTGATGTTCTAGGAAGAAACAAGTTACAGTAAGAATATTTCACAGCCCCCTTTTTGACTTTAAACTCTCTCAGACCATCAGGAACAGGACCTTGTTGCATCAAGTCTAGGACTGAACATTTCTCTTTAAAAATTAAAAAAAAAAAAGAAAGAAAGAAAGAAGAGAAAAGTAGCTTTTCTAAGATTAATCCAATGCCCTTGGACAATTGTTCTGACTTCTTGGAAAAGGCAGTCGGGGGGTGAATTATAATCTAATCACCTTGGATATAGTTATTTCTTCTATTTATAGCCATACAAAAAGTTTATGCTAGACTGAGTGACTCTCTTACCATTAGGGCAGAGCCAAAAAGTCAACGGTACAACTCTACCTAGAATTTCAGCAATTGCACTGGGCCATAGAATACTGGTGGTGAGGGTACGGGGTGGGGTGGTGGTTTGCTAAGTCATGTCCAACTCTGTGACCCCATGGACTCTAGCCCACCAGGCTCCTCAGTCCATGGGATTTTCCAGGCCCATTGGAGTGGGTTGCCATTTCCTTCTCTAGGGGCTCTTTTCCGACCAAGGATTGAACCTGAGTCTCCTGCATTGCAGGCGGATTCTTTACTGCTGAACCACCAGGAAAGACTTAGGAATGACACTCTGTATTTGGGTGCAAATGAGTGTTACTATTTATACACTTGTCTCCCTAAAAATACTCTCTAAAAATCTTATTTTTCAGAGGAGGAAAAAAAAATCCATGGCATAATGAAGTTTACCAGCAGGAATTCTAATCTCATCTTAGCATTCTATAGAATCTGTCATTGAAAATGCAGACTCCCTCAAATCTCAGCAAGTGTCCTGAGAACTGCCAGAGGAGCACCACTTATTAGACAGATTTTAATTTGTGCAAATCCATTAACAAAAATCTCTAATTAAAAAAAGAAAATCAATAGATGGTGGTGACATTAACCAGGAAAATCTAATAGGGGACCATTAAAATTTTTTTCCTATTCAATTAACTTGAATACAACATGATGGACTCAACAGATACTTTAATTAGATGCATATGAAAAGAAATTTTGCAAAATTAAACAGACTCTCTATTTGCAGATGATATGAGGAAAACTGCAGTAAAAGATACGTTCGAATCCCTCATGACTGGTGATTTCCTTGAGAGGGACATGAATTCTTAGACAACATCCTTACAAATCAGCCCTTCCCCAAGAAGTTGTCCTTTGTCAAGCAATAGTATGCAGTGCTGACTGCTTCCTTCTTAATTCTTTTTTCTGGGTTAGGTATTCTAGAAAGCATAAAAGGTAAGTTTCAAGGGACTGTTTACCAAACTCACTATTCCAGGCTCCTCACAGTAAAAATAGCCCAAAATAAATGGCTCTAATTTACAGGGTGAGCATGTGTCCAAGATTGTCCTGGACAGTCTCAGTTTATGCCGGTTGCTGTGGCATCGTTATTAATAGCCCTTCTTTTTGCTCTAAATAGTGTCTTGGTTCAGACAATAAATTATACAGTCATCCTACTAATTTATCAACCATCTCCACACTCTGTTTCATACTATTAAGCTACCCTTTTCAACTTTTGGTCAGAAATGCAGGATCTCCCTGCTCATAAGAGGCTAAAATTTGGGAAATTGAAGAGTTCCCATTATTGCCTACGCAAGCATCAAGTGAACAGACATTTGTCGCCTCTCTCATTTGGTCATCTTCTTTTTTCCCCTGGCCTCCCACCTCTCACTTCTCTTCCAGCGCATTTACATTTAGGATGAGCCTGATAATCTTGTGAGACGAGCCTAACATAATTCCCACTACAGAGGTTCTCATGTCCAAGATGATTCTGCCCTCTTTCACTTAAAGAATTTTCCTCCTTATCTAAACTAATTTACTAGTTGCTACATGATACATATGCTTGATCAAGAAGGTGATATATAAAATCTTGCAAAGCCTTTATGGTACCCAAACTCCTGGTTGGGTCTCACACATCCTTGCTTCCTAATATTTACACCCTTCTTGTACCAGGATTGGGTTTTGCAGCCAGTAAATGATGGTTTGTCATTCTAAGATTAGATACTAAAGAATTACAGTTTCAATTCTGTGGGTTCCATTCCTTACATGACCTCCCTCTCTTTTTCAGATTACTGACTTTGGGGGACAAGCCATAAACAACCTGGACTAAGCCTGCCTGGCAAGAAGCTGAACTCTCAGCCACAGGCAGGAAAGTGAGCTTGCAAGTAGATTATCCAGTTCCAGTTGAGCTTATAATCTTGGTCAACAGCTTAACTGAAACTCATTGAGAAACCCTGAGGTTTGACAACCCAGAAAGGTTGTCAGGAAAGGTTGTTAGGAAACCTTCAGGAATTGTGCGAGGTGAAAAAATGTCTGCTGTTTTTTACTTATTTATTCATCTTTGACTGTGCTGGGTCTCTGTTACCGTCTGGGCTTTCCTCTAGTTGCTGTGAGGAGGGGCTACTCTCGTGTGGTGCACAGGCTTCTCATTTCGGTGGCTTCTCTTATTGTGCGGCATGGGCTGTAGGGTGCCTGGGCTTCAGGAGTCGCAGTTCCTAAGCTGTAGAGCATGACTCAGTATTTGTGGTGCAGGGGTTTAGTTGCCCCACAGCATTAGGGATCTTCCCAGATCAGGGTTTGAACCCATGTCTCTTGCACCTGCAGGCTGATTCTTCACCAGTGAGACTCAAAGGAAGCCCTATTCATTTTTAGAAAGTGGAAGGTTTGGGGGTAATTTGTTATGCAGCAGCAGCTGACTGATATGTTTTAAATCCCTGCCTGCTGAAGGAATGTAGTCAGAAAGGGTTACTATAGCTCTTAAACAGTTAGTAGCGGGAGCTATGAAATAAATGGAGATAATAAGGATGTAATCCATCTATCTATTCTTGCAATGAGTATTTATTGATCATCTACAGTTGGTATTATATTAGACACTCTACTAGGTGCTAAGGACACTGGAATGAGCTGAGGAGAGCGCTGGAATTCATGAAGTCTGGAGTTATAGTAAAATGTGGAAAAGACAGGAAAACTGAGAATTAATTTCTGAGTACATGCCTATTCTGAAAGACAAGTATGTGAAAGTGGATGTAAGGACCTAAAGTGTCAACTAGATGCTGAACGTTCGAAGCTTTATTGCTACTACTTAGTTTATGCATGCAAGTATACACCACCCCGAAATCAAATAATTGTACTCATACGAAAAGAAATCAGATCCTAATTAGTAAATTCAAATAGTTTTCCCCTAGTTTGGAAAGTAACTGAAATAAAATAAATTTTAATCACTGAGAGAAATTTGAGTATTGATATACTATAAAATGACTGGCTTTAGTTGGACAGTAGGCATTTGGTGATAAATTTTGTCTGTTCATGTACATGTGGGCTTAACCAAAAAGAAGAGTGATGAGGGGGTAATCTCTGAGAGAAACCAGCCGTGAAATTTTGGTTTAACTTCCTGATTTGATCATAAAAATGGGAGCTGTGGCTGTTTGATCTTAAATTCTAGGTCCATCACTGACTTCTTCAGTGGTCTGAAAGAAGCAATTTACTGCTTCATATTTCTATTAGCATACATTAAATAGAGATAATAGTGCTTGGATAGCTATATCAGGAAGATTTCAAAAATAAATCACATAGCGCTGGATAAGACTCAGGCAAGAGAGAGTTATTACGTGAGTGAGAATTTATCTTTGCATTCCCTGTGCTGCGTCATCGTAGTTTTAAGCAAATTCTTGGCTGTGACTGTGTGATCCACGTTCAGTGAGTTGCAGTCCCCCCCTCCACGTTCAGAGTGGGGTTGATTTTCTGATAAGAGAGACAGGACAGTGCTTCCTGCAACACCACGGATGTCTTTCCTCTGCCCACTAACCAAGAATCAGTGCCACCAAACCAAAGTAATCACCCTTCTTCTCCACTTCCCTTCTCTCCCCAAAGCTTAAACTAACAACAATAACCATTTTAAAGCTTTCTCATGGGAAACTTGGGCATGACTGGAAGGGAAATCAATTGTTCTTAGGACAGCTATTATTGTAAGAATTAATCACCGCTATTTGCAATTACTGTACTTTACAATTATCACTAATATTTATGCCGCTTTGACGGCTGCTAGAGACTGCATTGCTGTAGCTGCTCTTAGCCCAGAACAGAGAGAAAAAGTGGAAAAATAAATGAAACCAGAAGGTGGAGATGACAGGTTGAGGGGCTACGATTCTCCTGCTGTCAGGCCAAGATGTATGAAACAGCCACTGCCTGCGCATGTCACAGCCACAACCCACTCAGCGCTGGGAGTTTTCCTTTGAAAGAAAAGAACTCAAATGGGTTTGAGAGGATACAAACTAGAATTATTCTCAGCCTTAAAATCTTACCTTCTTCTGAGCCTGCATAACTCAGTTCTCTTGAAGCATATGATTTTCTTATCATGCACAAAATCAACCTTCCATTCCCTAGTTGCAACCCAGCATTTGGACACTCCAGGGTGACTCCCTGTCTGGGCTGGAGACAGAGGTTTCGCTGCCATATTGGAGGGGAATGTTTCAGATTTTAGGCATTTGATTTCACTAAGCAATAAAAAAGAACCAGTCTTTTTCTCATATATTTATCCCACATTAATTTACAAGTTAAATATGTTTAAAGTTCCTTATGCTTTTACTTTCTTGAATAACTTCAGACTTTACAAAAATTTGAAGAAATCCTATACAAATGTTTGTATCGCCTTCACTCAGATTCTCCCAAATCACAGTTCAATTACCCAAATCAGAAAATTAAAATGAAAACAATAGTTTGAGCTAATCTACAAACCTGCAAACATCACTAATTTTCCATTAATATCCTTTGTTTCCAGTCCAGGATCTAATCTAGAATACCACACTGTATTCCGTTGGCCTTAGTGTACCTTAATCTGGAACAATCCAAGGGTTTTTTGGNGTTACCATCTTTCTAAATTCCATATATATGTGTTAGTATACTGTATTGGTGTTTTTCTTTCTGGCTTACTTCACTCTGTATAATCAGCTCCAGTTTCATCCACCTTATTACCTTTAATGCCTGCATGCTAAGTTGCTTCAATCATGTCTGACTCTTTGCAACCCTAACAGGTTGCCTACCAGGCTCCTCTGTCCATGGGATTCTCCAGGCAAGACTACTCTGATGTTTTTGAAAAGTAGTGTCTGATTACTTGTGAAATGTCTTTCAATTTGGTTTTCCTTGAGATTTCCTTATGATTAAATTTGGGTTATGCATTTTGGGGGCAAAAATATCACAAATATGAAGTTGTAGCCTTCATAGCACATCCTATCAGGAAGCACATGATATTACTTGGGAATTCTTTTCTTTTTTAACTTAACTTTTTATTTTGAGATAATTGTAGATTCATGGGCAATTGAAAAAATAATACGGATAATCTCTATAGACCCTTTACCTAGTTTCTTCCAGTGTGAACAGCTTCCAAAATCAGACTTCCCTGGCAATCCAGTGGTTAGGATTCCAAGCTGTCAACGCAAGAGGTGTGGGTTTGATCCCTAGTCAGGGAACTAAGATCCCACATACCATGAGGCCAAGAAAAATGAATAAGATAAAATAATTTAAAACCCCACAAAGTCATAGTACGATATCACCACCAGAATGTTGACATTCACACTCTCAAGATATAGAACATTTCCAACACAAGAGCTACATACGCTTTCCTCCTTCGTCACCCTCTTCCTAATCCACGGCAGGCACTGTTAAGTTTGCCATTTTCCTAACTGTCATTTCAAGGACGTTTTGTAAATGGAATGTAAACTTTGGGGACTGGCTTTTTTTCACTCTGCATAATTCTCTGGACTCTGATCCAGGTGGTTGTGTGGGTCAACAGCTTGTTCCTTTTTATTGTTGAGTAGCATTTCATGGTATGGATGTATTACAGTTTATTGACTTGTTGAAGGATATTTGCATTACTTCATTTGGGGGATACTAAGAATAAAGCTGTCATAAACATTTCCATATAGTTTTCCATGTAAATGTAAGTTTTCATTTCTCTAGGATGATGAATGCCCAGTAATGCAGCTGCTATGTTGTTATTATAGTTGCATGTTTAGGTTTTTTAAGAAGTTGCCAAGCTGTTTTCTAAAGCAGCTGTATCATTTTATGTTCTGCACAGTGATCCAGTTTTTTTGCATACTCACCAGCATTTACTATTTTCAGTATTTTTATTTTACCCATTCTATTAAGTATGTAGTAATATCTTATTGTGGTTTTAAATTGGATTTTGCTCGTGGCTATTAATGTTTAGCAACTTTTCTTATTCTTATTTGCCTCTTTGCTGAAATGCCCGCTCATGTCTTTTGCCCATGTTCTAATAAGATCGTTTTCTTTTTGTTGTTGTTATTTGGGAGATCTTTACATATTCGAGATACCACCCATTGCTGGATAGTTGGTGTGCAAGTATGTTGTCCTAGACCATAGCTTGTATTTTTATCCTCTTAATGGGCTGTTTTACAGAGGAAGTTTTAACTTTTGATGAAGCCCAATTATCAATTTTTCTTTTTACAGACTGTGCTTTTGGGGTCAAATCTAAGAATTATTTGCTTAATGATAGCTCCTGAAGATTATATCATATTTCCCCCCAAATTTTAGAGTTTTGTGGGGATTTTTAAATTATTTTTATTGAAGGAAAATTGCTTGATAGAATTGTGCTGTATTCTGTCAAACCTCAACATGAAGCAGCCATAGGTATACATATCTCCCCTTCCTTTTGAACTTCCCTCCCATCTCCCTCTCCATCCCACCCCTCTAGGTTGATACAGAGCCCCTGTTTGAGTGTCCTGAGCCTCTTTCCATACATCTCACCCTCTCCCGCCCTCTCCTCGGGTCCATATGTCTATTCTCTATGTCTGTTTCTCCACCGCTGCCCTGTAAACAAATTCTTCAGCACCATCCTTCTAGATTCTGTATATATGCGTTAGAATCTGGTATTTATCTGAGTTTTGTGGATTTTATTCAAGTCCGAAATCTTTTTCGGGTTCATCTTTGCCTACAGTGTGAGATTTAGGTGGTATTTCTTTTTCCCTTTTTTTTTGGCCAGAAACTCCACCTTTCCCCTGCACCGTTTGCTGAAAAGTTTATCTTTCCTCCATTGAGTTGCTTTTGCACCTTTGTTGAAAATAAGCTAGGCACTTTTGTCTAGGACTGTTTCTAAGTGCTCCATTTCATTCCATCCCTTCACCAGCATCCATAGTCCTGATCACTGTGTTACACTGAAGACTGGATCTTAACTTCACTGTTAACTTGATCGTTATTCATATTCTTGGTGCAGCAGTGTATGATGGTGTTTAAGAGGCCAGGTCCTTATCCAGACAGAGGTGGGTTCCACTCTTTTATTGGGTATGTGACCTTGAGCAAGGTAACTTAGACCTAGATGCCTGTTCCTGAAGTGGAAGTAATAATTGTGGCTGTGTCATTGAGTTTTAAGGATTTACTATAATAATGTATGTAAAGCACATAACACAGTATCTGACACATAATTAGTGTTTGATTAATTTTTGCCTTCATTGATCTATAGATATCAATAACAACTCTTGGAATGAGAGAGTATTCCATTTCCAGAGTTGTGAAGATGTGTGCAGAGGCTGTTCTGTGTACATATCACACTCAAAGAAGCATGCCCTTTGATGAAATTAAGCATAGATGGTAATCAGTTTCATTTTAAATATATATATATATATATATATATATATATATANTTATTGTTGAGTAGCATTTCATGGTATGGATGTATTACAGTTTATTGACTTGTTGAAGGATATTTGCATTACTTCATTTGGGGGATACTAAGAATAAAGCTGTCATAAACATTTCCATATAGTTTTCCATGTAAATGTAAGTTTTCATTTCTCTAGGATGATGAATGCCCAGTAATGCAGCTGCTATGTTGTTATTATAGTTGCATGTTTAGGTTTTTTAAGAAGTTGCCAAGCTGTTTTCTAAAGCAGCTTTATCACTTTATGTTCTGCACAGTGATCCAGTTTTTTTGCATACTCACCAGCATTTACTATTTTCAGTATTTTTATTTTACCCATTCTATTAAGTATGTAGTAATATCTTATTGTGGTTTTAAATTGGATTTTGCTCGTGGCTATTAATGTTTAGCAACTTTTCTTATTCTTATTTGCCTCTTTGCTGAAATGCCCGCTCATGTCTTTTGCCCATGTTCTAATAAGATCGTTTTCTTTTTGTTGTTGTTATTTGGGAGATCTTTACATATTCGAGATACCACCCATTGCTGGATAGTTGGTGTGCAAGTATGTTGTCCTAGACCATAGCTTGTATTTTTATCCTCTTAATGGGCTGTTTTACAGAGGAAGTTTTAACTTTTGATGAAGCCCAATTATCAATTTTTCTTTTTACAGACTGTGCTTTTGGGGTCAAATCTAAGAATTATTTGCTTAATGATAGCTCCTGAAGATTATATCATATTTCCCCCCAAATTTTAGAGTTTTGTGGGGATTTTTAAATTATTTTTTACTGAAGGAAAATTGCTTGATAGAATTGTGCTGTATTCTGTCAAACCTCAACATGAAGCAGCCATAGGTATACATATCTCCCCTTCCTTTTGAACTTCCCTCCCATCTCCCTCTCCATCCCACCCCTCTAGGTTGATACAGAGCCCCTGTTTGAGTGTCCTGAGCCTCTTTCCATACATCTCACCCTCTCCCGCCCTCTCCTCGGGTCCATATGTCTATTCTCTATGTCTGTTTCTCCACCGCTGCCCTGTAAACAAATTCTTCAGCACCATCCTTCTAGATTCTGTATATATGCGTTAGAATCTGGTATTTATCTGAGTTTTGTGGATTTTATTCAAGTCCGAAATCTTTTTCGGGTTCATCTTTGCCTACAGTGTGAGATTTAGGTGGTATTTCTTTTTCCCTTTTTTTTTGGCCAGAAACTCCACCTTTCCCCTGCACCGTTTGCTGAAAAGTTTATCTTTCCTCCATTGAGTTGCTTTTGCACCTTTGTTGAAAATAAGCTAGGCACTTTTGTCTAGGACTGTTTCTAAGTGCTCCATTTCATTCCATCCCTTCACCAGCATCCATAGTCCTGATCACTGTGTTACACTGAAGACTGGATCTTAACTTCACTGTTAACTTGATCATTATTCATATTCTTGGTGCAGCAGTGTATGATGGTGTTTAAGAGGCCAGGTCCTTATCCAGACAGAGGTGGGTTCCACTCTTTTATTGGGTATGTGACCTTGAGCAAGGTAACTTAGACCTAGATGCCTGTTCCTGAAGTGGAAGTAATAATTGTGGCTGTGTCATTGAGTTTTAAGGATTTACTATAATAATGTATGTAAAGCACATAACACAGTATCTGACACATAATTAGTGTTTGATTAATTTTTGCCTTCATTGATCTATAGATATCAATAACAACTCTTGGAATGAGAGAGTATTCCATTTCCAGAGTTGTGAAGATGTGTGCAGAGGCTGTTCTGTGTACATATCACACTCAAAGAAGCATGCCCTTTGATGAAATTAAGCATAGATGGTAATCAGTTTCATTTTAAATATATATATATATATATATATATATATATATAATTCACTTTTTAAAAATGACTTTTAAAAATATATTTGTCTGGCATTTTGGAGACATGGTGCCAGCCTCTACCATCCAGACCACATGGATTTTATGGCATTCTCTCCTGATCTAGAACACATATCAAACAGCTAAACACAATGGTGGTAGCCAGCCCTTCATAGACTCCATTCCTGGAGGAGACACAGCATGCCTTTAATTTTTAAAATCTCGCTACATTGGGTCATCAGTGTATTTTTATATTTTGGATCACAGAACCGGCCCCTCCCTGGACCTTGCAGAGGTAATTTAAAGAAGAAGGTCTTCACGGGAGATGATCTGTACTTTCTGCCAATTTCAAATGGCTCTTTTCTACAGAGGGTTAATTTTAAGGGAGATAAACACAGCTCA
Organism: Neotragus pygmaeus; assembly: GCA_006410875.1. Lineage (NCBI taxonomy): Eukaryota > Metazoa > Chordata > Mammalia > Artiodactyla > Bovidae > Neotragus > Neotragus pygmaeus. The sequence goes on along the minus strand of SJYV01049240.1, from coordinate 785,950 downwards.
AATGCTTCTATTTTATAATGAGATTTTTCAGCTCAATGCAAACCTTGTTGTTATTGATTTTTCTTCAAAGATATTAATTTATCACTGGCTTAATTCTGTGTGGAAAATTCTCAGTTATAATATTTCTCCTTCTTTACCTACTGGAGAATTTCGAGACTAGATGAAACATGTATTTCCTGTCCCTCCTTCATTTCTCCTAACCCTGTCTCCCTCCTCCTTCTGCTTGGCTGACCCTAAGAAAGGTTTTGGAGTCTTTTCTTTAGACCTCATGGATCTTATCCTTTATTAATACCCCTTGGCCATCCAACAACTTCAAGGTGATGGAGTACAGGAATAGCATTAATTATTTAGGATTGAATAACTAACCAGAACAGAACAAGCTACTTGCCTACACCTTTCCACTCTCTGTAGAAGCAATGGGGAATTGCCGGAGCCAAGCAAAATGGGGCAAGGACACCAACCAGAAAGGCAGAGATGGGTCAACAAGTCAGAGCAATGAGGTCAGCTGGGTTTTCAGATTCCTGTTTTCCTCCCAAAGAAAATGAAGAACTGTCCGTAACATTAGACATGAGTAATAAAGAATCATCAAGATGACTAGTTCTGTGCTTTCTTATGTAGATGAGAAAACTGAGGCTCAAAGAGGTAAAATAATTGGTTTGAGGTCACACAGGGACCCGATGGATGGTTCCAGGCTTTTTTGCAGGACCAAATAGAGTCATTCTGGAGAGACAGTTTAAAGGAAGTATCACACGTTTTGAAACTAAGATTTTTTCACATAGGTTTGTCCTGGTATGTTTTCCGTTGACACTTAGCCATATCAGAGAGAAGGAAATGTATAAAGCCACTTACAAACAAACATTTCTGCAAGATTCTCATTAAGACAGCAACCATCTCCCTCTTCACTCCAAGGCACCTGTGACACGATTAACCGGCCTCCTGGATCTGCAGGACCCCTCAAGCCCACACTGTGTCCCACCTTGTCCCCTCCTGCACTTGATGAACGGAGCATATGTCCTTGCCAATCTGCTGGACTCCTTTTATACTGACTCAAAAAATTTTTAGTTTATTCTCCTGCAAATCTCCCCAGCTGGATTATAGTGCATTGCCAATAGGAACTACATGTCTTAACTCTTTCTGCCCCCACTGTTCCCCTTTTATTGTTCACGCCATAACCGACGCTCAGTAACGAGTGTTTCTTGTGTGGCTGTTTCTGCCTGTCATCCTGAATTACGCTGAATGTAAAAAAACCAACCCTTGGCCAAGGAACCTTCTGTTGTAGAAACCGATAGTCTTATTGTGCATAAGGGTCCTCCTGAGAAACTTTGCATCCCCTCTAGTATTAAACAGTTATTTCTAGAGTTAAGAAATTCTTCTGGGTTTACATTTCTGCCTTTCTGTCTCAAGAGACTTGTAAGCCTGTGGGTAAAGATGTAACTGCTATTCTTTCATCAGTTGCTGAAAGCTTCCATTTCCTATTAGAGAAGGCAGCTAATGTAAGGGCAACTGAGTCACTGAACAGGTTCATGCCAGGGGACAATCTGTATTCTGATAGTGTAGGAAATCCTATAATGTGTTAAAGTGTTTCCAATAAGGCTTAATGAATACATCACAGTTAAAAATAATTCAGTCTGTCCTGATGATTGATTTTAACCACAAGATCAAGACTGACAGCTAAGTCCCTTTTCTCTGCCTCCCAAACATTTTCCATGCAATGAAGATTAATTCCTTTTATTGTGTTGATAAAATAATAATAGAGTCATAAAACATAACAGAACAAAAGTGAGTTGACAAAGTATGTGTTTGATTAATTGCCTTGGCAGATTATAGGTGCTGACTGAAATGTTTTTACTTCTCAATATTCATCTTTCAATGTTTCAGCATGTATTGCAATATATATATATTTACCAACCCCCAACTCTATCAACAAAAACTGAGGCACAAAATGCATGTACCTGAAATACTCAAAGCATGAAAATCCTAATATCTGTGTAGAATCTTTAGGTTATGGAAGGCTAATTGGGTTGACTCTTCAGCCAGGACAGGAGGATAATTAATCGTATAATGCAACCTAGCTTCAAGGCCTTTGAGCTCTCTCTTTTCAAGGGATTCCTGGCTTCTCTCTGGCAAAACAGAAGGTACCAATTGCTCAGAGTAAATATAGGAAACATTCTCAGTGGCACCTGCCCCTACACTTTTTACACTCTGGTCTCAACTGAAATGGGCTTTGTTGTGGGGTCATATCAGGTTCTTCTGGGTCAGAAGATGAGAGAGACATTCAAGAGCTGACTACTAATTGTATATTCAGTAGGCTGAGGCAACGTCAATAAGAGTTCAAGATTTTCAGAACCTTTTTTTTCCTCTGTTCTAATTTTAAACTATATTATTTTTCCTATCTAAATTTTTACAAAATATTTACTTATTTATGACTGTGTCGGGCCCTGGTTGTGGCAGGTGGGATCTTCACTGTGACGGGAGGATCTTTTGTTGCAGAGCTGGAGGGCTTTGCTTTACTTGCGGCACTCAGGCTCAGTTGCCCAGTGACATGTGGGATCTTAGTTCGATGACCAGGGATCGAACCTGCATCCCCTGCATTAGAAGCAAAATCTTAACCACTGGAGCACCAGGGAAGTCCCCTATCTGTCTGAATTTATTCACTGTTTATTCATTTATCCTTCTCATTTGTCTACCACATGATAGAACCTGGAATACAGCAATCAACATGAGACATATATTTGCTGTCCTTTTAGAATGGATAGCCTATCCAGAGAAAAAGACATTAAACATGATTTCCATAAACCGTGATGGGTGTTGGGATAGTGAAGGCACAGCGCACGGTAGGACCGTACAACAGAGATGTGTAGGGCTAATCTCTTCCAGCAGGTGGAGGAAGACAGAGCATCTGTGGTTTGAAGAGTTTAAGCTAAAATTCAAAACTATAAGAGTGAGCAAGGCAACGTGGTGTTATTTGATGGTGGGTGAATGGTGTGGCAGTCATCTTCTACTCCTTCCTTGTTCAAAAACCCTAATAATGAGAGTTCTTCTTTTAGTAATTCATGAGTAGCTTGTATGAAACAAGCCATCCCACAGAAAGCAGTTGCAAGCTTTGGACAAAATATATAAAACCACTGTGTAGAATCTCTGAAGAGAAGCCAAAGGTAGGAAGAAACCTGAGGAGATTCAACCTTGAAAGATGGGGATCTCACTGGGAGAGGTCCTTGGTTTCACAGATGGTACCCAGAGAGCACAGCAAGCTGGTCAGTTAGAAATCATGCACGGTGGTCACCTGAATGGGAAGCACATCCAAAAGGGAGGGGATACATGAGTACATGTGACTGACTCACTTTGCCATACAGTGGAAACTAACACAGCCTTGTAAAGCAACTGCATGTGTGTATTAGTCACTCAGTCATGCCCAGCTTTTTGCAACCCCATGGACTGTAGTCCAGCAGGCTTTCCCCAGGTAAGAATACTGGAGGGCGTGGCCATTGCCTTCTCCAGGGGATCGTCCTGACCCTGGGACAGAATCGAAGTCTCCCACACTGCAAGCAGATTCTTTACCATCTGACCCACTGGGCAGTGAAAGCAACTATACTCGAATAAAAATTAATCTTAAAAACATAAATTAAAAAAAAAAATCAAGCAGAAAACCTCAGTCTCAGAGGTGGCTAGAATTAGAGAGGGGAAGTCCCTCATGTCATCCTGTAAGCTACAGAGAGGTTGTCCTGATTCTGCTTATAACAGCTCCTTAAAACCTCGGATGATCCCTGAACTGCATGTGTCCTGGAGAGATGACAGATTCTCAGAAGAAAGCAAAAGACTTTCAGCTGTAAAATCTAAATAAGAGATGTAAACTGCTTCTAATGTGGGAGATGTAAAGTTTAGAGTCTGTGTCCTGTCAATTTCTGAAATCTCAGAAAGACCTGGGTTAGTTGGAAGTTTAAGCTTTTTGGAGCCCTGTTACTCTGAAGATCAAGTCTAGGGCTCGTCACAGCTTTCGCTGCCCTGCCTTTGTGGGAGATGAGATATTCTTTGTATGTTTCCAGCAAGGCCCTCTGATTTTCACCCATAGTTAGGATACTAAACATAGCTCTTTGCTGTAGCCACTGTTAGCTGGATTTTCAGTTGCTGAAAACTGAAAACATCTCAACAGATGGGGGAGGGAAAAAAAGGTGGGCTGGGTGTTGTAGGCAGAAGAAATGTCTATGAAACAGCCCAAATGCCACAGAACACATATCTTTTGAGTAACTTGTTGTATCTTTTGAATCACTAAAGAAACAAGTCTAGTAGCGGAGAAATATACATCCTATGGGATAAAGAAGAAAGAAAGCTGTAGATGTTAGTAGGGGTGAAGCCATGGAGAGCCTCTCAACTTCATCATGCAGTTGATTCTATCTCAAGGGCAAGGGAAAGTGATCGCCAGGTTTCTAGTACGAAAGTGATACAATAAGACTATTCTTTTGAAAGGTCGCTCCAGCTCCACTAAGAGGCCAAGGCGAGATAGAGGGAACCCTTTTGGGAAGTAATTGCTGTTATCCTGGTGAAAAGGGACTTGGGGCAGAGTGGCAGCAGTGGAATGGAAAACAGTGAGCAGAATAAGAGATGTTTAGAGGTCAGAACCAATTATGCCAATTATAGACCAATTCAATGAGAAATCACTTGAAATTGGAAATGATTTCCCAGATCCTGGCTTGGGCAGCATGTCCTTGGGCATACCTGGAGAGGTGACCCAGAAGCATGGGATAGACAGTGGGCTCTGGATCCAGGCTCTGCATTTCCTTCCTAACTTTGGTACTTCCTAGCTGGATGCCTTTTAACCAATTCTCACCATTCTGTGCTTCTGTTTTCAAACCTGTTCAGTTCAGTTCAGTCGCTCAGTCATATTCAACTCTTTGTGACCCCATGAATCGCAGCACGCCAGGCCTCCCTGTCCATCACCAACTCCTGGAGTTCACTCAGACTCACGTCCATCGAATCAGTGATGCCACTCATCCATCTCATCCTCTGTTGTCCCCTTCTCCTCCTGCTCCCAATCCCTCCCAGTCAACTCTTTTCCAATGAGTCAACTCTTCGCATGAGGTGGCCAAAGTACTGGAGTTTCAGATTTAGCATCATTCCTTCAAAAGAAATCCCAGGGCTGATCTCCTTCAGAATGGATTGGTTGGATCTCCTTGCCTGTAAACTGTGGTTAAGTATCTACCTTAGAAGCTTGTGTGAAGAATGAATGAATTAATACAGGTGACATGCTTGTCCACAGTAACCCCTCAATAAATACTGATACTACCTTATTATTATTGGAAACCTCACTCTGGCTGTATTGTTCCTGCTTCTTGTTTGTTTTTTTTAACCTTATCAGTTTGGGGGTTTCATTCCCAATGCAATAGTTTATTCTGACTTGTTATACTGGCTACTTTCATGACTTGCTTTGGCATTTCTGATGCCCCTGCCAGCCTGAATTAATTCCCTCACACATAACAGTGGAGGAGCAAGTCATATTTAGGAAAAGAACTCCCTGATGAGATCTGTTTAAAGAAACATGTATCGAAAATACTGTGTCCTCAGATAGAACAGGCTGATCCAGTTGTTGAACACTGTGCCATCTAGGGCCAATGGCATCAGCCTCCCCATCCTCAGGCCTGTGGAATTTCAAGCCTCAGCCTACAGTTGCACATTTGTGCATCCTCATTCTTATCTGTATGACCCCTAACCTTTCACCCTTCCTTGCCTTCCCAAGCTCTTCCACTGCACCTTCTATAATTAGGAATTTTTATGAAGTTGTCACATATATTCTCAAAATGCTTTCCCTACATGTTGCTTTCTTACCTTTGCTCTAACTGAAACTGACTTGTCCCAACAACATCATTTCACCTGCAGCATCCCAGGTGTGGATTGCTTTTTACTCCCCAAGACCTACATACCTCAAGGTGTAGGATTGGGGTATGACCCCCCTGCTTTCCTGTAGAGGCTTCCAAATGGCTTTTCCTACATTCTCCTCCCAAATCCATTACTGTACCTGTTCTCAGATCTCACCAGCTCATGCCCGTCTTCTTGCTTTCATTGACAGATCTCCTAGTCACCCTCCTTTCTTAATTTAGAATTTCAGTGTCTCCCTAACAACCACACTTCCAGTGTTAATTTTCAAAAACTAAAATATGTGTAGAAGCTCTCTTGTTTCTTGAGCTCTTGGTGTTAAATTTTCTTCTACCCTCATCTAAGGCACCCACTCCTAGAGCAATCATTAATGGCTACATTCCATGAAAATCTTGATTTAAAAGTCAATCTTGTCCCATCCTTCCAACTCACTCACTCTAGTCCTCCCTCTCCAGGGATTTTATGCTCTCCGTGAGATCTTCCATCAGTTGATCCCTCCACATTTTTACATTCCATCACTCTCTTTATCTTCTGCTCTTTCTTCTGTACCCAGTCTAGAATTCATAGTGAACACCTTAACTCTCTAATCCTGCCCCCTCAGACCCTGCATATCCTGTTCCCTTTAATTCTACTTGTCTCACAAAACTTTATCCTCATTTAAATCCTTGCATGTGTTTATTTTATACATGCACATGGTAGCTTATGGTGAACGATGTGGGATTCATGATCTCCGAAGTAGAAGATTTAGCTTCAGGCCCAGGGACCAGGCCTGGTCACCCAAGAGTTTTTGTGTAGCAGAGTTTTATTAAAGTGAACAGGGACATAGAAAGCTTCTGACACAGACATTGAAAGGCGAACAGAGAGTGCCCCCATTCCTAGTCTTAGCAAAGGAGTTACATATATTTTTAATTAGTTATTGTGATAAATCAAAAGAATGTCTCAAGGTTGTAAAGATCTTACTAGACCCACTCCCATAATTTACATTTTAAGCTAACAGGATTAGCCAGGTTTTCAGGAAGGAGAAACTGTCCTCAAGCAGGATATATTGTTGTTATATAATCCTTGCTGCTGCTAAGTCCCTTCAGTCGTGTCCGACTCTGTGCAACCCCACAGACGGCAGCCCACCAGGCTCCCCCGTCCCTGGGATTCTCCAGGCAAGAACACTGGAGTGGGTTGCCATTTCCTTCTCCAATCCATGAAAGTGAAAGTGAAGTCGCTCAGTCGTGCCCGACTCTTCGCGACCCCATGGACTGCAGCCTACAGGCTCCTCCATCCATGGGATTTTCCAGGCAAGAGTACTGAAGTGGGGTGCCATTGCCTTCTCCAATATAATCCTTAGTATAGAGTTTAAACTGAGTTTGTTGTGTAATCATCAGTTCTGGGCTTAAAGAAAAAACGTTTTATGCAGACAAAAGAAAAAAAAAATGTTTGTCCTTTCTTTCTCTTTGAAAATTCCAGCCCCCTTTTTCCTCCCTGATGACCCCGGACTTCTTATCAACCTGCCTAGGAACTGATTCTCTCACACATGGTCCACTGAATTTTGCGAGCTAAAAAATGACAGAACCATTGTGTCTGGACTTCAAATTTCTGATTACAATTCTGAAACAGGGACTTACCATCACATTGCCTCACCTTTCTGGTTAAATTCATTCTGCGCACTCTCAGGTAATTATTTTCTGCATTCTTCTCCCCAGGTCTCCCCTTCCTCTCTATATACCCCATACTCTCTGCTGGTAAGCTCACCATAGACTTGGTAGGGAAATTACATCAATGGATGAGCGTTATCTCACCTTTTTGCCATTTCCACTGGAGATGTTTCAAGGAAAGGAGTGCACTTGCTAATGTTTTAGACAATTGATTTCACCTAAACTCTGGTTTTTATCCCCAGGATGTCTTATTAAGGGCTTCATTCCTAAAATCACCCTCTTTTCCTCTGCATCAAATCCTCCCCCTTTATTGGATTCCAACAAATGTCCAAACCTGCCCTGATTGCATCTATCCACAATGCATTGGCAACTTAGTTACTCAGTCTGAAAGTCCAGAGTCCTTTCTTTTCATCATCTTCTACAGGTAATTCATCAGTGAGTCCCAGGTGCCATAAGGTGAACTTTGAAATACATTCTGAATCTGACGTCATTTCACGATCTCTAGTGTCATGCTCCTAATTCAAATGCCTGTTATCTCTGGCATGAATGCCTGCCACAGCCTCCTCTCAGGTCCTGCTGCCTCTGTGCACTTCCTGCTGCCTCCAGTCCATTTGCCATGACATCCTCAGGTTCATTTTAAGAATAACTCAGATCACATCTCTCCACTGCTACGAACCCTTCAAAAGCCTCCAATTATTCAAAAACAGCGACAGAAAGCCCTTTCTCTTGTATAGCCGATTAACACCGCTGTGATGGTTTCAGGTGCACAGCAAAGGGACTCAGCCATACATATACAGGCATCCATTCTCCCCCAAACTCCCCTCTCATCCAGGCTGCCACACTGCCCTGAGCAGAGTTCCATGTGCTGTAAAGTAGGTCATTGTTGCTTATTTATTTTAAACATAGCAGTGTGTCCGTGTCGATCCTAAACTCACTATCTCTTCCCCTCTCCCCACTGGTAAGTGGAGGGTTTGTCAGACTCACAGACTTAGAGAAAAACCTTTTTTTTATGGTCCGTGAACTTTTACTCTTTTGTTCTCCAGTCCTGTCTGCTTCCAATACCGCTTTTGCTCATCAGCTGCACGAACCTCCTTTCTGTCTCTCTTGTATGCCATTCCAAGGACTTTGCATTTGTTCTTTCCACTGCTCATTATTCTGATCTCAAATCTAAATATCACCTGCTCAAAGAGGCCTCTCCCGGCAAATCCAGCCAAAAACCACTCACCCACTCGCATGTCTACCTCACTATTACTCTTGCCTTCTGTCTTCTGCGTATAGCTTCTTTATTCACAGCAATCTCTTAGGTGTATTATCTCCCTCCACCTCTGTCATAGACATAGCACAGACACCTGCCCAAGTTCCTTAAAGCAGGACATCTCCCCCTCTCTTTCTCTGTCCCTGCATTTCCCTCGCTGCTGAACTGCTCTTCCCAGGTAGCGCTGGTGGTAAAGAACTCACCTGCCAAGGCAGGAAACAGAAGAGATGCAGGTTCCATCCCTGGCACAGAAAGCTCCTCTGGAGGAGGAAACGGCAACCCACTCCAGTATTCTTGTCTGGAGAATCCCATGGGCAGAGGAACTTGGTGGGCTACAGGGTTGCATAGGTTTGCAAAAAATCGGACATGACTAAAGCAACTTAGCATGCACACACACAATTAATATTTGACATATATTGCTTGTGATCAGCAGACATTTGTTGATTGACTGAATGATGACTGATTGCTATTGAAGCTTTACTGTTAAAAATCTGTATTATGAGACCCTATATCCCTACTTGAGAAATTAGGAAGAGGACTAAAACTAAATTAGTTCCTTTCATAGAGGAACAAATCAACTCTCTGTACTTAGGCAGATGGAATAAACAAGCTCTATGGAAGAAATACCAGCTAGACAGAAGCCACAGAGATATAGAGCAGGATATTTGAGATTTTACTCCATATATCATTCTGTCTGCTTTTTCACTTAATGTTGTAATTTCGCACATTACTAATATTCTTTATAAACATAATATTCATCTGTGGAATAATATTCAATTTTCTGTAGAGGAGCCGTAATTAATTTAACTATTTTATTGTTCATTGACATTTACTCTAATTTTTTTTTCTTTTATAAATAAACATGCTTATGCATCAGGTTTTTTTCCGAATATTTCAAATTATTTCCTTAGTAAGAACTCTTAGAAGGGAAAAAAATGACTTAAAAGGATAAATGTATTAAATGTTACCAAGATGCAATACTAAATAACTTCCTAAGATATTTGTGTAACTTATATTCACATAGTCTATCATATTAAGCATTTCATGCATGCATGCTAAGTCTCTTCAGTTGTGTCCAACTATTTGTGATCCTATGTACTGTAGCCCGCCAGGCTCCTCTGTCCATGGGATTTTCCAGGCAAGAATACTGGAGTGGTTTGCCATGCCCTCCTCCAAGGATCTTCCTGACCCAGGGATAGAACCTGCCTCTCCTGCAGCTTCTACATTGCAGGCAGCTTCTTTATTGCTGATCTGCTGGGGAAGCCCAACTATTTCCTAGCACCTTCCATCATTAATAATAAATTACTAAATAATAAATTAATATCATTTGTTTTACTGTTTGTTCACTCATAGGTCCTAAAGTTAATCTCAGTATTTTCATGTGCATTTCTGTGATTAATAGAGTCATAAATATGTCAGATATTTCCATTACCTCATTTGTACTTTGTACACTTCTATATTATATATTTTTTCTTCTTAGTGACAGTCTCAGTTTTTGCCTAGTTTTTCTGTATTAAGTGTAAAGCAGCTATCTATTATATTTGTTTTGAATATTTATTATATCTAAGGTTTTAGAAGAATGTTTGACCTAATGTCAGTAACAGTAGAGGTTCTGAAGGCAAAGGTAAATCCTCTCTAAAGTATAGTAGAAAAGTGCCTTCCTCTGGAGAATAGACTGTGCTAGAAGTTGGCCCAGGTGGAATAACTAAGGATATATCTGAATAGAGTTCAAGTGGGACAAGAAGGATTCAAGATTTTACAGGCTCAAGAGGAAGTAACATTCAGTCAAGCAAACTTCCCAGACAGAGTGCTAATTTTCCTACAAAAACAAGATCAGTTATGGCTGAGAGACGAGGCACAGAGCGTAGGGCAGAGTAATTTGTCTCTTCTGAGTTAGGGAGTAGAGCAACTCTGACATCTTAGACACTTTCTTTTCCAGCCTATAGTCTTTAACCTCACACATCTCTCCTCTGAAGCCATCATATTAAGGAAATTTAAAAAGGTTTTTCATGTAATACCTGGAGAGAAGTTGGACGGGGAGGGGGGCGGTGGTGGGGAACAGACGCTAAAGAGAGCAGAACTGAATTCTGAGACTTCTGTGAAGCTGGGGAATTAAGAAAATAGCCCCAAAGAGCATTTTGGCTGTAGGAGAACAAAGAGCAACAGCTTCAGGAAGACTAAGTTAGCATGAGACTGCAGGTACCAGGAACAGCCCAACCATGAACCAGTTTAGAGCTCGCCTTCCCTGGGAGGAGTTGAACAACTCTGTTAACAGCCAAAGCAAAGTCTCCAAAGCTCAAACACCTGGGATGAGGAAAAGCTGTATTTTTCTTATGAAATCATGCTTTTTGGCACTTGTGCAGCTCCTTGGCGATCCAGGCCAGCTGTGCACCCCAGGAACTGGCGCAGACCCAGGGACTTGTGCCTACAGGACGTACTGCAGCTCTCCACTTGAGCCAAGCACCTTGAAATGGCCCCGACTGGGAAGGTCCTTATTAACACTGTGACCATGCCACGAAACTGTTCTCCCTTAATTTGATCTGAGATTTATTGCATTAAGCCCTTTAAACAATTTCCTGAAATACGTTGCCACAACAGTGTCTTTCTTTCCTACTAGGTCTTAGAGTCGATTGTCATTCAGCAATGGGAATGAGAAAGGAGACTTTCTTATCTCTCCTTTCTTATTTATTGAGTTCCCTCAGGCTTTTCAGTGTTAATCCAACAGAAGCTGCCTTGCTCAATAGTAATGCGTTCCTGAAATATCATGGAAATTGGCTTTAGGATGCAATGCATGAAAAGGCAAAAAGGAAAAGCTTACTTTTGTTATCACAAAATGAAAGCAGTTCATAAAAAGAAATTTTTTTGTTTTTTTGTTTGCATGAACAATTTTCTCTTCTCAAAGTCTATTTTTCACAAAGGTCTTAAATTTTGGAGCTATTTGTCTTCCTGGCTGCCTGCATCATTCTTCCTCCTGAGTAGAATGTCCCGACCCCCTTTTTCTTGCCCATGCCAGTCTCAGCCGTCTCAACTCCCACACTGCATGTTTTCAGCATCAACACACTGCTCTGCAGTGGTCACTGTCCTTTCCTTCAGTATCACAGGAGGCATCTGAGTGTCATTTATTCACCCATTCATTTATTATCCTATTCAACAAACTAATCAGAACCTCTGTTGTAAGCCAGATGCTAGGAAGATACAAAGGCTTATTCACTTGCTCACACTGTCCTAGGCATGGACCCCAGTAATATTTCTTGTTCCTAATATTTTAAACATTTTATGCAGTTTTAAAGAATCTATCAATTTCATCTGGATTTCAAATTCATTACTTATGATAATTCAAAATACATTTTAAAAGTCTGTAGAGTTATGGTCTCTTTTGACACTTCTGTAGCTAGCTACTTCCACCTTCTCATTCTCCAATTTATTTATTTGCATATCCCCACTCTGTAGTTTTGGTTTTGTTTTTTCGGTTTACCTTGGCAGAAGTTTGTTTTAACAGTCTCTTGGAAAAATCAGCTTTTTGTTAATCTTTTTATATTAATGTTAATATTCAAATATTATCTAAATTTCATTGAATATTCTCTTANCCCCACTCTGTAGTTTTGGTTTTGTTTGTTTCGGTTTACCTTGGCAGAAGTTTGTTTTAACAGTCTCTTGGAAAAATCAGCTTTTTGTTAATCTTTTTATATTAATGTTAATATTCAAATATTATCTAAATTTCATTGAATATTCTCTTATGTTGATTATTTTCATGTTTCTTACTGTTCATACCTTTGGATTTGATTTTTTCTGCCTAATTTCCTGAACTGAGTGCTAAGTTCATTTATCTTCCATCTCTTCTTTCTCGATAAATTTATGTAAAACTCTGCATTTCTCTTTAAGCACTGATTTAGCTATGCTGTATACATTTGTCTTTTAATCCATGAATTATCATTTATTCTTAATATATCTTAGTTTTTGTTAATATTTCTTTTATTAACCTGAGAAACAACTCAGTAATTATTTAGTTTCCAAACATAATGGATTTTACAAGAATAATGCTTTTTTATATTGTATTTCTTTGAAATTTCTTGAAGATGTCCTTTATGTCAATATGAGACCAGTTTTTGAGGGGGGGGGTCAATGCTTGTGTATACTTAAAAATACTGTCTTCATTAAATGTGGATTGTTATTTATTAATATTCTTTTAGTTTTCAAAATCTCTGCTTTTCCTCCCTGTTTAATCACCCAATTTCTAAAAGAGGTGTTCCCGTGGTGGATTCATGTCGATGTATGGCAAAGCCAATAGAGTATTGTAAAGTAAAATAAAGTTAAAAAAATTTTAAAAACAAAGATTAAAAAAAAATAAATAAAAGAGGTGAAAAATCTCAGTAGCAGTTATTTATTTCTTTTAACATGCCATCCAGTTAATCCTTAATACGTGCAGAGGCTATATTGTAAAGTGCATATTGTATATAAAGCTGTTGTAGAATACTGAGTATAAGAACATACTGTCCTCTTTGAACATTATACTGCTTTTATCTTAAAGGCTATTTAATCAGATTGTATGCAAAGTCTATTGATTTTCTTTGTTTTTGTTTGAGATATCACTTTATATCCCTTCCTTTTTAACTGTTTTCCTCTTATATTAAGTATGTCTTCTGTCAGCAGATTTTTTTGTTTAGTTTTTAATTAAATCTCAGTCTTTGCTTTTTAATTGATATATTTAGTCTGTTTATAATTACTGTTGTTATTTTTATAATAGAATATTGTTCTATCATATAATTTCCTATTTTTCATTGACTCTCTTTTTTTATTATTATTATTTCCTGGGTTAAATGAAGAATGAGTTCAGGCTTAAGTCAAAAGAGTTTTTACTTGAAAAGATTATGGCAATAAGGGGAGGACAGTTGAGATAAAGAGAGTTCTCAGGTCATGAGATCTGCTAGCATCTTAAAGGCTAGGCAGAGAGGAATCTTCTTTTATAGAGAATAGTAAGCAAGCCTATAAAGAACCAGGCATGGGGGAGGGGAGTGGGATGAACAGCTGAGCAGGAAACTTTCAGCTGATACTTGGGAAGGACCATTAAGAAGGAGTGCATCTTGTAGCCACATTGCGATCCTGGAAGGGAGATTTTCATTTGTCCTGTGTGCTTTGTACAATGACACTGTGTCCTTATATAAATTAGGTGATTTTTAAAGTATTTTTCCTTGTCAAGAACATATTCATTGGTATATTGATTATGGTTTGAAAAACAATTATCTGCTTTTCAAACTGATTTATATCCAAACTTATTCAATTCCCCTTTTTCTACTCTCTTCCTCAAAGTCACAATCTTCAAATTGAGGGAAATTAAAATTACTCATAGCTTGTCCAAACCCAGGATTCTTCCAGGGGAATTCTCAAGGCCAGTAGTGTATCCTGTGTCTCCTCATCTGGATATGGTGATTTCCACTGTGGGCTACAGTCCATGGGGTTGCAAAGGGCTGAGGGCCTGAAGTGACAGCATTCAGCTCTGCCAGAGTGTCCAGACTCTCTGTTTCTACACATCACACTGCTGGCAAAGTCACCTGTCTCCAGAGCAAGTCAGAGAACACCCCTTCCTTACTTATAATCAGTGCATCCCCTATGGATACTTACAGATATTCCTCCAAACTTCTCTTCCCTACCATACTTAACTGCAGTAACTACAGCTGTAGTTACTTGCTGTCCTCTCCCTCCATCACTTACTGCATTAAATACTTTTCTACTCCTCAGACATGGATAAAGATCAAGAGGTCTTTTATACATGCTCTGGCTCTTCTTTTTTCCCTATCCATCATGATGCAATAAAAAAAACAACAACACATAGATGTTGGATAAATCACAACTGAATTCTAATCCCAGCTCTGCCAATTACAGGTTATATAATTGCTTGCAAATTACTCAGTGTAATTGACCTTTAATTTCTTCATCTATCAAATGAAAATAAAAAATAGTTAATTGAATGTCTGAGAAGAGCAAATCAATTAATAGATATAAATCATTTATTATTATGGTTACCCTACTAAGTACTCAATCAATATTTGTTTAATCAGATCACACTGTAGAGAGCAATAATTCCTGATAATCACTTCATCAACATCTACCTGTTTGCTGTTATTCCAAGCAATACAATCTATTCATCAATAATTTACTGTTTTGTTGAATTATTGAGCTTTCCAAACACATGACCTATATCAGCATTGTATGTACATAAATACATATATATGTACATATATATATA
>SJYV01049240.1:754452-770837 GCA_006410875.1 Neotragus pygmaeus | reverse complement strand
AACATGACCACACTTCAGAAAGCAAAGCACAAGGCCCAAATAATAGGATAAGGAGGAAGGCATGGATGGGCAAATAAAGATTAACCTCTAAGAACCAAGATCCTGCCTCTCCATTCCTCCGGCAATGTGCTGCAGCAAGCTGATTTTCTTTAGACTCTGGAAACACTAATTGAATAAATTACTTCTATTCATTATTGTAATTATAAATTCATGACTTTAATTTTGAAGTCATCTTTTTTCTACCCTCTGCTCCAGTGACATCTGAGTGCTATTGATTGTAAATGTCAAATTAAGTTTCTAGGCATATTTTCCTTGTGTTGGGATCAATACATAACTTGAAGAGGTCCTTTGATAGGACCACTGAAAGTTATTCCTTACCCATGTGACATTTCGGCTGTTTTCCCTCCTGAATATTTTAGTTTGCTATTGACAGCTTTCACTTCCTAAATGTTTACAGGGAAATACGATCCTCCCTTCTTTGTAAACCTGAACTTCCTAACTAACAAAAAACGATATGGGATCTTGAATCACATGTGTATTAATTTAACTTTGGGTTTATGAAAACCCAGATTAAAAAAAAACTGATTAAGGTGCCCCAACTGTGTTAATTATTTATTGAATTTTTTTTTTACCAAAGTATTCTTAGGTTTTTCACTTTTCAATAATTTAATGTAGAATTCCTTCAGCCGTTGAAAAATGCTTTATTTACAGTTTTGCAAGGACTCAAGTTTTACAGATAGAAGTTTTTCTAATGTCATAAAGTTTAAGGAATTTCAAAAAATATATTTGTTTAAAATATTGCTTTCATATTTAATCACTTCATTCATTCATTTACTCGTTTGATCGTTTATCTGTTAATTGATGCATCTAGTGCTGTGGAAAACATGTAGTTTCTTCAAAAACTTCAATATAGATCTACCCTATGATTCAGCAGTCTTGCTTCTGTGTATATATCCAAAGAAGATACAATCATTACTAGAAGAGATACCTGCACTCCCACATTCTCTTCAACATTATTCACAGTAGTCGATATAGGAAAACAATCTAAGAACCCACTGATAGATTAGTGAGTATATATATATATATATACACACACACATATATGAGTAAAAAATGGCAACCCACTCCAGTGTTCTTGCCTGAAAGATTCCACGGAGAGAGGAGCCTGGTGGGCTAGAGTCCATGGGGTTGCAAAGAGTTGGATGTGACTGAGTATATATATAGACAGAGATAGAGAGATAGATAGATCACAAAGGGATTATTCAGTTTCAAAAAAAGAAGAAAATCCTGCCATTTGCAGCAGCATTGATGAACCGGGAGGACACTATGCCACATGAAATAAGCGAGACACAGAAAGACAAAAAATATGACTTTATTTGTATGTCAAATTTAAAATGAAACCAGATTTGTAGTAATGGAGAGTAGAATAGTGGTTACCTGTGGCCGAGGTATGGCAGCAAAAGGGATATTTTAAAAGAAAGGAAGAAAGCAAATGGTGAGGGCCAGGTGGCTTTGGTTCCCTCCACGGACACTGTGGGTGCTTCCCAGATGGTGCAGTGGTGAAGAATCTGCCTGCCAATTCAGGAGATGCAAGAGCTGAAAGTTCAGTCCCTGGATAAAGAAGACCCACTGGAGTAGGAAACGGAAACCCATTCCAGTATTTTGCCTGGAAAATCCCATGGACAGAGAAGCCTGGTGAGCTACGGTCCACAGGATTGCAAAGGATCAGACAGGACTGAGTGTGCGTGCACACACACACACAGGCGCTGTTGGCACCTCGGTGTGTGGGGCTTGCTCTCGGTGACATACAACAAACCAGAGGCTGAGGCGAGTAAGTTGATGGAAACCATCGAGGATGAAGGCAAAAAGGGAAGACACCGCCTTTATTATCATATGGCTCCTCGTCTTTTCTTCCCACCCACCAGAATCTTCTCCCTTCTCTCATATCAGAGTGTTTTGGGTTGCTTCTCCCAGTGAGTCAGTGGACAGGAAGGGTATGTTTGACCAAATGCTTGTCAAAAATCTGTGTGGATGAAAAATAAACGGGTTCTAATAAACAGCCCTGGCTTGTGTTCTCATCGAAAAACAAAGATACAAAAATCATGCCTAGTATGCCTTTCACTAAAACAAGACATTACAGTTTTTAAAGACTTCAGGTAATTCTCAATTAAATGCACACAGCAATTTTTTTTCAGGTAGAAGAGGCAGAATAATGTAATACAACGAAAATGGAACTGGATTCAAAAAAGAGATGGGGGTGTATCCTAGCTGACTACATATTAGGTATGGGGCCTTAAGCCCTAGACATATGAATGCTTTTAAATCTTATTGTCTTCATCTGTAAAATAGGGATTAAAAAGATCTTTCCCTTGTAGAATAAGAATTAAATAAGAAGCCCCAAACTCCATAAAAATGTTGACCGTATATTCATTCAAAATATTTATGTAGTATCTCCCGTACACCAAGCAGTCTTCTTGGCCCCAAGATACAACAGTTAATAATAAAGTGAAAACCTGTTTGCTCCTGGGATTGTTTATATCTGTGTGTAGGTGTGTATGTAGATAAATAAATAAAATGTAACTTTGGCCATCTCATGTGAAGAGTTGACTCATTGGAAAAGACCCTAATGCTGGGAAGTATTGAGGGCAGGAGGAGAAGGGGACGACAGAGGATAAGATGGCTGATGGCATCACTGATTTGATGGACATGGGTTTGGGTAGCCTCTGGGAGTTGGTGATGGACAGGGAGGCCTGGCGTGTATAATTCATGGGGTCGCAAAGAGTCGGACATGACTGAGCGACTGAACTGAACTGACAGTATATAGTATGCCAGATGTGTTAAGTATGGAGAAAAATAAGTCAAGAAAGACAGAGGAAGAGAGCGGGGAAGAAAGAGGAGCTGTGGTTTCGAATCAGATGATTTAAACCTGCGAGGACTTATGGACAGTTATCAAACCTTCAGCTTTAACTCTGAGAGGGCAGATATGTGAGCAGAGGAGTTACATGATGGCATGTGTAGATTAATTCACTTTCCCACATTTTGCTGGTTAGATAATTGAGTCCTGGGGAAGTTGAGGAAATGTCCAAAGATTAGGGTTTGAGTTAACCCAAAGCTGAAATCAAGAAACTTTCTACTTCTCATTGAGAAGAAATGAACAGGAAAAGGTCTGTTCACTTTTGTGTGAATTCAAGTCAGGTCAGTAGACGGTATAACAATGCTTCAGCAACCAAGACCCTTCAGAACGCATATGCTAACACCACGTGGGTGCCCAGCTATGAGAACTGCACTCCAGTGAGAAGAAAACAGCCAAAGGGTTGGTTCTGCCCTCATCCAGTTCAATCACACTATTGCATACCTCTCAAACCATCAATCTAGCCACTAACAGCGTCTTACTCTCCTGTGCAATTATGTATTATGGAAGCAGTGAGCTATTTCTTGGTACTCAAAGCCTAGTTTCAAATAGTTGTAACTATAGCTCCTGACACCCGTCAAGGCCGGCATTTCGAAAGTGGCCATCAAAAATACATATTCATTTAGTTACTGAGAATGTAAAAGCAATCTCTTCCTTCTACTTGTGGGAACATCATTTTTCCTACTGCAATGTGTTCATAAAAGAGCAATATTTGTGCCAAGAACTCAAGTGAAACAAATGTCCTTCTTGATGGTAAGTGTCCACACTAATTTGGAGCTGTAAAATAAGAGTTTGAAATTCACCTTTCTGTGATATGACATTTGCAACTTCTACATAATTTAACTCACGTTGAGCTACATGAAAGGATGCAGTGAATGGCACTACATGATAAAACACTAGGCTGATGCTGAGAAATTTCCACCGTACCTTTTCAAAGGTGCTTATTTCTGGAGTGTGCTGTTAGGTATCATCTCATCCTTCTTGCTTTGAAATGTCACCCTTGTTCCATCAAAGGCTCCTGTCTGCGTGTCTGACTCGCTTTGCAGATGTCTGACAGAAAATTGTCAGAGCAAGCTATAAAGGGAGACGCCTTTTGTCTCGAAGTGGAGAAGATGGTGAGTTTTGGATGACACCGACCTGCTGAACAAATGCTAGGCGAGTTCCCCAGCTCTTTGAAAAGGCATGAAGATAATGCCAGAGGGTTGAACAGTTTCCCAGCCTTACTGTCTTCGTGTACTTCTCCTCACTCTCCCCGTCTCGAGCGGCTCCAGACAAGCTCTCTAGAACTTTCCAGGACGCTGACAGTTTGTGCTCAAGACTTCCTGATACTGTACCAGACAAAAGAGCCCTGCCAATGAGGGAGAGTTCCAGCACAAATAGGCTCCGATCCTTCACACAATCATCTGGAGTTTAGTTTGCAGCCTTTGAAGAGAAGCCTCTAAGTTGGCAAATCCAACAGCCAGGAGGGAAAAATCAAAAGCGCCTCAGGGCTCTCAAGCCTCTCTCATGAACTCTGTGGAATCACCGAGCAGCACCACGGGAGTGAAGGTTGCCAGCCTTTCAGGAGCAGCACAGAACCTCCGTCTTGGAAGCAAGTGACCTTCGGCACTGACCTACTTGTTCTAGGCTTTGGACACCTATGACCTCCCTGCTGAGTGATTGCACTTTCCACATAGAATGGCGCAGCTCAGCTCACGGTTTAGAAAACTGCTTCTCCACATTAGTAAGAAAATGATGCTTCAAGATGTACTAGAAGCACTTGACAGTTTCTGGTTCCGAAAGGAGAGAGCTTGTAAGTTACTACTGCTTCCTAACAAGTAAAAATCTGAAGGGATTAAAAAAAATCAACAACTCTCCTTGGATTCACAGAGAAAGCAGGAACACAGGGCAAAACACTGTCCCCCAACACTGGTTCAGTTCAGTTCAGTCGCTCAGTCATGTCCAACTCTTTGTGACCCCATGAATTACATCACACCAGGCCTCCCTGTCCATCACCATCTCTCGGAGTTCACTCAGACTCGCGTCCATCGAGTCCATGATGCCATCCAGCCATCTCGTCCTCAGTCGTCCCCTTCTCCTCCTGCCCCCAATCCCTCCCAGCATCAGAGTCTTTTCCAGTGAGTCAACTCTTCACANTTATTTATTCATCGGATAGAAAAAGAAATCAAGGGATTTTAAGTGTTGGAAAGTCAGAGTTAATGGGGGCTGTGATAGTTAACTGTTAACTAGAATAGAATGAGTCCACGGATCCAGCATGGTTAGTTGAAATAAGCCTCATTGTTCATTTTTTGGACAATGTCCTCAGGTAGGTCCAGTAAGTGTTAGTTGCTCAGTTGTGTCTGACTCTTTGTGACGCCATGGACTCTAACCTATCAGGCTCCTCCGTCCATGGCATTCTCCAGGCAGGAATGGAGAATGGAGTGGTTTGCCAGTCCCTTCTCCAGGGGATCTCCCTGACCCAGGGATTCTTTACCATCTGAGCCACCAGGAAAGTGTTTGTGTGTATGTAGGGCGGGGTGGGGGGCTGCAGAGAGGTGGCTGTGCATGTGGTGTGGGGGTGTATTGAGGAGAGTGGCTGACGTACAATTGCCACTTCCAAACCCTGCATTTTCTTACAAGCAGTGCCTTAGCAATCTTATTCTTTCACAGTGTGAGAAGGAAGGTCAGATTTCTGAATTAATTTCATGAGATGAAGGGCAACTTGAAGAAAAGACAGTGAAGCATATCACAGGAAATAAAATAATGTGTTTCTCTTTTTATTGGGATATAATTGCTTTACACTGTTGTGTTCATTTCTGCTGTACAACAGAGTGAATCAGCTATCTGTATAGCTATATCTGCTCCCTCTTGGACCTCTCGTCCACCCCGGTATCCCAGCCCTCTAGGTCATCACACGGCACGGAGCTTAACTCCCTGTGCTAAACAGCAGCTTCTCACTGTCTCTTTTACCCCTGGTAGTGTATTTATCTCAATCTCAATCTCCCAATTTGTCACTCCCTCCCCTTCCCCCATCCACATATCCTTTCTCTACATCTCCATCTCTATTCCTGACTTGGAAATAGGTTCATCCGTACCATTTTTTAGATGCCACATATATGCATCAATATACAATATTGAAACAAGATATTTCTTTGAAATAATGTTTGTGCTAATTAAATCCATCCACTGGATTTCATCTTGTCTCTTCAGAGCACCTTACTAGGTGCTTGGACAGTATTTTTCCTCAACATATTATATATGAAATATTAAAATCCCAGGTACTTTCAGAAGACTGTGATCCCTGCATTTGTTAAAATATCAATACAACAAGAACAGCTGGCTTGTTCCTCTACCTAGGAAAAAAAATAAAAAAGTCTTCCTGAATATTCCTGGCAGATCTGTCATCTCTTCCTCAAGCCAAGTGACAAGTGAGTCATACAAGGGGGCTTCAAAAGGTTTTAACCATATTGCACAGCAGATGCTCTGAAACTATTATTCAGAGAGTCTGCCCAGGACCTCTGTTGCCCCCTGAATCCCTTGAAGCAATTTATGGCCTATGCTTTCTTTGCATCAGTTATATTATGACTGCATTAATCCAAAAGATGCACTAACCTCACCTCTACTTCAGTTTCTCTGAATCCTCACTGCTCCTCCCCCACCCCCCACACACGAACCTCACATCTCACCACCATATACACGCGCTATGCTCTTTCATATGTTGTCTAAAGCAAGATTATTTTCAGAAATGTATTAGTGCCAAAACGACCAGTTTGATATATACTGAACTTTTACCTAATTCACTAGTCCTGGTATTTTCTGCTTTTGTGTCACCATAAATCCTCCAGTACCTTTCATTTTGGAGGATAATGATCTTTTTTCTCATTTCTGTTTCATCTTATTTCCCAATCAATCTCAGCTGAAAATTAACCTGCGTTAGCACTTTATATGATGCTCATCCTATATGAAATTCTATAGATTGTCCTTCGATCCACATTTTAGAAGTACTCAATAGTGTTCATTCTAGTGCTACTTTCAATGAAATCTTATCTTTGACATATTGAGACTGCAAAATACTTTGCATTTATAGATCTCGTTGAATTCATGATGTTACCTACATGGCAACAAATCATGAAAATGAGAGTTGGAAAAGTCTTATTAAGATGGAGAGTCCATCCCCAGAGGCTATGTAAGAATTTTAACTTATAATTCAACATTTATTAAGCCCCCCAAAATGCACTAGGCTCTTTACAGAACAATGAACCAGACAAAGTCAAAGCCTAAGCTATTTGCAATAAGGCAACATCATCTTGTCCATTTTTCTTTTTAAAGGACTCCAGAAATGGGACTTCAAATGTTTTCCACAAACAATGATTCTATGACTTGATAAATTTTTCTGATGAGAAGTTATTCCTGGTATCTAGCCTATGTACTCATCTGAAAAGAAGCTTAATTCACCTTATGTCAGGTAATAATGAGAATCAAAATGAGCCGAGGATATGAACCCTGGAAGTAACATAAGAGCTTTCTCCAATTTCTTTTCCTACCTTGAAGCAGGACAGAGGAAAACCAATACACAGAAAATGTTTGTTTACATATTTCATATAAATGGAATGGCTAATGGAGTAATTCTTTCATCCCTCCCTCTTTTGATAAAAACTACTTTTGTAAATATACCTGTCACTTAATACAAGACATTACACCGTGCTTGACACACAGTAAGCATTCAATAAATTTTTGTTAAGTGAATATATAAGACAGTTTTTTTCAATAACGTGACTGTGGTATGCTTGGCTTATTTCTATATTGTTAAACTGAGAGTATAGGAAAAATATACTAGTAATTTGAATATTGACCATGCTGTATAATGTCCACTGGTTCAAATACACAAATATATATATATATATATATATATGTATGTATATATGGCCATATATATATATACATGGCAAATAAATCTTGCAGATTCTTTAGGGTCACTAAAGAACCTTCAAGATATATAGATTCCCAAATCGTAGAGTGTAAACTGACATTCACACCAGGAATTTTGATTCCCATTCAAAAATTATTTTGACGAAAATATACCAATGTCTACTGGGTGAGAAATTTTAAACAAGGTCTCTGGGGAGGAGGGGTGGTGGGAATTGTCAAGCAAACTAATCTTGTCTCTTTTTTTCTTTCATTGAGTTTATTGAACTGAGAAGTTACTGGTCTCAGATGCAGACATTATTTAAATAATCAAGCAGATGCTGTAGAAACTATATAGCCAGTGGATGAACTGGATATATTATTACATCTCATGACTATTTCAGTGCCAGGATCCTTGTACTCAATGCAAATACCTCAGGCTGCAGTTTATAACCCATTCGGTCTCCTTGGCTTTGGAAATAGAGTGATGATTTTACTTAACTCTAAGATATGTTTAAAATCTCATGATATTTGCCGGATAGTAAGTGAGACATTGATCCTCGATTCCCCTGCCACAGGGAAAATGGACACTAGTCAGTATTTCAATTTCTAAATGCTCTGTCTGTCACATCCTTCTGAATGCCTCCTTTACCCCATGCACGCATGCTAAGTCACTTCAGTTGTGTCTGACTCTTTGTGACCCCATTGACTGTAGCCCGCCAAGCTTTTCTGTCCATGAGATTTCCAGGCAAGAGTACTGGAGTGGGTTGCCATGCCCTCCTGCAGGGGATCTTCCCGACCCAGAGATTGAACCTGTGACTCTTACATCTCCTGTATTGGTAGGCAGGTTCTTTACCACTAGCACCACCTGGGAAGTCCCTCCTTTGCTCTGTCCTCACCCTAACCCAGCAAGGGACACCTGGAGATGTATCACTAAAGTGTTTGCCTGAAAACAAAAAATATCTGTCCCAAAGCAAATCTAATATTCTTAAATCTATAAATCTATAGCCACTGGAGGTGAAGAAATGAAGTAGTGTGAAAGTGTTTGCAATTTAAAGTACAAGATCTTCACTATCTAGATTCAGTGATGTCTGTGCTTAGTCACGCAGTCATGCCCGACTCTTTGCGACCCCATAATTGTAGCCCGCCAGGCTCCTCTGTTCGTGGGATTCTCCAGGCAGGAATCCTGGAGCTGATTGCTATTCCCTGCTCTAGGGGAACTTCCCAACTCAGAGATCAAACCCAGGTTCGCTGCATTGCAGGCAGAGTCTTTACAATTTGAGCCACCAGGGAAGCCCAGATTCAATGATAGGCAATTGCAATAAAGCTTCAATGTGATAGAAAGCCTTGCTAGGAATTTAGCTGAGATAAACCTGTAATGACTCTGATACGTAGTCACAGACACATGGTCTTATATCTTCTATGAACTAACTTCAAAAACAGCACTCCTGCCTTTTCTTAGTTTCAGCTCATTTGCTTGTAAAATGAAAAGATTGAACTAGATTATTTCCAGAGTCTTTGCTGCTAACAAATCCCATGTATGTTTTATGCCTTACAAATATTTTACAGATTTTGATATGAAATAAGGATATGAATTGACTCTTGATATCCTAACTATATCCAATAAAAGTCTGCTATGATATTAAACATCCATAAGGTACATATGACTAATGCCGTTCCCCACTGAGTATTGGCGTTTAATCCTTGTCACTTTGTCACGCCTCTGTAAGTAAGGCATGGATGTGTTTACTTCAAACGGTATACTAAAAGGTGTCACACAATCTACTGAACACTGGAGTTCCTTAGAATCCAGGTCTCACTGCAAAGTTTGTGCTTTACATATCACACCAGGATCAGTGTTAAACAACAGTTTAGAGTCTGATCCTGTATTTCCAATTTTCACTGTTTCATTCCAGGAGGCCACTGAGGCTAAGTAATGATACCTAATATGCGTGAGCCTTTCCACTGTACCAAATTCTGTTCAAAGAAATTTTATCTGTTATGTCACTTAAATTTACAATAATCCCAAAGGGGAACAGAGGAAGACAAACGGAGAGAGAGGTCAAATTCCCAGAAGTAAGGAGAGTTAAGATTCGAATCCCTTTGTCTGATGTCAGAGCATGCCACCCTACACTGTCTCTACACAGACGCCTCTGGATTTGAAACTTCTCTTTAAGGAAGCAGAGAAAATGCTTACAAAGCTGGGTCGCTGCATCGTTATCTGCAAGAAAACCTTTTCTGACTGTAAGTCTCACTGGGTCTTACTTTCAGGTATCTCCAAAAACAAGAGTGCTCTCATGTTTCAGGTGCTCAAAAGCACTTCCATCTGCCCGTTGCCCAGCTCCACTCCCTGTTTTGACTTCAGAACTTATGCCTAACCTGTCCCCATTCTGAATAGAGCCCGTGAAGGCTCCCTGAAAATTCTAATAGGTTTGTGTGTACCATTTCAGTAGTGAAGACAGCTTCAGTATCTTCAACAGCTGAGTATTTAATAAGTGATAGGGAAACTGGATATATGTAAACTGAATCATACTTTAGTTCATTGTAACATACAGAAACCAAGGACTGTCTATATATGTGTGTGTATATATATAAAAGAGACTCTTTTTTAAAAAGTCTTTATTTGGCTGCATGGGGTCCTAGTTGTGGCAGGTGCTATCCTTAGATCTAGCATGCAAACTCTTAGCTGTGGCATGTGGGATCTAGTTCCCTGAAGAGGGATCGAACCCCGGCCCCCTGCTTTGAGAACACAGAGTCTTAACCACTGGACCACCAGAGAAGTGTCAAGAAGACACTCTTTTTGTTTTCTTTTCATTTGTATCTGCAGTGGGTTCTCAATTTTTTTCCATATATCAAGTTGTTGCAAAGGTTAACAGCAGAAAAATTGAATGTTTAGGAAAGATCAATTCTTAGGTTTGCTTTCTAAGGAAGAGAGTCATTTCAAACCCTGCTGACATGCCACTCTTTGATAAGATTTGCATTTATACTAAAGAGGTCTGAAGTATCATCTTCAGAGGGTGGAATTCACAGTGTCCTGTGACCTAGAAATGCTCAGCTGTTCATTTCTGCAGAAGGGTTATGCTTCTGGCTGTGGCACAGTGAATAAATCCATCATACTTTTGTCAGAAAGTAGTACCCCAATTTATATTTCTTAACCCAAATAATCATACCGCTTCCACAGATTAAAATCTGACATGAAAGGAAACTAGTCACTGACTGGATTCAGCAAAGGCACCCTTTCACCATCTTCAACCAGCCAGTTCATGAAATGTATCCACTTTTCCNATTTATATTTCTTAACCCAAATAATCATACCGCTTCCACAGATTAAAATCTGACATGAAAGGAAACTAGTCACTGACTGGATTCAGCAAAGGCACCCTTTCACCATCTTCAACCAGCCAGTTCATGAAATGTATCCACTTTTCCCAGCCAGACTGTATGGCAGGAGAATCTGAAAGACCGTTTGGCCCCTGAGAATATTTTCACCTCACACAGTGAAACGGACAAGTGGCATTTACCCTCATTTCCTCCTTAATGTAATAAATACTAGCCACCTGTCTTGATCCTCTGAAATGATAAAAGTCTGGGAATACCTAACTCCATGACTCCACAGAACTGCCCACTTTAGTAGAAAGGATCAAACTTCCTCTTCCCTTTCAAACCTTTGCACACCGTTAGGTTCTCTGTGAGGCTTGCTCTGATTGGATCCTTTCAACCCACCCCTGAACTCTCTGTCTCTTCCCAGTTCATTCTTGTCAACAACAGTGCTGCTGACATTGATGTTCTGTATATTGTCCTGTTTTTCTCGTCTCCCCAGTGAACATATGAATTCCCTAGGGGCAGACGTTTGCGCACTGCAGGCCCTATAGTCCCTAGGACAGTGCTTTATCCCTAGTGCGTGTGTGTGTTAGCCATTCAGTCGTGTCCGACTCTTTGCGGCCCCATGAACTGTAGCCCGCCAGGCTCCTCTGTCCATGGGATTCTCCAGGCAAGAATACTGGAGTGGGTTGCCTTTTCCTTCTCCAAGATCCATAATAGATGCTCAGTAAGGATATGCTGAACAAGTGAAGGAATGAGAGCCCCAAATAAAGATTTGTAACACTTTTGGTATATCCTGTAATGTCCCAGATTTATATCTAAACATACTTTCTTATCAGGGAAACAGTCTGAAAAGGGATTATTTTCTTTTCAAAGCAGTTACAAAAATGCTAATTGGAACATTTAGCATCTTTTTACAAAGATCTCAAACGTCCAGAAATCTGGGAGCTGCACAATTTGTCTCCTAGTTTTAATCCACCATTGTCTCCAAGACTGACTTAGTTCAAACCACTAATGTCTCAGATCTTCAGTTTCATGGGAATGCAAATGAAAATGCCTAAAGTAATGACACCTGATTGTGTTCCACACTCTGATATTCTGTGATTCTTAGGATAATTTCTTCTGTCTACCCCATGTTCTCAGCATTTCATGTGTATAGAACATGTACCGGTTGATAAATATAGATAAAATATAAAACCTAAGTGTTCACTCAGTAGATATAGAAAATAAGAAATCTGGCACATCTATTATCCAGGTGTTTATATGTAAATTTATGTGAAAGTTATTCAAAAAGTCAAATGCTTCCTCACCATTACCTCCACCATTGACAGTTCTGAACTTGTGAATCACACCCTACATGAGCACAGCTCCACGATTCTTTTTTTTTTATCCAGATTACAGTGCCACTGAACTGTCTTTTCATCTTGGATGCTCTATGGAACATACTATACAATTTTTCAACACCATAATTTGATCTGAGAACATCTGCAAAAAATCTGTAACACATTTTTTCCCTTCTCAGCACTTGACTTACAAGCCTCTCCATATCAGGCATTTTTCCATTTTCTGTGACATATTATGGGGCAAACCACTAGAAACACTTTTGAAGGACCAGAAAATGAACCCAATTAATGATGTCATTAACAGAAGTCTTAATTACCTGCTCAATTTTTGTATCAATCAGTTCTTTTAGAAATGGAGAGTCACGATAGTTCGCCTTTGTTATTTGAAATTCTTCTTGTATGAGGACTTCCCAGGCAGCTCAGACAGTAAAAAATCTGCCTGCAATGCAGCAGACCTAGATTTGATCCTTGGGTCAGGAAGATCTCCTGGAGCTGAGAATGACTACCAACTCTGCCTGGAGAATTCCATGAACAGAGGAGCCTGGCTGGCTACGGTCCATGGGGTCACGAAGAGTTGGATACGACGGGGCGAGTAGCACTTTCACTTTCATGAAGATCTTGGGGACGCAGGCCTCTCCTACTTTAAGGCTTCCCTAGCAGCTCAGTGGTAAAGACTCTCTCTGCAGTGCAGGAGATGCAAGTTCAATCCCTGGGTCAGGAAGATCCCCTGGAGAAAGAAATGACAACCACTCCCATATTCTTGCCTGGAAAATCCCATGGACAGTGGAGCCTGGCAAGCTTCAGTCCATGGGGTCGCAAAGTGTCAGACACAACTTAGCAACTAAACAACAGCAACAACATATAATCAAGATTATCTCATGAGTCTATTATTTCCTCAAGCAATCTAAGTTCCCTGGCAAGAACTAACTACAAGGCTTTCCTGGAGTCGGTGTTTCACAGAGTGAGAAAGTTCAGCTAAATGTTCCAATGTCCTCAATCATGCACCCAGGAAGCCTGCGGTGTGCTTTCTCTGGCTCCATTCATTTATTCTGTGCCTGCTGGTCTTCCAAGTTTCCTTTCCTCCTTTCCCTAGAAATTCAGCAAAAAACGCTGCCATATCCTTTCACTTGCCCTTCCCACTCTCTTCCCATCTTTATTACTTGCATCCTATTATTTGTTTACTTCTATCTTATTTTCTTGAGGATTTCTAGCTATCTGCAACTTTTCTCTATTCTTTCTATTCATCCTTGGAGGATTTTATTTATTCTCTGGGTCTGACAATCTGGGTAGCTTCAACAACAGAGATTTATTTTCAATCCTGGAGGCTAGAAATTTGAGACTAAGGTGTCAGTAAAAATGGTTGCTTCTGAGGCCTCTTTTCTTGGCCACAGATGGCTGCCTTCTCCCTGTATCTTCAAAAGGTCTTCCCATTTTGTGAGTCTGTGTCTTAACCTAATATTCTTATAAAAATTTAAGGTATATTGGATTAGGGCCCATCCGTACGACCTCATTTTACCCTAATCATCACTTTAAGTACCCTATCTCCAAATACAGTTACCTTCTGGTGTACAAGGGATTAAGATTTCCACATATGAATTTTAGGGGAAACAATTCAGCCAATAACTGGTTCTCCTCTTTTTCTTTCTCTTTTATTATTCTGCTATTATTTTTCTGTATT
The DNA here is from genome assembly GCA_006410875.1 of Neotragus pygmaeus. Classification (NCBI taxonomy): domain Eukaryota; kingdom Metazoa; phylum Chordata; class Mammalia; order Artiodactyla; family Bovidae; genus Neotragus; species Neotragus pygmaeus. The sequence continues at coordinate 756,700 of SJYV01049240.1, read as the reverse complement.
TTCATAGTTTATATTTTTCACTTGTGTTTTTGCTCTGCTCTCTGTTCTTCACATCCTTTTCAGGCCTTATAGGCAGTTATCCCTATTCATCTCCAGGGCCTCTCACCCCCTAGAATCCCAGCAAAAATGAACCATTGTAATTTTTGGTCTTGAGACTAAAGAAAGGAATTAGAAATGTATGCTCACTCTACCCTGAACCAGGTGCTGGGAGGTCTTTTCCAGCCAGCCTGCCGCCACAGTCAGGAACACTAAGGGAGGCAAGAGAGCAGGCTGCCAGATTTGCTCTTGGTATTTGTTTCCATGAAGGACTCGATGTATATTATCATTTGTGTTCATTTCAGACTTGCTGATTCTTCACACTTAATAGCTGAGCAGACACACATCTGTTCTTTCATTGCCAACATCTTTGCAGAAGGAAGCACTGCAGGGCTCATCAGTTACCTGTTGAAGTCCTGCTCAGAGATAGTGTGGCCTCAGAACCCTGGAGAAGCTCTCCCTGCTTTCCTTCCTCAGAGGCACAGGGAGACCAACACTCAGTCCCGGATTAACCTTTTCCTCTCTGGGCGTCCAAATCCATGCTCTTGCCCCCCAGTGATTGTTGAATCTGAGCCTTCATTCCTTTTTCCCCTCCATGAGTACAAGAGAGGAGATTTTTCTGGTGGTTCAGTGGTTAAGACCTCACATTCCTGTGCAGGGGTGTGAGTTTGATCCCTGGTGGGGGAGTTAAGATCCCACATGCCTTATGGCCAAGAACCAAGACAGAAAAGAGAAGCAATATTGTAACAAATTCAATAAAAAGTGCTTTAAATTGGTCACCAGAAAATAATAGAGAGTACAAGAGAGATGCTACCACTCTTGGGAGGTATCCTGCTGTGTTCAATCCTAGTTTCCCACCTGGCAGAGAAAACACATGTGTAGGGCCCTCTGAAAGTAGAATCACCAGAAACATGTGTGAAAAAGTCTTACATTTAACAATGTTATTTCCTAATCAAAGCATTAAATGAGAACTCTTTGGAGGAGAAAAATGAGATTTTTTTTAAAAATTAAACTTAGTTTTATTTTAAATCTTGGTATTGTTGTTCTGTAATTTTTAATTACATATCTGGAAAAAATGGGCACAACACAAGATAAGCAGTGCCGTTCTTTCTAACTATCTTAGCCCAGCTTGTTTTCTACTTAAAGTACAATCAGAACTGATTGCTTCTTCCTCTTAAGAAGACAGGACATGGAAGCAACCTAAGTGTCCATCGACAGATGAATGGATAAAGAAGATTGTGGTACATATATACAATAGAATATTACTCATCCATAAGGAAGGGTGAAGCTGGGTCATTTGTAGAGATGTGGATGGACCTAGAGTCTGTTATACAGAGTGAAGCAAATCAGATAGAGGAAAACAAATGTTGTATATTAACATGCATATGTGGAATCTAGAGAAGTGGTGCAAATGAACCTATCTTCAGGGAAGGAATAGAGACACAAATGTAAAGAACAGATGGGTGGACATGGGGAGTGTAGGAAGAGCTGCAAGATCGGGACTGATGTATATACATTTTGTTGTTGTTTAGTTGCTAAGTCGTGTCCTACTCTTTTATGACTCCATGAACTGTAGCCTGCCAGACTTCTTTGTCCATGGATATTGGAGCATCCCAGGCTCCCTAGTGGAGAAGAGGAAGCTCGTACTGGCTCCTGCTTTTGACCTCTCGCCCCACTCTCATCTTTATTATATCACTTACAAAAGCCTAGTGTAATGAGAGTCTAATGCTGATTCTGGTCCATGCAAACTGAAGGTGACTTGAGTTTAACTTCTCTTGCATAGCAACTTATACCTCGATTTTTGTGTTTGGGCTACAAAAATCAGAAAGTAAATACTACAATAATTTAAGAATCAATGTTGCATTTACCAGGGTTCCACTTTAAGTTTATTTGAATATTTTCCACCCAAATGAACTTTAAATGACTTGTATACAGTGTGTGTCCCCATCTCTACAAGAAGCACTTGAATAATGTTGTCATTAATATGCATAGTCACAGAAACGTGCCCCATGAATGTAAATACACTCTCCACATTGTGTACCTACATTTATACTTATTCTCTAAAATAAGCATCAGTTGACTTAACTCAGATATGCAGATGACACCACCCTTATGGCAGAAAGTGAAGAGCAGCTGAAAAGCCTCTTCGTGAAAGTGAAAGAGGAGAGTGAAAAAGTTGGCTTAAAGCTCAACATTCAGAAAACAAAGATCA
>SJYV01049240.1:738925-753310 GCA_006410875.1 Neotragus pygmaeus | reverse complement strand
AGACTCTTGAGAGTCCCTTGGACTGCAAGGAGATCCAACCAGTCCATTCTGAAGGAGATCAGCCCTGGGATTTCTTTGGAAGGAATGATGCTGAAGCTGAAACTCCAGTACTTTGGCCACCTCATGTGAAGAGTTGACTCATTGGAAAAGACCCTGATGCAGGAGGGATTGGGGGCAGGAAGAGAGGGGGATGACAGAGGATGAGATGGCTGGATGACATCACTGACTCAATGGACTTGAGTCTGAGTGAACTCCGGGAGTTGGTGATGGACAGGGAGGCCTGGTGTGCTGTGATTCATGGGGTCACAAAGAGTCGGACACGACTGAGCGACTGAACTGAACTGAACTGACTTAGCTGAAGTGCTGGGGACAATCTGTAGCAGAATGCTGAGTGTGAAAATGTGCCAAAAAGGATGCCTGGGTGATGGAGCCAGTGTTGAGTATGTAGCAACCTGAGTGGTGGGCATTCTGTAGAGTGAAGCCCACAGGATGGGGAGCATCTTGCTGTCTGAAGAGTTTGCAATGTGTGAAAGCCAATGTGTAACAGATGTAGGAGCACATGATTTGAGCGAGTCTCCATTAGAACCTCCCGAGGTCTATAACTGATTCTTAGTTTTAGTTTTAAATCTGAGCAAAGCACGAACAATTTAATTAACTGTTTAAAGCAGAGCTTCCTTTTTGCCGCTGGACGTGTCACTTGCTGGAAAAAGGGCTGAGTGGCCAGAGCACCAGCTTGCTAACTTTCCTAGCAGAAAAGGAGGAAGAAGGCAGATGTATGAGTGGCCTCGGGGTCCAGTCTGCTGTAGGATGATGCCTTTGGCAAGTGGTGGGGGGGTCTGATGCCTGTCCTCACGATATTGGTAGGAAATAGGAACAGGGCACTGGGGGCATTTTTCTCAATTGTGTTTATTTTGCATTTGTATATTTTGAGATCCAAAAAAGCAGTGTATCTGACTTGTTTGTGTGTGTGTGTGTGCTAAGTCACTTCAGTCATGTCTGACTCTTTGCAACCCTATGAACTATAGCCCACAAGGCTCTTCTGTCCATGGGATTCTCTAGACAAGAATACTGGAATGGGTCGCCATGCCCTCCTCCAGGAGACTGCACAGTTTGTGAATGGCATATCTGGGACTTTAATCCGGATCTCTGAATTCTCTGCCTCTGTATGTTTGATATTAGGAGACAATGTAGGGGATGAAGAGAGTCAATTGAAAGCTGACAATATGAGGGTACAAAATAATTCAGATCTGAAAAATCTCTCTCCTTTTTTAAAATACTGATGTACTGACCTCCAAACATGAGGTAGAAAGTGAGCCCTGATATCCAAGGGACCAATTACCATTAAGAAATCTGTTCTTCCCATCTGCTCCAAGCACTGTTCACACCCACCTTCACATACTCACAGACCTTCAATCAATGGGAACAGGCCACTCCTCTGTTAACAGTTATAAGCACAGGCAGAATTTCTAGGTCAGGAGGATCTAAGAGACCATCTAGACCATCACAAAACCTTCCCTGCTATGGTTACTAAGCGTTAATGATGATTTCGAGTCTATTCTAGAACGTGCAGTGGCAGAGCTAGCTCTATCCTGTAGCAGTGTGGTTTATCAAATTATGCTGTTTATAAGGAAATTGGAGCTCAGGACTACAAAAATGCAATTACACCCTCACCTTGAAATCTGGGGGGACTATGTCATGCAAGAAAAGAGAATCGTAATCCAATATGGTAGCCTTGTACCCTGCAAGTGATGACATCTACCTGGATGAAGGGGGATTCCTGGTAAAATAGCACCTTTGAATCCCAAACCAGGTGTCAGTGGGGCTGCGAGTGGTTAACAGGAGAGAAGCAGGGCAGGTGCGGGAGGGAGGAAGTTCAGCTTTTTCCAAACTTCACAGACACAGTGTAAACTACTGGTGGCCCTAGTGGCAATATGTATATGCTCCTAGACATCAAGTGAGAACTGAGAAGATAAAGCTGTAATAGGGAACACTCACCAGTGTCCTGAAGCCCAGACGTGATTTCTCCAGTGTGGGAAGTAGGTCAACCCATCCTTCAGTCTTACACCATCGGTGAGCTTCTGTCCTCAACAGAAGCAAAGGTTTGTGGACCCACTTCAAAACGAAAGGAAGACTCTAGTTGGACAACCTCGGAAGTGAAAGGGAAGATTGCATTGCTAAAGACAAACACACACACACACACACACACACACACACACACACACACACACACACACACTCTGCCATGTGTAAAACAGATAGCTAGTGGAAAGCTTCTATATAGCACAGGGAGCTCAGCTCAGTGCTCCGTGATGACCAGGAGGGGTGGGATTGAGGGTGGGAGGGAAGGCTAAGAGGGAGGAGATATGTGTGTGTGTGTATGCATGTGTGTATATATATATATATATATCAGATTCACACTGTTGTACAGCTGAAACTAACATAGCATTATAAAGCAACTATACCCCAATAAAAAATAACGTTAAAAAAAGAATAATAAATGCATGCTCTTCTAGGGGGATTGGGAGCAATGTAGCTACATACTAGACTGCTTAAGCATCTCCAACCTGACTTCTCAACCTCATTTCTTGCCATTTAGACACCTCTTTTGCCTTACTCAGCACTCTCCTTCATCAAACTGATGTTGTCTGTGTTCCAGCCACGCTGGGCTTCTCACCATGGCACAAACATCAGGCTGTCTTCCTTCCCTCTGGGCTAAGCTCTTCCCTCCCATCAGTGTAGCTTCTCCCCTAGAATTGACCTGATGTCCTCCCATCCACAATCCTGACCTAGCACTACAGGACGGTTACCCCACCGGGGACAGACCCTCCCCCAAGCTGTTCCATTGTACTCAAGTCTCAATGATCGGGACCATTTCTTCTTTTTTTGTTGCTTTATCTTTCATTTTTATTTTTTTGATTCTGAAAAATGATAACACGTTTACAGGACACTTGGAAAGTACAGAACAAAGTTACATATAGTTCTACTATATATCACAGTTGTTTGTTTTAGGTAGATAAATTAAGAACTTTAGTTAGAGTTTCAATATCAGTTCAGTTCAGTTCAGTTGCTCAGTCCTGTCTGACTCTTAGTGACCCCATGAACTGCAGCACACCAGACCTCCCTGTCTATCACCAACTGCCTGAGTCTACCCAAACCCATGTCCATTGAGTTGGTGATGTCATCTAACCATCTCATCCCCTTCTCCTCCTGCCCTCAATCTTTCCCAACATCAGGGTCTTTTCAAATGAGTCAGCTCTTTGCATCAGGTGACCAAAGTACTGGAGCTTCAGATTCAACATCAGTCCTTTCAAAGATCACCCAGGACTGATATCCTTTAGGATGGACTGGTTGGATCTCCTTGTAGTCCAGGGGACTCTCAAGAGTCTTCTCCAACACCACAGTTCAAAAGCATCAATTCTTTGGCACTCAGCTTTCTGTATAGTCCAACTTTCACATCCATACACGACTACTGGAAAAACCATAGCCTTAATTAGACTGACCTTTGTTGGCAAAGTAATGTCTCTGCTTTTTAATATGCTATCTAGGTTGGTCATAACTTTCCTTCCAAGGAGTAAGTGTCTTTTAATTTCATGGCTGCAGTCATCAAACTCTCAGAAATTAATAAAAGGAATGTACAGAGAAGTAGAAGAATATAGTAGACCTGAAAAGCATTATGAGCCAATTTGACATAATTAAGATTTATGCAATTTTCACACAACAGTAGGATACAAATTCTATTCAAGTTCCCATAGACTATAAACTAGGAGACACTGGAACATATCCAGAGATATAAGGCCAGGTGCAGAAATTTCATGGTCTAAAGGTATTGAAATGATACAGAGCCTGTTCTCTTATTACTGTGGAGTTATGTTAGAGATCAATATTGAAAGATATTTGAAAGCAACCCACATATTTTCAAGTGCAGTGTAACATTTGCCAAGAGAGATCTTTGACTTAGCCTTTAAAAGCCTCGATAAAGTTGGAAGACTGAAAAGACATAGAGGGTGGTTGCAGAGAAGAAAGCATTTAAATGAGAAATTAATATCAAAGATACTTGAAAAAGTGATGGGGACAATTTCTTATTTCTCTGGGTGTCCTTGATATTTAGAATGAACAATGAATACCTTGTATCCATCTCCACATCAGAGTTGTCCCACATGATCTTTCCCCAGACTCTACTTTTGTGTGGCTGCAATTTGCCTACATGATCTTCTACTTGTTTTATTATCAAGTTATTGAAATACCAAATCTAGAACTTCAGTTTTCTTATCTAAAATTGAGGCAAGGATATAAATATCTCATGGGTTTAGAAGATCAAAGGAAATCTGTATGCACAAGACTTAGCAAGGTACCTGGTAAATTAGCAGGGGGTAGATGATTATTGGTGTATTTATTCCATTCCCGTGGTGCACATGCTTTTGAAGGGCCATACTTCTAAAACTAAATGAAGAAATTACTGACATTAAATAAAAGAACAATAAGAGTAAAATCACAGAATATGGATTTTGCTTTAAATGTGACCCACATCTATCACAGCAGATAATTGTTTCTCTGACATTTTGGGGAACTCACTTTCAATTCTCAAAGGCCATGAATGGCTTTCAAAGACTCAGCCCCATTCATTCTAACTACAAGTGAGGCATGTAGTGTGGGGTAAACAGCTAGTTTACTCCTGATCCCATTTCCATTGTAGCTTTCTTCTATAAGCTAAACATCTGCATCATAGAGGAAGCCTTCCCAATGTGGAGTCTAAATATTTCATGTCATACTTAAAATCCATAGCTCTGAATTTGGTTGGCATTGGGATCAGGCAGTCATCATCCACATAAAATTCACTTTAATTTTAGATCATAGGTTATGATTAAGCTTCTCTTTCACGAGGTACACTCATCTCCATTCCTGAGAGATCCCATTTGCATCACTTCTTTCAAGATCGTTTTAAAATAATTTTATTTGTTTATTTCTGGCTTCCTTGGATCTTTGTTGCTGTTCGGGCTTTTCTCTGGTTCCGGTGACCAGCGGGTTCTCTCCTTGCGGGCTTCAGTCGTCATGGCACATGGGCTCAGTAGCTGCAGCCCCCAGGCTCTAGAGCTCAGGCTCAGTGGTTGTGGTTCCCGGACTTAGCTGCTCTGCAGTATGTGGGATCTTCCTAGACCAGGGATCAAACCTATGTCTCCTGCACTGGCAGGAAAACTCTTTACTACTGGGCCACCCAGGAAGCCCCTGCATTGTGTTTTTTAAACTCTACCTTCAATTCAGTTCAGTTCAGTCGCTCAGTCGTGTCCGACTTTTTGGGACCCCATGAACCGCAGCACACCAGGCCTCCCTGTCCATCACCAGCTCCCGCAGTTCACTCAAACTCACATCCATCGAGTCCGTGATGCCATCCAGCCATCTCATCCTTGGTCGTCCCCTTCTTCTCCTGCCCCTAATCCCTCCCAGCATCAGAGTCTTTTCCAATGAGTCAACTCTTCACATGAGGTGGCCAAAGTACTGGAGTTTCAGCTTTAGCATCATTCCTTCCAAAGAAAACCCAGGGCTGATCTCCTTCAGAATGGACTGGTTGGAGCTCCTTGCAGTCCAAGGGACTCTCAAGAGTCTTCTCCAACACCACAGTTCAAAAGCATCAATTCTTTGGTGCTCAGCCTTCTTCACAGTCCAAATCTCATATCCATAAAAATCACTCTAAGGTTTATTAAAGGGACCCCAACTATGTTTTCTAGTTCATGAAAACCAGTATCATTGCCACATCCACATGTTTAAACCTATCCAGATATGCTGCAGTTATTTGTCAGACTGAGCACTGTTGACTATCCATGGCAATTACTGGCTTAGAACTCCCTCCCCAGGTTCTGAATTTGAAATCACAGCACCTCCAGCTGGCTGGCAGAGGCTGTTTCTGGAACCAAAGAAAGAAGGAGGGAGCAATAGCAGCTGGTCTTTCCTCCGGGAGGCCTCCGAGGAGATGGATGAAATCACCGATAGTCTTTAACCAAATACCAGGCCTACCCGACAGACAGGGCACAGCAACTCAGAGGGTCCAGGAGCAAGAGCGATGCATTTTAAACGTACTCCCAGCCGACTTTCTGTCAGTAACAAATGAGACTTGTCACTTTCTCCAAGCAGATTTAGTGAGGACATTACCAATGTTAATGATCTACGCTTGCCGCAGGAGGAAGGAGCCGGAAGCGGAGTTTGGTAGCGCCCAGGGACTGCTCTCAGTTTCTTTTCATCTCTTCTCTTTTGACTGCATGGTAGCAAAGGAGTCGCTTTTCCACACTCATTCTTCTCTCGAGTTTGGAAAATGTCAGATGGTATGAAAATCTGTTAATATATTCTGCTCCTCTGAAGACAGGCCAACACTTAGCCACAGTTTACACCTATGCCTGAGTTTGATTTAGGACGTTCAAGGGCAATAACCTCTAAGAAGAGTGCATGTAAATGAAGGGCCTACTTTACAGGGTGCTGTTTTCCTAGGTTGTCCATGGACAGGTAGTGTTTAAGGGGAGTGTGCTTTCAACAAGGTCCACGCTCTCCTGGACTCTGCTTCCTGTAAATCCCATTTCTAAAGGAAGAAACTTGAAACTGAAGGACAAGCAGGATCCCAGGGTTACGGTGATGAACTGTCTACTCATTGAGTCTCCACCTTTAAGAAGGAAACTCCTTTCATTTATGCCTAATAATTAAAGACTTCTCTAATGCACAGAGGCAATATCAGTGATAAGAACTCTTGGCTCTCTTGAAGCATTTTTAAAAACGTGTTCAGAAGGACAAACGACAGCAAAACAAGATGTCTATCCTCTCCAATCACAACTCTGTAGCTTGTAGTAGACGCATAATAGATCATGAAAGTCAATCCAGCTTAACCTGCTAATTCCAGCAATTATTTCAGTCACCCAACCAAAATTGGTGGAAAAAAAATAATATTGATGGCTCAGGTTAAAACTGGTTGAAAATTTAAATTTTCCATATGCCCACAGAGACAACTAAGTATACAATAGGCTAAAATATTGCATTACATTAAAGGACATAATGAGTTTCAAAGAGAAGACTCTAAGGCTGAGTATATTGATATTGGGCTGTTTTGTCAACCAACATCTTCTGAGTTTATCAATAGCTTCTCACTTAGTTTTGAAAATAAGCAGCCCCTCCCACAACAGGAAGGTCTGGACCCAGTGATCCACAAATGAGTTTGCAGAAACCAAAATCAAAAATGACTCAGAAGGGAAACTTATCATGTGTTCTTGATATTGTGGGCTGTCCATTAACTGTGATGAGTCTTTGGGTGGTAGGACAAAACAGATCCGTGGTGAACAGAGTATGATTCAAACGGATAAACATTGCTGCAGTCATTTTCCTGTAGACTTACATAGTCAGATTTGCTTTCATGACCTGAGTTTGCAGCAGCCTGGTAACTGGAAAAACACCAAGAACACAGAGAAATCAAACCCACAAAAGCCCAAACAGGCAACACCAAGGAAGGCTTTCAGAAGGAGCTCTAGTTAATTCTCACTCCGTCTTTAGTCCAATCCAGTGCCTGCCTAGCACCAAGGTAGTGTGGGCTATGTGTTCATCTCTCACTGTAGGCTAACACCTTCTCTGCTTTGATTCTTTAGGCTTTGAAGTGTTTCACAGCACACAGGCACACAAAGTTGAATTTCTACAGGGCAGATTTTAGTGGGGTTTTTTTTTTCCCCGTTTTTTTTTTTTCCTTTTTTCCCCCTCCTTTTTCTTCTTGCCTCTTTCTCATCTATATTTGTTCAGCATGCATTTCACCCCCGAACACATTTTCCTTCTTTGAGCTGTCATTCCTAACTAGCCTTTCTTAGTCAAGAGATAACTCAGTTCTGCGAGGCATCTCCCACTGGGAACCTTGCCTCTGTGCGAGCAGGTTTGAATTGCAGACTGGCTGCATTTTTGATAAGTCTTGAACATAATGTACTATCAACTGGGGATGGAGGAAGCCAGTGGCATTTGGACTGAGAGGCTCAAGGAATGTATTTTTCAGACACTGGAGTTTTCAACACTTGCATTGGATTTTGCCCCACAGGTAACCTACTTATTTATTCCTTTAATTTCCTGGTCTTTGTGGATTTAAGAAAGCCTGAATCCATAGGAGCAAGTGACAATGAAACCTTATAAAGTTCAGCTTAAATCCCCAAATGCAAAGAAAAATATAAATGGATGGCAATTCTGAATTCAGTGAAACATGATTTATTTCAAACATGTACAACTGTGTTTAAAATCCAACAGTAAGCGAAGGATAAACATGAAGTAATGCATGTTGATGTATACGTTTGTCAGCTTTTGCTGTAGCAGCAAGCAAACTCCAGGTCTCAGCAGTTTATAACACAAACAAGTGTTTATTACTCATGGCTCTGGGAATTGAGTATTGTTCTGCTGGGTCCAACTGGACTTGGAGTGACTTGGCTCCACGTTACAGCTTGGGTTCTGGTCCACTCTACTTAATGGTCCTTTTTCTGGGAACCAGGCTTAAGAGGCAGCCACCGTCTAGGGTGCGCTATTTTGTGACAGAGGGCAGAAATTCATGAGGATGAGCAAAACCGTGGAATTCCTCTTAAATCCTTCACTTGGAACCGGCACACTGTCACAGCTGCCCACATTTCGTTGTTCCACTCAAGTCAGATAACCCAACCCAAAGTCAGTGGAGCCTGGAGAGTATGCCCACATATGTATATGTGGTCCTTGTCCCTGGTTCCAGGCACACAACTCCCCAAGCTCTTGGATTTTATTGGGGTTTTCAGTTTTCATGTGCTAATGAAGTGAATCATAGGGAAGGAGGTCCTAGGTAGCTTTAGGAGGATGGGTCCAGAAAAAACCAGCTATATAAATGCAGCATAAAGACTTTCAGCCCACCCTGCCCCCAGGGAGGGAGAAGAAAGGGAGGGCAGTTGAGTTCATTCAAAGTTGTCAGAAGATTTCATCTCTTCTAAAATCTCTATAGAACCCCCTCTGATGGGTTCAAGGAGCTTCAGTTTTGATGTAATGTTGATATGCTGGGGTGGTGTTCCTGGAGAAGGCACAGAAGCCCTGTCCTACCCATGCCCTACCCATCTCTGCCATTTGGCTGCTCTTGAATTGCATCCTTTATTTATTTGTTTTTTACTTCTTAGGTCAATCTTTTAAAAAATATTTTATTGGAGTGTAGTTGATTTACTCTGTTGTGTCCATTTCAGATGTTCAGCAAAATGAATCAAGGTGCACAGATACACAGATCCACCTTTTTGTTTTTTTAAGATTCTTTTCCCGTATGGGCCATTACAGGGTATTGAGTAGAGTTCCCTGTGCTATGCAGGAGGTTCTTATCAGTTATCTCTTTTACATACAGTGGTGTGTCTGTGTCGATCCCAGTCTCGCAATTTATCCCTCCCCTGTCTTATCCCCTGGTAATCATGTTTGTTTCCTACATCTTTGACTCTACTTTTTATTCTATAAATAAGTTCTTCTGTACCCCCTTTTCCCCCTTAGGTTCTACATATAAGGGATATAATGTGATTTGTGCCTTTCTGTGTCTGGCTTCACTCAGTGTGACAATCTCTAGATCCATCCATGTTGCTGTGAATGTCATTAGTTTGTTCTTTTTATGGCTGAGTAATATTCCATTGTATATATGTACCATATCCTCTTTACCATCCATCTGTTGGCTTTATCATCCATATCTTGGCTATTATAAATAGTCTTGCGATGAACATTGGGGTGCATGTGTCTTTTCAAATTATGGTTTTCTCTGGGTATATGCCCAGATTGCTGGGTAACATGGTAGTTCTCTCTTTAGTTTTGTAAGGAATTTCTGTACTGTTTTCCATAGTGGCTGCACCAACTTACATTCCTTCCAACAGTGTAGAGGGGTCCCCTTTTCTCCACACCCCTAGCAGCATTTACTGTTTATAGGTTTTTCTGATCATGGCTGTTCTGACTGATATGAGGTCGGAATGTAGTTTTGATTTACATTTCTCTAATAATTAGTGATGTTGAGCATCTTTTCATATGCTTTTTGGCCAGCTGTATGTCTTCTTTGGAGGAATATATATTGATATCCACATGACATTGAGCAGAGTTCCCTGTCCTTGTTGGTTATCCGTTTTAAATATAGCAGCATATACATGTCTATCCCAAACTCCCTAACTATCCCTTCCCCCATCCTTCCATCCAGCAACCATAAGTTTATTCTCTAAGGCTGTGAGTCTGTTTCTGTTTTGTAAATAAGCTTATTTGTATAATGTCTTTTTAGATTCCACATACAAGGATATACGATATTTATCCTTCTCTGTCTAACTTCCTTCACTCAGTATGACAGTCTCTAAGTCCATCCATGTTACTGCAAATGGCATTACTTCATTCTTTTAATGGTTGAGTAATATTCCATCGTATATATGTAACCCATCTTCTTTATCCATTCCTCTACTGATGGACACTTGGGTTGCTTCCATGTCTTGGTTATTGTAAGCAGTACTGCAATGAGCATTGGGGTTCGTTTATCATTTCCAATCATATTTTTTTTCTAAATATATACCCAAGAAGGGGATTGCAGGGTCTTATAGTATCCTTTTTGTTGGGGTTAGGACTCTGCACTGTGTATCCTTTCTTATAGGCCCGTAACATACGTGAAGTGGTTTTCTGAGTTCTGTGAATCATTCGAACAAATTACTGAACCTGATCAAGGGGATTTTTGGAGCCCCTGCTGAACTGGTAGTCAGCAGGCAGAAGTGTGAGTCACCTGGGGGCCCCATTTACAGCTGACACTGAAGTGGGGGCAGTTTTGTGGGACTGAGCCCTTACCCCACAGGACCTACACTAACTATGGGGTTATTAGTGTCAGAACTGAACTGAATTGTTGTTCACTCAGGCAGCACTGAAGTATTGGAGACTTAAAATGACATGTTTGCCATTAGAAACTACTACACAGAAGGGTATTCTAAGCAGGGGAAGCCAAGCTTAAGAAATGTATAATTACTTATGAACAAATAATACAGTTGACCTCAGGGAATTTGGATCAGGTTTAAATGTATTAAAAATACTTAGTACTATTGAAGATCCTCAAATCCCAATTTCCCAGTCCACCGCCCACCTAGCTGTAGCAAGCCATATCATTTCTTTTTTTCATAAAAATGTCAACATCACTCAGCATTAGCCAGAGGAGGTCTTCTGTTTCCAAGCAAACATTTCATATAAGTTGAAATAATAAAAAAGAAGAATTATGGGGATATATTCTGTGTCCCTAGTGAGGCTTCAGATACTTGAAATAAGATTCTTCATCTTATGTATTCCCTGGGCTGATTTATACAGTCTGGTGCATAGTGCAACGTACTTTTTGCTCACTGACATCTATAGTTCTAGGTGACAGAAATTTTTTCACTCTTCTAATTATAAAGGCATCTACTTTAAAAGTATTTAAAAGAATTCCCTGAAGTATATCATGTATTTATTTTCTCAGGCCCTGTACACATCTCTGCTTGTCTCCCACTGAAATTACAGAGGGGTGGCGGGGGTGGGGGGGGAGACAAAGCAATTGAAAACAACACAAGTTTAATACAGTCCTGGATGCTTCTTTTTCCTTAGCTCCTTGTGATACTCATGGCAGCTCTGTAAAGGGAGGGCCATCACCCCACACTGACTCCCCCAGTTGTCCAGACAGAAATATCTAAGACTCAGACATAAGGGATTTGCCCACAGTGACTCAACTAGCCTGGAATAGAACCAGCATTCAAACTTAAAAGTGAAAGTGAGAGTCACTCAGTCATGTCTGACTCTTTGTGACCCCATGGACTATACAGTCTACGGAATTCTCCAGGCCAGAACACTGGAGAATTTTGCCTTGAAACCGTGCATAAAGGGGTGGGTAGCCTTTCCCTTTTCCAGGGAATCTTCTCAACCCAGGGATCAAACCCAGGTGCCCAGCATTGCAGGTGGATTCTTCACCAGCTGAGCCACCGTGGAAGTCCAAGAATACTGAAGTGCATAGCCTATCCCTTCTCCAGAGAATCTTCCCAACTCAGGAATCAGCCTGGGGTCTCCTGCATTGTAGGAGGATTCTCTACCACTTGAACTATCAGGGAAGCCAGTCCTGTTCAACAGAAGGTTTTCTCTCTATTCAACTTTTTTCACAGTTAAGGTCCCAGACTTAAACTCATCTCAAGAAAAGACCAAAGTAATGCTGTTGCATATACCATGAAGTCTATCAAATGCATCTGGAGAAGAAAGAGGCAAAGTAGCACTATGTTAACCGAATAAAGGACGCTGGCGCTCAATGTCGCTGATACTGTTCACAACTAAGTATGTTTGCTTCTTTTCCAAAACTTTCTTTGTATGTTACTATGCACTCTACAGATACACAAGTAACCACCAAAAATGGGTCAAAGATCTGAGCAGACAGTTCACCAAAGGTAAACAGATGGCAAATAAGCACATAAAAAGATACCTGACATCACTAGTCATTAGGGAAATGCAAATTAAAGGAACAAGGAACTTCTACAGCACACGACAGCACACATGTTAGAGTGGTTGAAATGAAAAAAGAACAGACAGTAACCAGCACTGACAGGTTTGTAGAGTAACTGGAACTGTTATGCACGGTTTCAAGGCAAAATTCTATCATTGAAATTGTATGACTACTTTGTAAAAGAGTTTAGCAGTTTTTTAAATGGTAAGCAAACATAAGACTCATATATTAGACTATTAGCTATTACAAAATAAAAATAAAAATACATGTATAAAAATATTTGTATACAAATGTTTATAGTAGCTGCATTTGTAACAACCAATAATTGTACAGCTCAAATATCCATTAACAGTTGCATGTATAAAATTTGTTTACACATACAATGAAGTACTACTCAGTGATAAGAATGAATGAGCTCCACACAAACCACATGGATGAATCCGAGAATATTTAAGCTGAGTGAAATAAGCCAGATTCCCCCAGACAACTATATGATTGAATGTATGTGAAATTCTGGAAACTTCAAGTTGACCTATGGGGATAGAAACAGACCAGTGGTTGGAAGGAGATATGAATGTGGAAATATAGGAAAGAGGGATTGCCAAAGAGCATGAAAGAACTTTTGGAGTGATCCATGTTCTTTCATCTTGATCATGATGATGGTCTCAGTGGTGTATACATATGTCAAAACTTATTAAATTGTACCCTTGAAGTATGTGCAGTGTATTATATGTCAATTATACCATAAGAAAGCTTTTTTTTGTTTGTTTAAAGATTTTTTGGGGGGAGCCATTTTTAAAGTTGTTATTGAATTTGTTACAATATTGCTTCTGGTTCACGTTTTGGACTTTTGGCCACAAGGCATGTGGGATCTTAACCCAGGGATTGAACCCAAACGCCCTGCATTGGAAGGCAAAGTCTTAACTACTGGACTACCAGGGTAGTTCCAAGCTTTTTTGGAAAGTATGTAACATAGGCATATTGTGAAGAATAAGTGATTTCAGACTTGAAAACTTAGAACAGCATCTGACACATCATAGCCATTCAATGCATGCTAAGATCTTACTCCTGTCACTTTGATTGTTTCAAGAAGGGTGTTGCACAGTCATCACTGGCTTTAAGTAAAATCTGCAGTGATCTACTTTCTGTAGCAATTGCCTTTTTATGTTACTGCTCAACCAGGGCAGCATTGACAAAGTCTAGGGAAAAGCCTTAACACTAACCCTGACCAAAGGACACTTTCTCATGTGTGCATTTAACCAGTGTGATGGCTGTTTTAGAAAAACACAGTCTCTTCGGTGTAAAGTTAAATTATTTCTGCTGAGAAAGGCTTTTGATCATTCCTAATGAGCCACAATAATTTAGCACGATTGAGCTCAATAACTTATCTCTGCCAAGCCCCTTCCCTTTCACCCACCCTGAATGCTGACTGGGACTCAGAAGTTTCTGAATATTTCACGGTTTCTTGGGGAACTGGAAGAGAAGCTAGCCCAGCTCTCAGGATAAAGAGAGTCCACGTGCTTTGTCAGCGGTGTCAATTGCCCAGGTATTAAAGAAGCGATTGTTTTCTCTTCACTTCTTTATGCAGGCACCATGGTGCTCTAATAACGTTACTGGGCAGTTCGCATCATGGCATAGAGATTCTTGCTGAGATCTTCCAGACCCTGTAAGAGGTGGCCTTGGAAATTTAATAATTTACCAGTTTGTTTTCAGGTTCAAGCTAAAGGTTGAAGCATTTTTAGGTTCAGTTCAATTCAGTTCAGTTGCTCAGTCGTGTCCGACTTTTTGCGACCCCATGAATCGCAGCACGCCAGGCCTCCCTGTCCATCACCAACTCCCGGAGTTCACTCAGACTCACGTCCATCAAGTCTGTGATGCCATCCAGCCATCTCATCCTCGGTCGTCCCCTTCTCCTCCTGCCCCCA
>SJYV01049240.1:662083-738522 GCA_006410875.1 Neotragus pygmaeus | reverse complement strand
GTACTCCTTTTCCTATTTGGAACCAGTCTGTTGTTCCATGTCCAGTTCTAACTGTTGCTTCCTGACCTGCATACAGATTTCTCAAGAGGCAGGTCACGTGGTCTGGTATTCCCATCTCTTTCAGAATTTTCCACAGTTTATTGTGATCCACACAGTCAAAGGCTTTGGCATAGTCAAAAAAGCAGAAATAGATGTTTTTCTGGAACTCTCTTGCTTTTTCCATGATCCAGCGGATGTTGGCAATTTGATCTCTGGTTCCTCTGCCTTTTCTAAAACCAGCTTGAACATCAGGGAGTTCACGGTTCACGTATTGCTGAAGCCTGGCTTGGAGAATTTTGAGCATTCCTTTACTAGCATGTGAGATGAGTGCGATTGTGCAGTAGTTTGGCTTTGCCTTTCTTTGCGATTGGAATGAAAACTGACCTTTTCCAGTTTTAGGTTCAAGCCATGGGCAAGTAAAGACATTTGTTGAAAGTGCTGGGAATTGGCCAGTAAAGTCACAAGCAAGGTGGCTGTAAGCTTAAGTGAGTATGTGCAAGTGACTGCATTTGAGAGTTAGATTCAAGCTGAATAATGAACTAAAACACAAAGAGGAAACTAAAATTCTACACAGGTTTTGCTTGAAGAACACCGGCACCATCAGCATCATCAAGCTTTTTAAATACAGTACCCTGATAACTTTCATCTTCACTATTTAACAACAAGATCTCTTGCCTTCAGCTTTTCCCCAGCTACCTTAGGCATAGTCTCTGAATCACAGCAAGGGGACAGAGCAGGGAAAAGGGTGAAATTTATATCATTTTTTTCTTTAACAAATATGAATCGTATTGCTTTTTGCCACTTTCTTAGCAATTCTTTGTGTGGAAGTTAAAAGAGAAGGTCGAGTTCAGGTTGGATCAAATGTGATCCTTGTCCTCAGATATACACATAATCAAGCAAAATGCAAGTTTATTGCAGGTGGGGGAACTGTCAGGTTCATCATTGCATCCACAGAACCTAAAACATGTTGAGTAATTGGCTATGGTGTACTTTAAAGAGAAAAAGAGACAGAATTCTATTTTACATGCTGTGAAATAGTTACTCATTCACGTCTATTTTAGAGATAGGAGAAATAAGATATAGACTATAACTGAGTTTCCAAAGAACAAAAAGCTGGAAAGTCACAGAGCCAGTATTTTTATAAGTAAACCTTTTATTGAAATATTATAAGCATATGAAAATATCCACCCATCATAAGTATCTGTCTGGGTGAATTTCACAAACTGAATATTTTATGTGACTATCATCCAGATCCAAAAATTAAAAAAATACCTTCACCCAAGAACCTTCCTCAGAAAATACTTTTCTACCAATTAACCATTATTCTGACAACTAGTATCATAGATTACTTTTACTTCCTTTTGAACTTCATATAAACAGAATGAGATGTAGTATGTTGTTTTGTTGTTGTAACTATCTTCCTTCACTCAGCATCACATGTGTGAGATTCATACATGTTGTATGTGTGACTGTTGTTCACTCTGCTTGTTGTCTCACAGTCAAACTACACCACCATTTACTTATATGTCTTACTGCTGATAGTCATGTAGATTTTTTTGCAGTTTGAGGCTATTACAAATAGTGCTACTATGGATATGTGTGGTGTGAATCTCCTGGGTATATAACTAGAGGTGGAGATGTTGGGTCCTGCAGTACACATATACTCAGCCTTACTAGGCATTGCTGAACAGATTCCTAAAACCATTGTTCCAGTTTACAGTTCCCCCAGAAGTGAGAGTGTTAATTGTTCCACATTCTGGCCAACACTTAAAATGTTAATTTTAGCAATTATGGTAAGTATGCTGCAGTACTTCTCTGTAGTTTAATTTGCATATACATAATGACTTACAAAGTGGAGTGTCTTTGTTCTTGTTGTTGAGTTCCTAAGTTGTGTCTGACTCTTTGTGACCCCATGGACTGCAGCACGCCAGGCTTCCCTGTCCTTCACCATCTCCCAGAGTTTGCTCAGACTCATGTCCACTGAGTTGGTAATGCCATCCAACCATCTCATCCTCTGTCGCCCCCTTCTCCTCCTGCCCTCAATCTTTCCCAGCATCAGGGTCTTNCCACCGGGCTCCGCCATCCCTGGGATTCTCCAGGAAGAACTACTATATATAAAATAATCAACAAAGCCTACCATATAGCTGGAGAAGGAAATGGCAGCCCACTCCAGTATTCTTGCCTGGAGAATCCCAGGGACAGAGGAGCCTGGTGGGCTACAGTCCATGGGGCTGCAAGAGTCGGACACGACTGAGCAACTAAACCACCACCGCTACCACCATATAGCACAGGAAACTCTACTCAATATTCTGTAATAACCTATATGGGAAAAGAATCTGAAAAAGAATAGACATATATGTATATGTATGACTAAATCACTTTGATTACACCTGAAACTAACACAACATTTAAATCATCTATGTTCCAATATAAAATAAAATTCAATTAAAAAGAACTTGACTATTTTAGAAACTTCATATGTGCGGAATTATACAATATTTGCTTTTTTGTAGCTTGTTTATTTCACTTAACATAATATCATTAAATGCATTATTTATGTTATGTTGTGTGCCAGAATTTCCTTCTTTTTTCAGGTTAAATAACATTCCATTATATATATATATAACAGCATATTTTATTTATCCACTCATTTATTGATAAGCATTATTCCATGCCTAGAGGAGTCTGGTGGGCTACAGTCCATGGGGTCGCAAAGAGTTGGACACGACTCAGCAACTCACACTTTCACTTTCAAGGATGAGACTGCCAATCGTGCTTTTTTTCATGTTGTTTTAGATATTCGGATATTTAGATATCCCTTAAAAATTCTTGTAAATTTTAGGATAGATTTTTCTACATCTGTAATTTAGGAATTTGGGATTAACGTATACAAACTACTATATATGAAATAATTAACAAGGACCTACTGGATTCTACTGTAAGAAACACTGTTGGGATATTGATAGAGATTGCATTGACTCTGTAGATAGCTTCGGGTAGTATTGTCATCTTAGCGATACAAAGCCTTCCAATCCCTGAACAGAGAACGTCTTTCCATTTCTTTGGGTTTTCTTTGATTTCTTTCAGCTGTGGTTTGTAGCTTTCAATGTCCAAGTCTTTTAACACTTTGCTTAAGTTTATTAAGTAGTTTGTCCTTTGAGATGCTCATTAAAGTGTAATTGTTCACTTAATTTCCTTTTTGGGTTATTCATTATTCTCATATAGAAATGCAAATGATTATTGCATGCTGACTTTGTAGTATGCAACTTTACTGAATTAGTCTATTGGTTCTAATGGGTTTAAAAAAAATCTTTAGTGTCTTCTACATATTAACTATTGAATACAAATATAAACTACTTATAAACATTTAATACAATTATTAAATTGTTTTAAGATACAATCTTTAGCTAAAGATTGTATGATTGGTAAACTGAGATATTTTGCTTTTTCCTTTTCAATTTGAATAGCTTTATTTTCTTTATTTTTCTTACCCAGTTTCTCTGGCTAGGATGTCCAACCCTATGTTAAATACAAGTGGCAAAAGTGGGCCTTTCCATCTTAGTCTTAATCCAAGAGGAAAAACTTTGCATCTTTCACATTAATTATGATGCTAAGAATGATGTTAGCTGTGAGTTTTTCATATATGACCTTATCATGTTAAGGTAGTTTCTTTGAATTCCTGATTAGTTGAGTGACTTTATCATGAAGTGTGTTGAATTTTTCCAAATGTTTAAATTTTGTCAAATGCAGGTTTTTTTTTTTTTCTACATCAGTTTAAATAATGATTTTTTTTCTTTTCTGTTACTATAGTGTTTTACATCAGTCAATTTTTTTATACTGAACCAATCATGCCTTCCAGGTATAAGCATTTGTTAATGATGGGTTTTTTTTTTTTTTTTTAACATGGATTCAGTTTGTTTGTATTTTAGGGGGAATATTTCCACCAATATTAGTATGTATTATAGTTTTCTTTGCTTTGGATTCACGATAATTCTAGCCTCATAGAATGAATTAGAAAGCATCTCTTCCCCTTCAACTTTTTGGAAAAATCTGAGATTCTGTCATTTTAAACATTTGATAAAATTCACTAATGAAGTCATCTGACCTAGAACTATTTTTGTTGTTGTAGGGGTTTTTTTTAATTACAAATAAAATCTCCATGTTGTTTGTTGGTCTATTGAGATTTTCTAATTCTTGATGATTTAAACTTAGCAGGTTGTATGCATCTAGGAATTTGTGCATTTCTTGTAAGTTATCAAATTTGTTGGTATGCAATTCTTCATTGTAGTCCCTTATGATTATTTTTATATCCGTAAAGTCAGTAGTAATGTTCCCACTTTTGTTTCTGATTTTACTTCTTGGAGACTTTTTTTTTGCTAAGTTAATCTAGCTAAAGATGATTGATTCTGTGATCTTTTTGAAGGAGAAACAAGGATCTTAGTTTCATTGATTTTCTCTATTGCCTTGCTGTTCTCTATTTTATTTGCCTCTGCTCTAATCTCTATTATGTTCTTCCCTCTAGCTTTTAGTTTTTTTTTTTTTCTCGCTCTTTAAGATATAAAGTTAGGCTGTTCATTTGTGACACTTGTCTTTTTTAATATAAGCACTTAGAACTATAAATTTCTCTCAGCTGAAAATGTCTGATTTTTAAAATGTATATATGAATTTTATTTTTAAATATTATACATATATCTGTGTATGTGTGATTATGTGGCATGTATATATGATAGAATATGGCAAAATATTGACAGTTGTTTGATTTAGGTGGTGAGTATGTGGAGGGTGGTTATACTGTTCTCCTTGCTTTTAAATATGTTTAAAATTCTTAAAATTCAAGAGATTGTCTAAGTTGAGTAGAGCAGGATTAAAGAGGGTTTCAGAAACCCCTCAAAAGAGCTTAGACTATGGTGGAAATAGACAGGGAGCTGAAGTAGCTAAACAAATTTGACTGTGGTTCAAATACTCCCCACTTCCAATAGCCTCTCATTCATGTCTCCCAAGTACACATGTGTTTGGTGGTTATAAACTAGGGATGCATGAATCTGTAGACCTTAGATGAGGCAGATGTTTATCTCCCCAGTAGATTATTAGGAACTTGAATATAGCAACAATATTTTTTCTTCCTTTTGTCACTCCTTATAACACCTACACAGACTTCCCAGGTGGCTCAGTGGTAAAGAATCCGTCTAGGCTACAGTAAATGGAATCGCAAAGACTTGGACATGACTGAGCACACACACACACACACACACACACAACACCTATACACACAGATACTGCAGTAATTCTAAGTCACCAGGAGACTCAAGACACCTGCAACAGGGAGATGATAGATTACAAAAAGTGCTGCAATCCTTCACTCCGACATTTATCCATGCCTCTTTGTGATGTGACTTTACAGGACTTCCTGCAAGAGGCAGAACCGCTTCCTCAGTCTTTGCATCTGGGCTGTTCTTGCTTTGACTCGAAGACGTGGCAGGAATGTTGCTGTACTGGGTCTGAGCCTCCTTCTTCACACACCCTGCTTGCCTCTTTTCCCTCTCAAGATCCTCGCAACCCCTGTTGTGTCTCTCAGACACAGGCTAGCCTGCTGTGTATTAACAGGTACTTGCTGTTGTCCCCAAAACCTCAGATCTGAGCTCCTCATTGACTGGAAGCTGACCACAGATGCATTAACTAACCAAGCTGAAAACAGAAGTGCTGATGCACAGAACTGTTAGCTAAATAAATGTTCATTGTTTTAAATTACTCTATTTGGGGTGGGGTTTGGTAGAGCGAAAGATAAGTGATGCAAGAAACAGGGGGGAGGAATAAGAAAAAGAAGAGGGAGAACTAGGCAGGAAGGAAGAAGAGAGGACCTGAACATATGGACACTTTTTTCATGGCAGTCCTGCATCCTGTAGTATATTTAGCCAGGGTTGCTGCTGCATTGCTAGCATTCAGCGCATTCCCCAAAGTTATGTTACATTCCTTCTGTTTTATCAAGCTCGAGATTTGAAATACTCATACAGAAGTGTGTGTGTGTGTGTTAATCACTCAGTTGTGTGTGTTAGTTGCTCAGTTGTGTCTGACTCTTTGAGACCCCATGGACTGTAGCCCTCCAGGCCCCTCTGTCCATGGAATTCTCCAGGCAAGAATACTGGAGTGGGTAGCCATTCCCTTCTCCAGGGGATCTTCCTGACCCAGGAATCGAACCCAGGTCTCCCACATTGCAGGTAGATTCTTCACCATCTGAGCCCCATTCATACAGATAAAAGAACACATTACAATTCAGGAGAAATTCCTTCATTTGCCATCAGTTCATATGCACAGAAGCAGCATCTAGCTTCTCTCAAAGGGTAGGTACTCAATCTCACTAAGGAACTTCATTTGACTAAGCCCACATATCTGAAAACTATTGCTCCGCTGTGTCTGTTAGGACATTGATGCTATACTTTTTAAGACTGTTGATGGAGGTGTGAGTGAGGTGATTTTTTTTTTTTTTTTTTTNCACTAAGGAACTTCATTTGACTAAGCCCACATATCTGAAAACTATTGCTCCGCTGTGTCTGTTAGGACATTGATGCTATACTTTTTAAGACTGTTGATGGAGGTGTGAGTGAGGTGATTTTTTTTTTTTTTTTTTTTGGTAAAGACTTTGATCAGATTTCTTAAACCACAGAAATCCTAGACTCTAATCGGAAGCTTCTAATTTCTTTTGCTCCATCCTCCTTACGTCTTTCCTCTGAGTATAAAAAATATGTATATCAGGAAATACATGTGGAATATTATCCAGTGAAAAAATACTTAGAAAAACTTGGAAAATTTGACTAATATTAAATTTTAGGCTACCCTGATCGCTCAGTTGTTAAAGAATCTGCCTGCAATGCAAGAGACCCTGGTTTGATTCCTGAGTCAGGAGGATCCACTGCAGAAGGGATAGGCTACCCACTCCGGCAGTCTTGGACCTCCCTGTGGCTCAGCTGGTAATATTTAGAAAAAGTACTTAGAAAAACCTGAAAAAAAATTGATCAATATCAACATTTAGATAAGAAATACTTACTTGACCTACCATCGGAATGTCAGTGTTCCATCTTGATACTGTGCAAAGACCTCAAAAAATACCTATGAACAGAGGAGCTTAAAGGAAAAATAGAAGAGGTAAAATTAGAGAAATTTTAAACCCAGTAATCACTCAATTGCTTATCACCCTGCTGAGGGCTTTGAAAATGTACAAGAAGTCTGGGGAAACCAAGAGGCCAAAGTACTTATGTTATCAGAGAATAGATTGGAGAAAACAGAGGAGACCTAGAACACAGACCTCTGAGCTGCTATTGCTTCTGTAATTTTGACTTCAGCCATGTTTCTTTTAGGTCTTGATCTGTTCATTCAATGGACTCATCTAACAGATCAAAATAAAATTATTAATAAAGGAAATCAGTCCTGAATATTCATTGGAAAGACTGATGTTAAGGTTAAAACTCCAGTACTTTGGCCACCTGATGCCAAGAGCTGATTCATTTGAAAAGACCCTGAAACCGGGAAAGATTGAAAGTGGGAGGAGAAGGGGATGACAGAGGATGAGATGGTTGGATGGCATCACCCACTCAATGAACATGAGTTTGAGTAAACTCCAGGAGTTGTGATGGACAGGGAGGCCTGGTGTGCTGCAGTCCATTGGGTTGCAAAGAGTCAGACACTACTGAGCTACTGAACTGAATTGAATGCCAGTGAATTTAATTCAATGTATGAGTATTCCTGGACCTGCCAAGCAGTCAAGCTGCAGTAATCAATGGGCTTCCATGCCCCTCCCATCTCACCCTCCCTCCCTCCAGGTCAGAACGGCTGGAGGAAATCTATGGTTCCCAACACACGTGTGCAAAAGAATTACTCCAGACGTTTTAAACAAGATGGACATCTCCGAGGGCAGGAGCCTGATCATCTAAATTCAGAAAACTCCTCCAGTTAGCTTCCCTGCAGCCATTAAGGTGCTGCTCCATGACTAGATCTTTGGAACCCACTGGACAGTATGAAATTATGGTCAAGAGTCATAGGGTATCTGTAGAGCTTTTGGTAAATTGATTTCTATAACATTTTTCTGGGTTCTTCCACATAAATGCACCATATGAGTGAGATTCTGAAGCACGGAATACAAACAAAATGCTACAGAATGAAGTGGGCAGGTGGAAAGTATTAAAAAAAAACTGGAGACCAATGCCCTTTCTAAAAGTCATACCCTATTCCTGCCATCTGGGAGTGAGAGTGCAGGTTTTGTTTTTCAAATATATCTAGAAATCCAGATATTTTAAAGTGAAATTTATCTATTTAAAAAGGTTAACAACTTATTTTTAAAAGCGTAAAAACATTGGCCTTGGACCCTACTGGATATTTCTCTGGGATTGCACAAGACAGCCCTATGAGCTACCTTAGGGTATCTGCAGATGCGAGGTTGCCTTTGCAGGAGTTGACTTTGCAATAAGTGTTCTGGGACCTCCCAACAGCACAATGGTTAGGATACCCCCTTTCACTGCCAAGTGCCTGGCTTTAATCTCTGCTCAGGGAACTAAGATCTTGCGAGCTGTTTAGCGTGGCAAAAAAAAAAAAACTAAAAAACTAAAAAATAAGGTATAATAAATGTCCTGAAGTATTGCAAGTATCAAAAGACTTAACAAGGAAATCACACTAGATTGAATAATGACTGTTCACAAAATATAATTTTTTCACCTTGGTATGCATTACTATAATATGACCACATCCTAAAGACAGGCTGATATGGGATTCTACAACACTGCTCTCCCCACATATAACCTCAAGCATGAGCACTTATTTCCTTTCAGTGTCTATTTGCATGAGTTTATGTACACAGAATGTTTGGCTTGAGGAAGTCATGTTATGCAGACATTGGGGATTAAAAGGTCTTGGAACAATGTCTTCCACAGTCAGTGTCTCCTGAGCTGCGGATTTTCAGTTCTCATGGAGAAGGGTGTTAAAAACCACAGGATAAAAGAGTTCTTTCCTCGAGAGATCTTGTGAGACTCTCAGCCCAAAGAGCACTCAACACAGAGTCGGGAATATTGTCATTCTTTCTGTTGCTTCTCAAGTTATCCCATGGCTCCAGCCCTTGAAGGACTCAAAGACATCGCAGCTTCATTAGGCATCTCAAGGATGTGGTGGCTCTTAGTAGACTGGGTCAAGCATTCAGCATCCTTTGGAGGATGGCACTGGAGGTGACAAATAACCTATTTTGAGACACTTGGCAGCAGCCAGTATCCACAAGGAGACCAGGGTTGACCTAAGCCAACCCTTTCCTGTATATCAGTGAAACGGCCCAGGGAATAGCCAGAAAATTTTGATCCGTGGCCACCATATACCTACCATGGGAGTCTGGTGGGCTGCCGTCTATGGGGTCGCACAGAGTCGGACACGACTGAAGCGACTTAGTAGTAGTATCACCACTATGGCCCTGCTAGAATGCATTACTCACCCTAATGGTACCTTTATTAAGGCTGACCTAGGTTAATCAGCTGTTCAGAGTTGTTAGGTTCTTTTGGGTGGATATTGGTTGCCTCCAGTGATTAGTGATGGTTGGAGCCGTTTTTTTTTTGTGTGTGTGTGTTTTTTTTCTCTCTGCAATATCATTACCAGATATTATGCTTTAAAGAAAGCAAAAGCTGTACCTAAGTGCCAATGTTGATGCTACCAAAAGTACCATCGACATTGCTGCAAATATTGCCACAAGTACCAATATTGATTGGTGAGCAGGTTTTAAGATATCTGAATAATGTGGTCTTGCAACTCAAGTGAAGCCCCACTCTCCACCCTTTCCACACTCTCCTCTCTATGTACTCAGCAAGTCACTTGCACTAAAGGCTCATCCAGCCCCAATAAATATTCTGATGGCGGAAACAGTTATGTTCCTAGTTTTATCAGAGCAAAGAATTCTCTGTAAAGTGGGGAACTCGGGAATGAGTGGAGTTCAAAATCTAGGGTACTGCTCAAAAACTATTAGCCTGCTGGGATTGTCAGAGTGTTAATCAAACAAGCATATTTTTTTTTCTGTTCAAATCTTTCTGCCTGACATATATTGACACTATTCATTTCTCCAATGACATAATTTAATATTCTTTATGTTAATTAATAAACCCTCTGGTGCCAAATCAGACTGATATGTGAGGCACTTACTGTAGTGGAGTGTGAACTATACAGTAAGGTTTTCAGATACTAACCAACCCGCTCTGATATATTCTGAAAAGTACGTTAGCAACTAACATACTTCACGTGCTGTGCGACCCTTCCTGCACTCTAGATCAATGTTAATTTAGATATGCACACACACCCCACACTGCGAAGTTGAAGCACTTCAAATAAATTTTAGAAAAGAGAGTAATATTCCAAGAAATTCACTTTTCAGTGAATTCAGTTTACAGTGAAAGAATCCCTTAGGATTTACTGATCTTATCCTCCAATCCATCATCTAGGAGCAGCTAACTCCGTTAAAGTCAGTTGAGTGCTTCGTGAAGACTCTGCGTTAACTAAGGAAAAACACCCAACAAAACAGGTGTTGTGCATAGAATTGGAATTCACTCCACACTAACAACCAGAGATGGAGCTCTTCCTTCCTGAAGCCACAGGTGCAAGATCTAAGAGATCAGAGTGAAAGGATCCCCTCTGAGTTTTACACACATAATAACCATCTCACAAATTTCATCTTATGCAGTAGCACAATGAATTAATCAACAACCATGTTCTTGATCAGTATTCCCATATCACAGACATTTCTTTTGGTTTAGTCAGTTGCTGGAAAAGCTCAGGGTAGCCAGGTATGTTACAGCTTCAGATTCAATGGGACCATTGCTGAGTCTCTTCATGGAAGCACTATCCTGAAATAGTGAAATCTGGAAACCGTAGGAGCCTACAGTCTTGGTATTGGACAACAAAAGAGTGATAATTAACAGTAACAACACTTTCTTCCTGATGATAATTTGAATCTCATTTCACTATTTGGGGGATTTCTCACATTATGACTGGAAGAGAAGCAGAGGCTAATTCCACCCCAAAAGCTCAGGCACTCCCTTTCAAACCTTCCCTGAAGTCAGCACATGGACACGTGATTGCACACCCAATACCGAGCAACCACTGGACCTTGAAGAAGGAACTGGGAAAGCGAAAGGTCAAGGCAGGAGAAACGTCTCCGAAAGTAGATGTGGGGCGCATCCATTTTCCAAGAGCACCAATGCCTAAAATGCCAGCAACAGTGTTCAGTTAAGTTCCTGACTGTCCTGGTGAATAGAGCTCATATGTGTTCTGAGTGAGTGAAAGTTGCTCAGCCGTGTCCGACTCTTTGTGACCACATGGACTATACGGTCCATGGAATTCTCCAGACCAGAATACTGGAGTGGGTAGCCTTTCCCTTCTCCAGGGTATCTTCCCAACCCAGGGGTGGAGACCAGGCCTCTGGCATTGCAGGCGGATTCTTTACCAGTGGACCCACAGGGAAGTCCGTATGTGTTCCAATGCTGTGTAACAAATGACAGCTGTCTTAGCACCTTGGAACCTTCCCTGGTGGCTCAGCTGGTAAAGAAACTGCCTGCAATACAAGAGACCTGGGTTTTATCCCTGGGTTGGGAAGATCCCCTGGAAAAGGAAATGGCAACCCACTCCAGTATTCTT
The DNA here is from genome assembly GCA_006410875.1 of Neotragus pygmaeus. NCBI lineage: Eukaryota > Metazoa > Chordata > Mammalia > Artiodactyla > Bovidae > Neotragus > Neotragus pygmaeus. The sequence continues at coordinate 726,834 of SJYV01049240.1, read as the reverse complement.
GCCTGGAGAATTCCATGGACAGAGGAGCCTCACTGGCTATAGTCCATGGGATCGCAAAGAGTCAGACGTGACTGNGAAGTTGAAGCACTTCAAATAAATTTTAGAAAAGAGAGTAATATTCCAAGAAATTCACTTTTCAGTGAATTCAGTTTACAGTGAAAGAATCCCTTAGGATTTACTGATCTTATCCTCCAATCCATCATCTAGGAGCAGCTAACTCCGTTAAAGTCAGTTGAGTGCTTCGTGAAGACTCTGCGTTAACTAAGGAAAAACACCCAACAAAACAGGTGTTGTGCATAGAATTGGAATTCACTCCACACTAACAACCAGAGATGGAGCTCTTCCTTCCTGAAGCCACAGGTGCAAGATCTAAGAGATCAGAGTGAAAGGATCCCCTCTGAGTTTTACACACATAATAACCATCTCACAAATTTCATCTTATGCAGTAGCACAATGAATTAATCAACAACCATGTTCTTGATCAGTATTCCCATATCACAGACATTTCTTTTGGTTTAGTCAGTTGCTGGAAAAGCTCAGGGTAGCCAGGTATGTTACAGCTTCAGATTCAATGGGACCATTGCTGAGTCTCTTCATGGAAGCACTATCCTGAAATAGTGAAATCTGGAAACCGTAGGAGCCTACAGTCTTGGTATTGGACAACAAAAGAGTGATAATTAACAGTAACAACACTTTCTTCCTGATGATAATTTGAATCTCATTTCACTATTTGGGGGATTTCTCACATTATGACTGGAAGAGAAGCAGAGGCTAATTCCACCCCAAAAGCTCAGGCACTCCCTTTCAAACCTTCCCTGAAGTCAGCACATGGACACGTGATTGCACACCCAATACCGAGCAACCACTGGACCTTGAAGAAGGAACTGGGAAAGCGAAAGGTCAAGGCAGGAGAAACGTCTCCGAAAGTAGATGTGGGGCGCATCCATTTTCCAAGAGCACCAATGCCTAAAATGCCAGCAACAGTGTTCAGTTAAGTTCCTGACTGTCCTGGTGAATAGAGCTCATATGTGTTCTGAGTGAGTGAAAGTTGCTCAGCCGTGTCCGACTCTTTGTGACCACATGGACTATACGGTCCATGGAATTCTCCAGACCAGAATACTGGAGTGGGTAGCCTTTCCCTTCTCCAGGGTATCTTCCCAACCCAGGGGTGGAGACCAGGCCTCTGGCATTGCAGGCGGATTCTTTACCAGTGGACCCACAGGGAAGTCCGTATGTGTTCCAATGCTGTGTAACAAATGACAGCTGTCTTAGCACCTTGGAACCTTCCCTGGTGGCTCAGCTGGTAAAGAAACTGCCTGCAATACAAGAGACCTGGGTTTTATCCCTGGGTTGGGAAGATCCCCTGGAAAAGGAAATGGCAACCCACTCCAGTATTCTTGCCTGGAGAATTCCATGGACAGAGGAGCCTCACTGGCTATAGTCCATGGGATCGCAAAGAGTCAGACGTGACTGAGACTAACACTTAGCACCTTAAAACAATGCAAATGTATTCTCTTTGCAGTTCTGTAGGTTAGAAGTTTGAGATGACATGACTGATTTCCCCACTCTGGATCTCATAAGAAAAAAACAGTCAAGGTGGTGACCTGCCTGAGCTCTTATCTGGAGACTCTGAAAGAGAATCCATGTACAGGAATGGCTCTGCCATGCACTCTGCTGACCCTGCAGGTTTCTGCATAAACCAAGCAGATGAAGGCCTGAAGCACAGCTCTTCTGAGCCTGGGCAGGGTGCCCATGATCTTCCCAGAGCAAGAGAGCATGGGAGCATCATAGGAAACTTCTGTAAGATCATCTTCCCCTGCACTTAATCTTCCTATAAGACATTTCCTAGGTGAGGATGAGGTATGGGACTTTCTTCCCTGCCCCTTCCCCCCATCAGAATAGAGTTAGAGGATATAAAACTGCTAAGCTGTAGCCTTGAATTGGAGCCTTAGCGATGAGATAGCCCACAGTTTGCACTATAGTCACCTGGACGCTTTTGCTTAGTGTCATCCTTTCTGGGATGGAGAGATGTCATCCTTTCTGGGAATCTGAGAGGTTCCCACTCTGGTGTGTGGGACCAGAACCCTTGACTGCTCGTCCATCTTCTATTTATGTAAGTAATAAACTGAGGCCCAGTGTTTGCTGAAATGCAGGTTGAAGCAGTCGGGTCTTGGTCTTGCCCTTGCCTTGTCTGGGGTGTCATTGTTGATACACTTCTCAGGCTCACGCAAAGTGTTGGCAGAATTCAGTTCTTTGCAGTAGCAGGTTGAGCTCCCCGCATTCTGGCTAGCTGTCATACAGGCCCCTCTCTCAGCTCCTTAAGGCCACCTGCGATTCTCATCATGTTTCTGGCTCCATCTTCAAACCATCAGTGGTGCAGAGTCCTACTCATGCTTGGAATCTGACTTCTCCCCCTGCCACATCTCTCCTGCCTCTGATCAGAAAAGCTATTTTAAGGCTTAAATGATGAGACTGGACGAACCTGGATGAAACAGGGTGGGCTCTTAATTTTAGGGTCCATTATCTGAACTACTATCTGCAAAGCCCCTTTTGCCACATAAAGTATTCTATTTATAGTTTCTGGGGACTGGGAAGTGGACTTCGTTGGGGCTCCATTTTGCCAGTTACGATTGGCCATGATGTTGGTTTCCCAACAGACCAGATTTGTGTGGTGTTTTTCTTTTCTATTGCTTTGGCGCCATGGTCCACACGTTTACTGGTCCAGCATTCTCAGCTGTTCAAGCTACTGTGAGTAGCTAATATTCTAATATAAATTCATTTTCTTTTTGTAAGGGTCATTTTCTGTTTCTTGCAACTAAAGCTGACTGATACACATGATTTTCAGCAATATTGACAAATACCCGATGACATTTCCTAGGGTTTAAAATTCTTTTCCAAGTTATTACAGCTCATAGTCTGGCACTGTTTAGTCGAATTAACAACTTATGCATTTTTTTTTTCTTTGTTGGGCAGTTCCACCGCTGACTTCTGGTGTCAGCGACTACAACTCTAGCTTATGAAATAATCCCTATATTCATGACTGACCATTATAAAAGAAAATGATTGAGGAAATAAGCACCCAAAGACTGACACCTTGCTTCTCACTCTCAGTGAGAATCATCCAACCTGCTCCTCATGCCTCAGTCTGAGCCCCAATCAAGATTGTTATATAAATTATACAAACATCATCTAGAGTTACAGAGAACCATCAATCCACATCAGTTAATTTCTTGGAACTATAAGTAGAAATAAGCATTCCCCTACCTCTCCCTGGTGGATCAGATGGTGAAGACTCTGCTTGCAATGTAGGAGACCTGACTTCAATCCCTGGGTTGGGAAGATCCTATGGAGAAGGGAATGGCTACCCGCAACACTGTTTATAATAGCCAGGACATGGAAACAACATAGATGCCCATCACCACTCCAGTATTCTTGTCTGGACAATTCCGTGAACAGAGGAGCTTGGCAGGCTCCAGTCCATGGGGTCTCAAAGACATGACTGAGCTACTAACACTTTCACTTTTCCTCTAGGAGAGGATAAGAGATAATCCCACAATGCCCTGCTTCCCAAATTACTTAAATACCATCTGTTCTCTCATCTCTTTACTGCTATCTCCACTGTCATGCTCTTCCTGTTTGGAACATCCCATCATCCAGTATATTCCCCACACCTTCCCGCCCTTACAAACAAAGCTTCTACTGTGCACCTTGGATTTCTTTTTCTGGAAAAAGTAAATCTTCTAACTCTTCATGGCTTTCAGTTCAGTTCAGTTCAGTTGTTCAGTTGTGTCCGACATGTTGTGACCCCATGGACCGCAGCAAGTAAGGCCTCCGTGACCATCACCAACTCCTGGAGTTTACCCAAATTCGTGTCCACTGAGTCTGCGATGCCATCCAACCATCTCATCCTCTGTTGTCCCCTTCTCTTCCTAACTTCAATCTTTCCCAGCTTCATGGCCTTACCTTTATTGAAAACCATCTTTCTCCAAAGAACTCCATTTCTGCCAAGATTTTTTTCAAGGGGAGGCCTTTTATCTCCCTCTCCTCCCCAGAACTGCAGGGCAGTGAGGTGGTGTGTTCTCCTTCTCACTGCCGCTTCCACACCTCTCCTTGCTTTTCTCACACCATCCCAGCCACTCTGATACTCAGACCATCCGCGCAGACTAGAGGGGCCACCCCTCCAGTTGCCGTCACCTGCAGACATCTTGTTGTTTCTCATTCCTTCACTGAAGATGTGCTTCCTGTGGACTCTGCTCTGACTCCATCTTCTTAGAGACGCTTTCTAGGACCACCTCATCGCAAGTCATTCTACCTCCTCCCCACTTCTCTAACTCTTCACCACATTCATTTCCTTTGTAGCATTTATATTGTAAAACTGTTTATGAACTTATTTTTTCATTCACTTGAAGTATATTTCTCTGGTTAGAATAAATCAGAGTTTTTGTCTATTTATTTCACAGTTGTGTCCTCAATACCCAAAGCAGTATCTGACACCTTAAGTAAAATTGCCTACCTGAAATTGGGATAAAATAGCTATACATGTACTTCATAGTTCTACCTTGGTGTTTTCTCTAAGTAGCCAATTTTCCATACTATTCATAGAATAATAGGATTCCTTCTCACTCACATGCAGTGTTTTCTCTATTACTCATTACATCCTTACATATGGTCTATTGTATGATTTTTTTTTTCCCTCTGTCATTGGAGGCATATGCCAGACAGTTCTGGCAAACTGATCAATTTTAATCACTATGAACTGATAAATTTTGCAATAAATGAGGTGCTACATGCTTAGTCGCTTCAGTCATGCCTGATTCTTTGCGACCCCATGGACTGTATCTTGCAAGGCTCCTCTATCCATGGGATTCTTCAGGCAAGGATAATGGAGTGGGTTGCCATGCCCTCCTCCAGGGGACTTCCTGACCCAGGGATCAAACCAGCCCCCCCTGCCTTGCAGGCTGATTCTTTACCACTGAGCCCCAAAGAACCTGCAGTAAATGATCGGGGCAAGTTATTACTTTTCCTCTTTTAAGCTTTTCATTGAAAATCTTTTCCAGATGAATAACAGAGTTCAGACTTGGGGGTATTTTCAATATAGAATGAAAGTGGAACAGATCATGAAGGGAGAAAGATCCTAAATTTGTTTATATAAAAATATGAACTTTTTATATACTTGGAAAGCATCAGTAATGGGGCTTTCCTGGTGGTCCAGTGGTTAAGACTTCATCTTCCAGCGCAGGGGGTGCCTGGTGGGAAAGCTAAGATCTCACATACTTTGCGGCCCAAAATGCAAAATGGAAGACAGAAACAACATTGTAACATATTCAATAAAGATTTTTAAAATGGTCCACATCACACGCAAAAAATTTTTTTAATCAGTAACAAACTGGGGAGAAGCATCAGCATGCCACGTAGCAGTATTTGGGGAGGGGTCTAACGGACACTGTGAGTCCTCCTGACATCAGGACATAGCACTTCCTTCACTGTTCGGGAGGGAACAGCCCTGTCTGTGGACAAGCTACCCAACTGCCGGTGAATGCTTCGAGAGGAGAGGGATGCTGCAACCTGCCTTGCATCGGAGGGCTCTGGGAGCCAGTCTGAAAGAGAGAACATGACTACTGGACACATTCCAATGTGTCTGCAGATATGAGCGGTAGACTAGACAGAAAGGGGACAATTGTGTGAGTATGTCTGCTGAAAGAAAGTGCCAGAACCTCGAGATCAGTAGGAAGATGGCTTCTAAGAAAAGTCTGAAGTTGGCCTGGCCCCCACAGCACCACCTCCGCCCTTGGCACACTTGTGCTGTCTGAGAAGTTGCGCTGGGAGAGTTGGGGAATCTCACTACCCTGGAGTGGGAAACCTCTTCCAAGGAGCAGCGTAAAAATGTAGAGGAACCCATCAGACTGACCAGAGAGAAGAGCCCCCACGTTGCTTCAGGAATATGGTTGAAAGCCTCGGGCTGATTGTCAGGGACTTGGAGACAGAAGGAGCAGCCGTCAAGAAAAGGTATGGATATCTGATCCTTATGTGAGTGCCTCCCCTTCCCTACCCAGGTTCCTGAAGAGTAATGTAGTGAGGGGGACCCCAGGACTGCTTGAGACTCTGAACATTAAGACTGGGAGAAAATCTGTCATCAGTGATAGGTGAGACCAAGACACCTATGGATTCCCAACAGAAGAGACAAACAGTAATTCTTACTAACATGAAACGTATTCTCAACACTGAGACAAAGGACTGTCTTTCCAATGGGGAAAAAAGGTCAGTGAATACCAACAGATAATTTACTAGTGAACATAGGAAACCAGAATACGTCACCCCCAAAATATGCCTCTTTGACATAAAAATCATTTTGAACTGAAGGCAATTAAGAAACAGTAAACACAGAAAATGCTCTCCTTTTTTCACCTGAAGGAAGAATACAAACTCTCGGTTCTGGAAATAGATTTGTATTACACAGATATGATACCAGTGGACTCTGCAAACAAACCTTTGTTAAGCCTTTATTTTCCTAGTTACTTCTTCACTGTTTACTACCTCTAGTCCAAACCCTTTGTCTTGTCAATTCTTTGCAAATGTATCGATTCTTTGTCTAAAAGCCATAAAAAGCTTCCTGCTCTGGTCCCATCTTTTGGTCTTCATTCTCCTGTGAAGACTCCCTTGTGCATGTAAAAATTCAATAAAAAGTGTCTGTTTTTCTCTGACTGTCTTTGTCAGTTTAATTTTCAGACCCAGCCAGGGACCCTAAGAAGGTTGAGGAAAAATATTTTTTCTACCCTGCATGAAGAACCGTGACTTATAAATGCATGTGTGTAAACATTCCATTTAAAAATGAAAGAAGAAATAGAAACTAAAGTGATAAGATACATGAAATTATCACCTGAACTGACACACGGAAAATGTGAAACACAACAATGTAGGTGGAAAAGAGAAGACCCAGGAGCTCAAGAGGGAATGAAAGTGATAAGAGCTTTCCAAGAAGAGATTTGACGATAAATATCAAACATCTAAAAAAAGGCTCATTTTCTTTGACATAGTAATTTCACTTTTAAGACTCAATTCAAGGAAGTCACTACAGCAGGGGACAAATATTTACAAAGATACTTATGGTAGCATTTTTATAATTAAAAATATTGAAAACCCGAATACCTAGAAAATGGCTAATTAATAGATTACACGTTACACAGTCTTTGAAACAATATTTTAGAGTAATTTCAGTGACATGGAAAATATTCACTATCTAATGTACAGTAGAAGGATAAAAATAGATGCATACCTGTATATAGTATGATTATATACAAGCCATAAAATCACTGAACTATAACTCAGATATCACCCAGGCCCCTGCAGTCATTTTATGGATAAAGAAATGTAGGTTCAAACTGAGAAATTAAGGGACTTTCCTAGTGGTCCAGTGGTTAAGGCTCTGGCTTCTACTTCAGTGGGCAAGGGTTCGATCCCTGGTCAAGGAACTAGATTCCACATTCTGTGGTTCACAACCTATTGAAAAAGAAGTTATGGTTCAAAGAGAATAAAGGACTTTTTCAAAGTCACAGAATTGGGAACGGACTGGACTGGAATTCTAGCCCTGGTCTTGGAAACTCCCCATTTATAGCTCCTGGAGTTTGCTCACATAAATTCCCTGACTCATGTCATGCATTTTTAGGAGTTTCCAGCCTGCTACCTGCATCAGCACATTACTGTCTTTTCATCTGCGTTACCCTTATCAACCTATTAAGACTCTAGTCCTTCAGACTGTTATCTCCAGATCCATATCTGACAGCGTTCAGGGAATTCTTTTTTAACTGCTTTGCATCCTCTCTTCTCTAGATTCTTTTGTTCTTCTTATCTGGACCATATCATCAATACTTTAAGAAATACACATTCCAATGGGAAATGTCCCAAGACCTTCTTAAATCCACAAATTTGAAAATACCACTGTTATCTATCATTCTCTCCATAAAATGTTATGAGATATAATGTAAAATTTTAAGTAAGCCCCGTAGACAATGACTGATTCTGTAAATTCGGTACGAATGCCTTTTATACAGATATTAAAATTAATCCTGGTGGAAGCAATTGCTGAGATATCACTGATTGCTTACCCTTGTCTCTCTGTAGAGTACATTATGGTTCTGAACTGAACTCACTATTTGAGTCCTTAATATTATTTTCTGGCTGAGAAGCATAATGTTTGAGCACCTTAACTTTTATCCCAAACTTAGTTGTTGACTTTCTCTCAAGGTCATTTTTCAAACGATCTAAAAGTGCAGCTTTTTTGGTGTTGCTTTCTTGTTGACTTTAATCATGAACTATAGTGAATACACAGGGCCAGGCAGACAATAGCGTTGAGTCAAGATTTAGATACAGAGAATCTGTTAAGCTCAGCTACCAAGAGACTCAGTATCCTAGCCCATTCTAGAACATCAAGTTCAAATTCATAAGGTCTGCAAAATTACTAATGAAGCTATATATTCCTAGTCAAAATCTTAAATGTTATCCTCAAAAGTCAAGAAGCCATTGTTTTCTTGTCTTGTGGTTCTTGAGTCCCAGAAAGATACTTTATAGTCTTTATTATTATATATTTTATTCCATTTCCGTAGGTGGCACTAGTGGTAAAGAATCCACCTGCCAGTGCAGGAGACACAGGAGACGTGGGTTCAATCCCTGGATTGGGAAGACACCCCCGCCCCGCCACCCCCGGAGAAGGAAATGGTAACCCACTTCAGTATTCTTGCCTGGAGAGTCTCATGGACAGGGGAGCCTGGCGGGCTACAGCCCGTTAGGGTCGCAAAGAGTCTGATGCGAATAAGCACACACACACAGACACAGACACACAGACGCAGACACAGACACACACGCACACCTTATTCGATTTCCAAACAGCTCGAATAGAAGCCAGTGTCTTTGAGGTCTAGCCATTTTCCAATATCTCCTATATAATAGTCCTAGACAACACCCACTTTACTCAAGGATGCCCTTTACCTTGTCGTTAAGATCATAGGCCTGGTCAGCGATAGAAGCACTGACCTTTAGATCTCAAAGCATTTTTTTTTTCCTTTAAACTATGTCTCCTCTTAATTGCAGTACTAGATTGTATATAAGAGAAATGAAATTTGCAGATAAATTTCTAAAACAAAAAGATCCATGGGGAGGGCACATGCGTCGACTTTGAAGCATCCCAGGTGAGTCTCATATGCAGACAGACCGAGGACCAAGCTTCCCAAGTGGTCTGAGTCCACTCACAATGTTTCTCCTCCCCCTCCCCTCTACATGTATGTTCATTCTTGAATTTCATGACCTTTTCTCAACTGGAATGATTTTCTCTATTTCCTTCATCCTCTGAACTCTGCCTGTTCCTTATTACTGTCTCCTCCATGAAAAATCATCTGGTCTCATGTCCTTCTTTAGGGCTGCACACCTGAGGTTCTAATTAAGCACTAAAAGCTTCTTCATCATTTCCCTGTGCTTATTGTGTGTCTGCTTTCTCGGCACAGTCATCTCCTCCACCAAACCCATCTTTTTTGAAGTGTGAACAGATTCTGCAAAATGCACTGGAGGAGCCAAAGAAGATCTATAAATCTCAGTTTACTGATTTTTTTTAAATCAAAATGAAACAAATATGCAAGAAGTAAATGCCTAACTGCCAACCCTACCCTAAACAAGGATCATGTACCTTAAAAGTAATGATATGTAATTCCAGCTACACACTTCAAGTACTCAATGTCAGATGGTGTTTGATAGGTTATCTGTTGCCCAGTGCATTTCAGTGTATCAGAGCTATTTCCCTGTTATGAACAGTTTTCAAGGTTGAGACTTCAAGTCAAAGTAGTTCTACAGGACCTGGGCCAGTCACCCAAAGTCTTCTCTTTCCCGTCTCCCGGGAGATGGTCATGCCACTAAAGCATCACAGCATCTTACTGTGACTTCTCCTTAGAAGAGCTCTCCTCTGTGCCAGCTGCAAAATGCTGCTAATTAGGTGTGGGGACTGGCCTCATCCCTCAGCGCCCTCCCCTCTTTGCCTCCAACTCATGCCCACTTCTCTCCTCCTTAGAGTGAAGAGCTCCCCTAAGAAACAACAAGATCTCCCAATCAGAGCACTGGAGGCAATCAGGATAGCTCTATAAGGCCATTAACGAGCCTTCATTAGGATCGAGTGCCCCTTTGTAATGAATCACGAGGGCTAAGAGGAGGAAGGAGGTTTAACCTCTCTGCAGGGAAGCAGCCTCCTCGGAAGCCAAGGGTTTTATCTGCACCCCGCCCCCCTCTCCAAGATAAAGGCAGCAGTCTGTACGAAACAGGCCAGCTGTCAGGCAGCATTGCTGAGCAGTGATTCAGAAGAGGACAAAGTTCCCTCAGTCCTCTTGAGGCAGAGGAGGAAACAGTGATGTCGAGGAGGAAAAAAATTTCCTTCCATCCTCTTAGGGTCCCTGGCTTGGTCTGGAAACCAATCTGACCAAGACGGTCAGAAAAAAGCATACAAAGAGAACGAAATTTTTACATGTGGATGAAGGCGATCACCGAAGAATGAAAACAGAGGAAGTGACCAGATCCAAAAGCTATTTTGTCCAAGAAATAGCAAATTTGTGAGGAATGGAAAAGATACAGAGGGGTGGGGCCAGGGGTGATTCATGGAGAAGAAATAACTAGAAAGATAAGGGTGATTTTAGCAAGGTTCACTTATACAGCCTTTTTGGCCCTAAATTTCCTGAATCTGGTGATAAGAGTGTCTTTGTCCTGTCCTGCATAGAGAGAGTTACTTTTCACAGGGGAGCTTTATGACCTGTTTCAGGGAAGAAGGATGACAAGGCATTAAAAAAAAAAAAAAAAAAGAAAAAAAACTGCATCTTCCCATTAAAAGAAAAAAGAATTCCTTAGTAATATGCCGAGTTGCCATATTTTCGGGTGACCTGTCCCGAACCCCATCAATGAGAACACTGATTCTGGAGTCAGCTAAACCGTGGACTGGGCTCTGAATCATCAGCAACACTTGTTAGCTCAGAGACCTGGGTGAAGTGTTGAATTTCTCTGGACTTCAAATCTTCCATCTCTAAAGTAGGGGAATTGATATCTACCAGGCACTGTTGTGATGATTTGGTGAGACCATCTACATAAAGTGTTTAATATGGAACCCTGACAGCTTTGATTATCAAGTGTCCAAACTGCCGTCACACTGAGGACTTAATTCTTTAAATTCACAAGGTTCTTTTTCTCATAGCAGCTAACTTGACTCTCGTGCAATCCATGAGATAGACATTTTCGAGGTAGGTATTCTATCTCCCAGGAGACTTTTCTCGCCCTAGCACTGGTAGGTGGCAAAGTCAAGACTCAAAGCCATCACTTGGGGTCCAGGGCACTGGCCCCTGGCCACAAAGGACCTCTGGATTCTCCAGAGGAAGAGTCAGCATCTGCAGAGGCTGTGATTCTCCTGTGACTAATGAGCTTCTAAAGGATGTGCCGTGACTGTTGTGCTTGTTTTCATTCCATGTGCTTGATTCAGCCAGGCAGCATTGAAGCTGGGAAGTCCAGCTCTCAAATGCTGTCAGTTTGTTTAATGATTATTCTAGGAGCAGCTGATTTCTATTAGAAGGCAAGTGACAGATTGCCCATTAGATAGAAATGCATGTTTTTCAAAGTAGGGAGCCTCAGCCCTCAGGGAAGCTGACCTGGCTCATCCCCGACCCCACACCCGATCACAAGGTTAATGATATGATTATCAGAGTGTGGTTTGGCCAGGCTGGGGTACTCAATTCTGAGCATCCCTACTGCCAACTGCTGCTTCACTCCAGAAGCAAGTGGGGGACTGAGGACGAGAAAGAATGGCAACCAATGTGTGGCAGGTTTAGGAAAAAAGTCTGGAAACCAAAAGGGCCCCCAGAAACTTTTTCTTCAGCTGCAGAAAGGATTAGGGAGGACTCTCAAAGCCAAGGAAGAGTCCTGGGCCATCTTTCTTACAGCACTCCTGTCTTTCTAGGGGAGACTTGTTGAATTTCTTCTACCTTTCTCTGCTTTGGTTTGGTTTTGTTGCTGTTTATTCTAGTATCGCCAATGTTAGTGTAACATCAGGAGGAAGAAAAGCGTAGAGAACACAGAAATATCTATTTGATGAAATGATGTTTGGATGAATGGTTGAAACTACTTCAAATGAAGAAGCTGAAAGAAAGCAAATTCTCTCAGTCGTGACCAACTCTTTGTGACCCCATGGACTGTAGTCTGACAGACTCCTCTGGGGATTTCCCAGGCAAGAATACTGGAGTGGGTTGCCATTTCCTTCTCCAAGAAATCTTCCAGAACCAGGGATCGAACCCTGGTCTCGTGCATTGCAGGCAGACTCTTTACCAGCTGAGCCACCGGGGAGGCTCACTCATGTTTCTTCTCTTTATGTTCTTTGAATGTTTAGATTTTAATGGGATGACAAGACACTGAACTCATTTCTTCTCAACCTTGAAAATACTGATATCAATAGCTTACAATGGATCATACAGCACACAGTGTGGTAGCGAAATTTGCATTCTAAAATAGGAAACAATAGCAAATGTATTCAGAGAAGGTGATGGCACCCCACTCCAGTACTCTTGCCTGGAAAATCCCATGGACCGAGGAGCCTGGTAGGCTGCGGTCCATGGGGTCACAAAGAATCAGACACGACTGAGCGACTTCCCTTTCACTTTTCACTTTCATGCATTGGAGAAGGAAATGGCAACCCACTCCAGTGTTCTTGCCTGGAGAATCCCAGGGACAGGGGAGCCTGGTGGGCTGCCGTCTATGGGGTCACACAGAGTCGGACACGACTGAAGCGACTTAGCAGCAGCAGCAGCAGCAAATGTATTAAGGGTATAATTACTTTGAATAATTAACAAAATCGTTGTCAATCCCAAACTCCCAGTCTATCCCTCCTTCCCATCCTTCCCCTCTGCCAACCCCTGGTGCTTTGTTTCGTATCATCTTATTAATGATTCTTATAAAGAAGTATTAGTCGCTCAGTTGTGTCCAACTCTTTGTGAACCCATGGACTGTAGCCACCAGGCTCCTCTGCCCATGGGATTCTCAGACAAGAATCCTGGAGTGGGCTGCCATTTCCTTCTCCAGGGGATCTTCCTGATCCAGGGATTGAACCCATTTTTCCTGCATTGCAGGCAGACTCTTTGGCAGCTGTGCCACCAGGGAGCCCAGAAATAAAGATTCCCCTATTTCTTAATTCCTGGGGGAGATCTGGATTATCTGTGGTTGAGATCACTCATAAAATAGTGTTTGCAGCAAGAAAGGTCCAAGCAGAAGAAAACATTTTGAGTGGAAATGCAGTAAAATGATCTACAACTTTGGTTCTTTCATTAGATTTATTAATCCAAGGACGGTGCCTCAGGGCAAGGATTAACTTTGCAAACCTAAATTCAATTTGTCTGACTCCTGAAAATCCAAAGGGGAATGGTCTCCAGAGCAACCCCTTCCCAAACTCATGAGATTCCTGTGCAGGGCCCCAAACATCCCCTCTCTCCAGCTTCCTTGAGCTGAGCCAAGGCAGCATTGACAATAAAGGGAGAAACACAGGCTTTGTTTTATCCACCATTTCACAGGACCATTTCTTCCCCAACTCTGAGCAGAAAACTGCAAAGGTGCGATTTTAACAAACAAAACACACACAGAAAACCCCAACCCTTTTTTTAAAAGTGGGGGGCAGGTAGCGGTGTGAGGGCCTTGAAGGCAAAAATTAGTTGCTGTTGGTCCCTAATGGCAATATTTCCAAATAACTACCTTTGTTTTGGTGGTCTTCCCTGATGGCTCAGATGGTAAAAATCTGCCTGCAAATGCAGGAGACAAGGGTTTGATTCCTGGGTCAGGAAGATCCCCTGGAGAAGGGAATGGCAAACCACTCCACTCCAGTATTCTTGCCTGGAGAATTCCATGGACAGAAGGTCACAAAGAGTTGGGCATGACTGAGTCACACACACACACACACACACACCCCTTTGCTTTGGTGAGTATGGTGGTCCCTGGGGTCCCCAGCAAGTTGGTTCTAGGACCACTCACACCAAAACCCCAGATGCTCAAGTCCCTTATGTATAAAATGACATGGGACGATTGGCCCTTCAAATCTGCCAAGTTTCACATCCACAGATATGAAAGGCTGACTGTTAAGTTCAGTGGCGTCTGGCCCCAGCTCTTGGCACTAGTGGTTATAGACAGTGTCAATGAGGAGGGGCTGGGGAGCTTGCTCAGCGATAGCTGCTCCATGGAGTTTGGCTTTCTCAACCAGCAAATAATACGTTGCCAGCAAATTGCTTTCTCCTTTCCCCGTCTCTCCTGGCCAGAAAAGTTGCGATCCATCATTCTTCTATAGCATTCTCCTGCTCCACCCCCCCAAATAAGTTCATTGCCTCTTAGAAGTGAGATTAAAAGATGTTTTAAAATACTCAGGAGGCCCAAAGATCTTACCAAAGAAACTGCCCATTGGAGCTTGATAATGACTAACCCTTGTAGGTTTATCTTTTTCCTTCCAAAATGCCATGCATTTGGATTGGGTGGGGGAGGGGAGGTGGGGGATGGTAACTTTGCTTTCATAAATTGAAGAATATAGTCCTCTGCCTTGATCTCCTCATTAAAAAAAAAAAAAAAAAAAGAACTTCGGGATAAATAGATTTAATGCTCAATAATTCTTATACCTCAATGCTTATCTACATAGTTTTTGCATATTATATTTTAAAAAGCCCTTACTTCAAGGACATACTACCAGAAGAAAATAAGTGTATTAATGCAGCAGTTACATTGAAACTCTATATCAAGGGCATTGCTTATAGAGGCAGTTTTTAGACAAATGCAATTAAAATCACAATGCTGATGAAAAAAGTCAGAAATACTAATAAAGAGGGCAACATTACTCTTTGATGAGAGAAATAATAGAGCTGGGCGAATAAGACGAGCTCTGTTTTAGAAGATGTTAACCAGTCTCAGAGCATTTCTTTTGCCTCATGCATGCTTGTTATTTGTTGGGATTTTCTTTAAAAATATGTAGATGAAAAGAAATTTAGTTTCTAGAAGTTATTTTTATCTGTAGAGTTTTCATTTATCTCCTGACATACTTGGAAAACTGTTGGATTGTTTCCCCAAAACTAACATGGAGCTAAAAATCCAGTCCGTTCATCTCCTGCTGAAACTCACAAGGAGACTGGGGTATTTGGAGAGGGGTGTGTGGATGAGTGCACCAATTCAGTGGGAGCTGATACAGAAATGATGTCTTTCATCTCCTCTGCTGTTGGTGACAATTCCGTTTTTCAATCTAATTTCCACGTTGGATATGATTTTGCCTAGAAACTCGAACACACAGTTCACCGAAATTGGGATATTGGAAACACACTCACATAGTACCCAGAGGAGTCATGCAATCAGCTGCTGGTACAACGCTTGGTTATCCACCTTAGCTTGGCCATGGTAGACCAGTAGTTCTAAACAGGAGCAAGCGAGAGGAGGGACACAGCAATGGCTTCGTGATTCTTACATTGGAACCCCAGCCAGAATCGCTGGTTGGAGCTGCCAACACAGGCCTCCCTGTGGTTCCTCTCACACCACTCTTGCTGATGGGCATTAAGCATTCCAGTGAGGTCACCAGCTTCATGTTCAGCTGGCCTGATTGCTGGAGAGGCTGATTGCATTGTTCACTGTCCTGAAAAGATTTTTTTCAGATTCTCAAGAATCCATAGAGATTGTATTACAAAAAGAAACAACTCCAGAGTTATGAACTGTTTAATTTATCCTTCTATTCTTTCAAAAGGGACAGAGTCACAGAGGATAGAGAAAACCTCAACAGAAAATGGGTTTTTAGTCCGTTTAGAAGCTCTGTGTTTTATAGAATTTGAGCTTCTGTTTTTCATTTCTCCTTTCTACTTCTTTTCTGGGATGAGTTTTCCATCTTCAGTTCAGCCACTCAGTCGTGTCTGACTCTTTGCAACCCTGTGGACTATAGCATGGGCTTCCCTGTCCATCACCAACTCCCAGAGCTTGTTCAAACTCGTGTCCATAGAGTCGGTGATGCCATCCAACCATCTCATCCTCTGTCGTCCCCTTCTTCTCCTGCCTTCAGTTTTTCCCAGCATCAGGGTCTTTTCCAATGAATCAACTCTTCACATCAGGTGGCCAGAGTATTGGAGTTTTAGCTTCAGCACCAATCCTTTCAATGAATAGTCAGGACTGATTTCCTTTAGGATTGACTGGCTGGATCTCCTTGCAGTCCAAGGGACTCTCAAGAGTCTTCTCCAAGACCACAGTTCAAAAGCATCAATTCTTCAGCACTCACTTTCTTTATGGTCCAACTCTCACATCTGACACTGGAAACACCGTAGCCTTCACTAGACAGACCATCGTCCCCATTTTAGTCCATCCTCTTAAAAACAACAAAACCAGAACCAATCAACCAAAACCCTGCTTTTGCCTATTTCCTTATGAAATACTTCCATCTACTGGCCAAACAGGGAAGGCTCATGTCTTAACACTTTTGTTCTACTTGTATTGGGATTTATGAGGACCACTCTCCAAATGTCTAGTACAATAATCGGAAATAAAAAATCAGAAATTTAAAGATATTGTGGAAATTCTTTACTTTGAACCTAGCAGTTCACCCAAGTAAACCTACCTACCGCATGTATTTGACCCATGTTTACAGTTTGTAAATACCCCAAATGAAGTATAAGTCTGCAGAGAAAGCAAATTAGTGAGAAGAGATGGGAGACCAGGCAGAGAGATAGGAAGAGATAGCCTCTCTCCCAAAACAGCGTCTTTCTAATCAAATAGCCCAGGGGATGAGGTTCTGGATTTAGAGATGGAATCAGAGATTATGGCTTAGGTAACTGTATTTCCTCTGTGAAGAAAAGTAATTTCTTGAGACCTGAAAAGAAATAAAATTGTGTTCCAAGTTAACTTATCAAAGGAGATACCCTTTCAATAAAAACGTCACTCAGAAATGATGCTTCTTACCTCTTGCTCATTTGTTTTGAATTTTGTACATTTTGTACCTGTGGCTCATTTGTTTTCTGCATCTGGAAGTTTGTACCTCTTAATGTCCCTCGCCTATTTCTCATCTCCTTCACCACTTCCTCTTTATCCATTCATCTACTGATGGGCACTTAGGTTGCTTCCATACTGTGGCTACCGTAAATAATATTGCAATGAATGTAGGCTTGTATGTACCTTTTTGATAGAGTGTGTTTTCTTTGGATCAATACTGAGGAGCGGAATCGCTGGACCATATGATAGTTCTATTTTCAATTTTTTGAGAAATCTCCATACAGTTTTCCACAACGACTGAACCAACATGCATCCCCACCAACAGTGCATGAAGGTTTTGTTTTCCCCTTGCTATTTCTCTCTCTCTCTCTCTCTTTTTTTAAGACATTTTTATGTGGACCATCTTTAAATTTTTAAATTGAATTTGTTATAACATTGCTTCTGTTTAGGTTTTGTGGCTGTGAGGCATGTTGGATCTTAGCTCCCCAACCAGGAATCGAAGCTGTACCTCCTGCGTTGAAAGATGAAGTCTTAACCACTGGGCTGCCTGGGAGTGAAAGTGAAGTCTCTCAGTCGTGTCCGACTATTTGCGACCCGATGGACTGTAGCCTTGTAGCCTATCAGGCTCTTCCGTCCATGGGATTTTCCAGGCAAGAGTGCTGGAGTGGATTGCCATTGCCTTCTCCAGGGAATCTTCCCAACCCAGGGATCGAACCCAGATCTCCCAAATTGCAGGCAGAGGCTTTACCGTCTGAGCCACCAGGGAAGCCCTACTGGGAAGGACTGCCTGGGAAGTCCCTTGCGATTTCTTTTTGATGATAGCCATTCTGACAGGTGTGAGGTGATAGCTCATTGTGTTTTTTTTTTAATCTTCAAAAAAATTATTTTATTGAAGTATAGTTGAATTTTATTTTATTGAAGTATAGTTGAAATTTACTGTGAATTTCTACTATATAGCAAGGTGATTCAGTTATACATATATAAACATTCTTTTTCATTATGATTTATCACAGGATGTTGAACTTAGCTCCCTGTACTATATGGTAGGACCTTGTTGTTTATCTATCCTATATGTAATAACCTGCATCTGCTGATTCCCAACTCCGTGTCCATCCTTCCCCTACCACCCTCTTCTTTAGCCACCACAAGTCTGGTCTCTATGTCTGTGAGTCTGTTTCTGTTTCATAGATAAGTTCATTTGTGTCAGATTTTAATATTTGTCTTTAGTGTTTGTCTTTCTCTTTCTGACTTCACTTAGTTTGATACTCTCTAGGTCCATCCATGTTGCTGCAAAAAGACATTATTTCCCTCTTTTTTATGGCTGAGTAGTATTCCACTGTATGCATGTTCGATACCTTCTTTATCCATTCATCTGTCTATAGACGTTTAGGTTCTTTCCATGTTTTGGCTGTTGTAAATAGTGCTGCAGTGGATATTGGGGTGAATGCATCTTTTTGAATTTGAATGACAGTTTTGTCTGGATATGTGCCCAGGAGTGGGTGTGCAGGATCATATGAACGCTCTACTTTTAGTTTCTTGAGGAACCTCCATACTGTTTTCCATAGTGCCTGCACCAATTTACATTCCCACAATGGTATAGGAGGGTTCCCTTTGCTCTACATCCTCTCCAGAACTTGTTCTTTGTAGCTGTTTTTTAAATGATGGTTATTCTGACTGGTGTGAGGTGGTACCTCTTTGTAGTTCTGATTTACATTTTTCTAATGATTAGCAATGTTGAACATCTTTTTATATGCTTGTTGGCCATCTGTATGTCTTTTTTTTTTTTTTAGTAATCTTGGCCAGTGAATAAATAATTTATTTTTTCTTTTCTTTTTTTTTCCATTTAACAACTACTACACAAATACAAACCATAAAGATGATGTTCATTTAGAAACACTAGACATATACTCTGCTGACCCATACAGCCCAGCAAACTAATCAGAAGACAAACTGGTATCTAATGAAGTTTTTTGATTTTGATCAATGATTTAAATCAGAATTTTTTTTAATTTTTACTATTTTTTAAAAATTTATTATTATTTTTTAAATTTTACTTTACAATACTGTATTGGTTTTGCCATACATTGACATGAATCTGCCACAGGTGTACATGAGTTCCCAATCCTGAACCTCCCACCTCCCTCCCCATATCATCTCTCTGGGTCATCCCAGTGTACCAGCCCCAAGCATCCTGTATCCTATATCGAACCTAGACTCATTGTGGTTTTGACTTGTGTTTTCCTGGTAATTAGTGATGTTGAGCATATTTTCAAGTGTCTGTTGGCCATCTGTAAGTCTTTTTTGGAAAAAAAAAATCTATTCAGATTCTTTGCCCATTTTTAATTGGGCTGTTTGGGTTTCTTTGATATTGCATTATGTGAGTTTCTTGTTCATTTTGAAAAAGAATCCATATGGGAAATGAAGTCAGAGAGTGGAATATGGAAAGATGTTTACAATCTATTAGAGAACTAATCTGGGTTTACAGAATTAAAGATTCATAATGTGTCAAAGCTGGTAGAATCTCAAACACCAGAACAGCCTCCTCACTTTACTGAGGCAATGGTTAGGATTGGAGGTGTGTTGGAAGCCCATGGCAAGACTTCCACTTTAGAAGTAAACCAACAAATTCAACAAAAAACAAAACTGGAAGTTTCTGTCTGGATTTTAAATTCAAGTACATTGTTTATAAAATATATAATAAAAAAGCCAATAATTCCTAAAAACATATGCTCACCAAAAATAGAATGGGCATTCTGTTGGGCTAAAATCCCTACCACAGTGGACCATCTTCTGTGCTCTGTCCACTTAGAATAAATGGGGAACACCAGAGAGAAAGAAAAAAGTGCAATGTCTTTTTTAAAGGGTGGCTTTCAATAGCTCAGAGATGTAAATAGAATATGGATTAAATCTTCCTCAAAAGAAAGCTTTCCTTAAAATTGATTCATTTACTATCTTGCCTATTCCATGCAAATTTACGGAGAGGAATTAAACCAAAAATGAAAATTGAAGAAGGTGAAAGGTAAAGATTTGGTGACTAAAATAGCTTCTCGGAAACATCTTGAGAGACAGTGTAGCATTTCCAAAGTGATGGATGTATTAAGTCAACAAGAAGATGCTTATCTCAGAAATAGCTTCTTCTGTGGAGTGAGCGTCCTCTGGAGGTGAAATCATCTTCGACTTTAGACCCGATTTTGTCATTGACTAGCTGCCTGAACTGAGGCCTAATACTTCTTGACCAGTGTGTTTGACCCTTGCTGTGGATGTAGCTGGGGGTATGAAATAAACCCCTGATTGTCAAAGTGGAAGGGAGTGTTGAATCATTACCTGGGATGGATGCTTTTAGGCCCTTAAAAGATAATATTGCAATATTATTTGTTATTTTCAAAAGCATTAAAATCATAGGCACAGACACGCACACACACGTTCATGAGTGTTGCTCTGTACACTTAAAAAATGAGGTTCTTACTTTCTCAGATGCATGTTTCTTGAAGAGACCAAAATTTTTAAATGAAACATTTATTCAATCTCATTATAAAGTATAATTTTTCCAGAATATTTGAGTGCCCAGAGGTAAATTACAGAGATGTGTACAAAGTGAAGCTATTTTTCTAATGAAATCACTGGCATGTTAAAAAATTCATCTGAACTGAAAAAGAAAAAAAAGCTAATCAGTAGCAGAGTCTTCATTTCTTAAGTGCGATCTTAAAGGCATAGCAGCGAAAGGTCCCCCAAGGACCACCCGGAAGTACCAGGCAGAGGGCGGGGTCAGCCTGGACGTGGCCACGCCCTCATCCCCGCCTGCAAACCTAACTCCCTGGATTCTGTTGACTCATCCCTGCCCGCTTGTCTCCACCCAGCATCTTGCCTGGACTGACCTCTTCTCTGGACCCGTGGTTTCTCTGCGTGGAAGCCAGGACTGTCCTTTTATGACCGGCATTCTCTCACTTAACTCTCTTCTTAAAAATCCTTCAACCGTTTCCTCTTGAGATAAAGTTTTCATTTGGTTTATTTATTTTTGGCTGATTTGGATCTTCGTTGCTGCATGCAGGCTTTCTCGGGTTGTGATGGGTGGGCTTCTCCTTGCGGTGGCTTCTCTTGTCGCGGAGTGCGGAGTCTAGGCACACGGAATGCAGCAGTTACAGCCCGTGGACCAGTAGCTGCGGTACTCGGGCTGAGTTGCTCCGCAGCAGGGGTACTCTTCAGCTCCTGTGCCCTGGGGTGGATTCTTAACCGCTGGACCTCCATGGAAGTCCCAAGATGAAGTTTTTTGGGTTTTGTTTTTTTTTTAATCGAAAACTGAAACACGAAGTTTCCCTCCTGACAGCTCAGCCTTCCCTTTCCAGCCAACCAGCCTGTGCAGAAGTGCCATTTCCCTTCCACCTTCACCCACGAGAGACCCCCCCAGCCTCACAGCGTTTGTCCAGCTCCCCCAAGCCCACAGGGGTTCTGGGCCTAGGGAGCTTCCCCCGTTTCAGACCCCAGCTTCAAACACAATCGGCATATCCAGCCTCCTGAGCACCTCTGGGGAGCCTCAGCTGGGCGAGGGCCCGTCTTCTACACACTTGACTTCTTCCCCCAACACTTCTTCGCCGGACACGAGGCCAGTTTCTAATTGTAACTGTTTTCCTTTGACAGCTGGATCCCCTGGGAAGGGATCAACTAGTCTTTTTTATTCTCCGTCGTGCTTCCAGTTCTTGGAATATAGTATCTGCTCAACGTGCGTGCTAGGAGGCACATACACATAGACACACACACCATGCCACTGTGTATACACACACCCACTACCATGTCCTGTGCATATACACACTCGGCTGATAGCACTTCTTTCAGAGGACAGGTAGTACTTTGACAATATTAAATGGCAAACGTCAGAAAGTGGAAAAATATCATTGGTGATGACAGCTTAACCAGACTAAGTCAACAAAGTGAATGAACTTTGACTTGGAAACTNGTGCATATACACACTCGGCTGATAGCACTTCTTTCAGAGGACAGGTAGTACTTTGACAATATTAAATGGCAAACGTCAGAAAGTGGAAAAATATCATTGGTGATGACAGCTTAACCAGACTAAGTCAACAAAGTGAATGAACTTTGACTTGGAAACTGTGATCTTATTTTCCACATATCTATAGGTATATAGTGTGAGTGTGTGATATGAACAAAATCCTTCCTCCTTTGGTTCCTTCCTTCCTTCTCCCCTCCCTCCCTCCTTTCCTTCCCCCTTCCCTTCCTTCCTTTATCTGCCTGTTTCCTCCTCTTCTTTGGAGTCAATGCCATTCATAACAAGAACTCTCCTAGCTAAGTGTACCTTTTCTTGTTTTGTGCTTTTCACAATATGATCCCACTACCTTATTGAGTTCTTAAAGATGCCATCAAGTCTGTATTATCTCAAAGTAAGACTATAAAAAAGTAAGTGACTTGGAAGACCCTACATAGTAACTTAACAGAAGGACTGTGTTTGGAGCTCAGAGCTTTGGACTCCTAGAACAGAGTATTTTATCATGCTGCCTGCCCTCTGCTAGCCAACTAGCTTAATGAGAGCCCTTTGTGAAAATTATAGGTAGACTGAAAGGAAGGAAATCTGCCCGTGGCAGCCTTTCTAGGAAAAGCTATCACTATCATTTGCCACAGGTAGCTGAGCCAAGGCGGGCCCCAAAGGACAACACCATGAAAAAGACTCATCGTCACAATAATTGGGGGGAACTAGCCCCTCCGCCGGGCACTGACATTTTGCCCACTACTTGTGCACATCAAAAGGCATGACATTTCTTACACCTTTGAAGACACCAGAGGAAATAAAAGCTATTGCTCTCATTTTGAACTTTACCTCTACTGAACCAAAGGGTTTGCTGACAAGGCAGGGATAAAAGCAAGAAAGGAGAGGGTCCCATAAAAGAAGAGATGGGGGATCGGGTTCCTGAGCTCAAAAGCAGTCAACCAGTGCTCCCCCTCACAAAGCTGCCTCCTGCAACTCCTGTACTCTGGCTTTCTGACTGAGAGGATACACAAAAATCCTGAAGTCCTCCTCTCATCCATCCCTCTGAGTTTACTGAGACTGTGATATCGCTCAGGAGAAGAGTCAGCTTGTGGACTCACACGCGGTTCAAGGTCATCTCACTCAAAAAAAAAGTTCTCTTAAAGTTGCCTACACAAACCAGATAGATGGCTGGTTGACCATGGCCACAAAGGATGCAGTTTTCTCAAGGTCATGGACAANTCTACTGTTCCATGTCCACTTCTAACTGTTGCTTCCTGACCTGCATACAGATTTCTCAAGAGGCAGTTCAGGTGGTCTGGTATTCCCAAAGTTGCTCAGTCATATCCAATTCTGCAATCCCATGGGCTATACAGTCCATGGAATTCTCTAGGCCAGAATGCTGGAGTAGGTAGCCTATCCCTTCTCCAGTGGACATTAGTGACCCAGGAATCAAAGTGGGGTCTCCTGCATTGCAGGTGGATTTTTTACCAAATGGTCCTTATTTGTTGGTTTTTATTCATTTTATTTCTTTTGCATTTGGGGGATAATATGAATGGCATTTATTTTAAAAGTCAAAGTTTTCCAAAACTTAATTAGAAGAGTAGTACTGTTTTTATAATTTTGCAAATGTCTTTTCTGTCTGGTCTAGTTCAAGACAGCTAGAATCTTAAATTTGTTTCTACAGGCAGTATGTTGTTTTGAAACATACCGAGAAAACCCAGCTTCATGTAGGTCTGTAGTTAGAAAATAAAGGACCTCACAAATTTCCCTTTTGAAGGCTTTGGATTCCTGGGGCGGAGACCTCAGATCACACTTTGATAGCATGTGGAAGGGAGGTGCAGTGCTGTTTTGCACCAGAGAGGGCAGAGGGCTTTACCTAGCTCTGGGCTCAGCCCCTGCTCCTTCCCCCCAGAAGCCTGTGTTTGCCTGGCAGCGTTGGCTTCTGGCCTGTGAGCTCTGAATCCATCAGCCCACAGCATCAAGGGAAGCCGTTGGCGCCTCTCCACCCTCCCAGGTGAAGTGACTTAGATTGCAGTGTTGCAACTGGCTTGGCCATGTTGTAAGTGACCATGGAACAGCAAACAGAGCTGCTATTAGTATTCCCGTGACAGATTTCTGGATTTTGGCTATCACTTCTGCGTCTCTGTTTTGGATGTGGTTGTTAGTTTAAACCCCTCTCAGTGTTAGTGACAAGCCTCTAACAGTTGGGCTGAACTAATCGTGGCTAAGTCAACATACAGGTGGCCTTGTGAGTGCTGAAACTGTTGTTGTTGTTGCTTTGTCACTAAGTCGTGTCCAACTCTTTTGCAACTCCTTGGACTGTAGCCCACCAGGCTCTTCTGTCCATGGGATTTCCCCGGCAAGAATATTGGAGTAAGCTGCCATTTCCTTCTTTGTCTTTTGCATCTTTTGACTTGGGTTTTCCCATGTTTAATAGAATATCATAAGCATTTCAGTAAATGAAGTTCAAAACAAACTCCCCACCTATACTTCTCTCCAATCATACCTCTGCATGTTTTATATCTGTATACTGCTCTCCCATGAGACTATTTGCACATTTTTCCTCTACACCACCCTTCTTTCCTTCCTGAAATTGTTGAATTAGTCTGAACATTCAGTTCTAGGTTGCCACTGTTTTTTAGGGGTTTTGTTTTGTTTTGGGCTTTTAGCACTGTACAACTGGTTAGATTTCCTACTTAATATTTTCTTTAGAGTTAAAAATTCCATTAATTTTACCTATTTTCTTAGGCATCACTTTTCTTATGTAACTTATTTTAACTTTCTATTTTTTTTTTCTTGAGTATTTGCCATATTCATTTGCAAGGGAAATTGTAGGTGTGTACTTTCTGAATTCTTGGAAGTCCAAAAATTCTTTTCTGTTGCTCTCAGAAGTAAACTATAATTTGGTTGGGTTTAGAATTCTTGGCTTATAATCCTTTTCCCTAAAATCTCTGGAAGTGCCGTTCCAAAGTGTTCTGGCTCCTTAAGGATACTTGCTAGATACTATGGTCCTTACTTCTGGTCTCTGAATCCCCTCTCTCTCCTCTGCTTTGAGGAACCGCTCCTTCTGTATTTTGCATCTGTTTTTTTACAGCCTCACTTCATCAATATTTTTTCATTCCAGCAGCCATGTTTGGTTTCCATTTCCAAAGGTGCTGGAACCAAAGCTCACTAACCAATCCAGGACGCCTCCGCCCAAGTCTAGACCCCATCTCCAATGGGCACCTCTTTTAATATGCTAAATATTGAGAATCCTGACCTTTCTTTGTTGATCTCCCAGCACCTGGGGGTACAGCTTCTTGCAGTGACTGCCTGTGTTACCCCATGTTCCTCTGCCTTTCCAATCCTCCAGTACTATTTCGCAGATTTTTAGAATCTCACCTGGAACACTAATGGGAATTCTGAAATGTTTGATTGTATATTCTGTGAGGCTTCCCTGTTGGCTCAGAGGTTAAAAGCGTCTGCCGGCAATGCGGGAGACTTGGGTTCAATCCCTGGGTCAGGAAGATCCCCTGGAGAAGGAAATGGCAATCCACTCCAGTATTCTTGCCTGGAGAATCCCATGGATGGAGAAGCCTGGTGGGCTATAGTCCACAGGGTCACAAAGAGTCGGACACAACTGAGCGACTTCACTTTCACTCTTTCACTGGAAGTTGTTTCATCTTTGTCTGCCTGATCCTCCTGTTTTCTTATCCTTTCTGTGTAATTGTCAATTTTCTGTTGTCGGCTCACTTTTGCAAAGGAAAATCTAGGGTTTTCATAGCCCCTTGTCAACTGCATTGGTGACTTTTGTATCCTGAAGACACCCACAACCATCCACCAGCTGAACAGGGGTTTTAAGTCCCCCTGGGGCTTCCCAGGTGGTTCAGTGGTAAAGAATCTACCTGCCAGTGCAGGAGATACAGAAGACATGGGTTCAGTCCCTGGGTTGGGAAGATCCCTTGGAGAAGGAAATGGCAACCCTCTCCAGTATTCTTATCTGAAAAACCCCATCCTTGGGGTCTCAGAGAGTTGGACTGAGCATGCACATGCGCAGCTAGAAATNGGAGATACAGAAGACATGGGTTCAATCCCTGGGTTGGGAAGATCCCTTGGAGAAGGAAATGGCAACCCTCTCCAGTATTCTTATCTGAAAAACCCCATCCTTGGGGTCTCAGAGAGTTGGACTGAGCATGCACATGCGCAGCTAGAAATCAAAGCCCAGATGGAGGGCTTCCTACCTCTCCCAGCCAGCCAGCACTTCCAGACTTTGCTCCTTCAACCCAAGGGAAATTCCTAAGTCTTCTCAGAATATAACCTATTTTTACCTGAACAGCCTTCACAAGCTGTTAGCTCCCAGAGCCTTATTCTGATTTGGTACACATTTTGTTGTTTGTTACACATAATTTCTGGATCATCCTTTTTACATTTTTACATTTACATACTTTTTACATTTTACATTCTTTTTACATGAAGTTGATGTTCTTGAATAAAACTAAAATTTCCCTCTTTTATTTATATTTTTATTAATTTCTATGTTGTAGATTGCTGCAAATATATGGCCTTGCCACCATATTTCTGGAGATTTGTCCATACATGATTTACACATGAATAATCACTTATGGAATTTAGCCTTGGAGAAAAATATCTAATTATATGTATGAGAAGAAAAAATATTTCATGAAAACTATTAATAATGATTAATCTACTGATATATGTATATTTTATATATATTCACCCCAACATTTTTTCCCGAGCTTCAGACTACATTTGTAACCGAATATCTCCATGAGACCCACTAACTTAGTGATGTCTCCATCGATTCATGATTCAGATGTTAAAACAGAAATGACAGTAAGAGTTGAGACCCCAAGAAAAATAGATGTCAGTAACTCCCAGTAAGCTACAGCTTCTGCCACTTACAAAGCAGTTGAAAGAAAACCATTTGAAAGTCTTAGCATTTTGACCAATCCCATGTAAATTAGGGTAAATTGGAAATTAGAGGGAGCTCTTATTGTGACGGGGTAGTGGTTGGGAGGCGTGGGGCTTTCCTCTCCTGGTAAGTGAGAGACCACTTAGAAAGATTAGATTGCATCTCTTAGAACTTTGGGATGCACAAGCTGATGTCTGGTTCGTTGGTGAAGAGAGATGGCCACCCTGAAGATAATCTGTCCTTCTAGTGTTTCTTGGGGCAAAGGGTGCTCGAGGTCACGGGGGAGAGTCTTCTCGAACCTGTCCAAGTAGGCATCTGGAGGGAGGAGTCCCAGCAGAATACAGGAGTAGGAGGTGTGAGCAGCCAGCAAGAGAAGATGCTTCCACTCAACTCAGGAGAACCGCAGTGGGAACACTGAGCTAGTAAATATTATCTAGACGGCAGCCAGTCTGCCCTCTCCCCTTGCACTTCTGATCTTTTCATTTACTCTCCTTTCTTTTCTTAGCACGCATCTTCTCACATATCACCTAAGGTACGTGTTAATTACTTCATTGTCCAGACCCTGAGCTCCACAGGGCAGGGATCTTTGAGTATATTTTTGACAGATGTACCCCAATCCCAGGAATGATTCTTGGGGCATGAGAGGTACGAAACAAATAGCTGTTGAATAGGAATAGAAATGAAATTGGGATCTCTACAGAGCAATGAATCAACCCAGGAAAGCAAACTAACACCTCCCTTGCCTGGAGAGCCCAAGGGTGAGAGCCTAGTGATCTAACACCAGCCAGGACCAACATTTCTGGCTGTTACCTGGCCTACATCCCCTTTCGATTCACTCCCTGACACTGAACTATGAATCTCAAGTCTCTAGAGGCCAGAGGCAGCCTAGTCACTAGGCTAGCAGGACTGAAAAAGAAAAAAGGTTAACAGAGAAAAGACATTGACCACTTTTCAAATACAGGTAGCCTGTCCAAGGAGCACCTGAGTTGGAGGGGAGTGAAGCTTTAATTGTAAATAAAATTCTGAGTTTTACACTGGACTGAACATATTTTTTTTTAATGTTTAGAAACTAGAACTAACTGGTTACGTATAGTTGACCTGAAAAATCACAGAGGCTGCAAAAGACTTCATCCAAATGCACCGAAGATGCTAAATGGGTAAATTTCTCATTGCATTCCACAAATTCTTATTTAACAAACCAGATACACTGGCAAGTTCAAGCACTCGTTTTTCTCTTCTGACTTTATAGCACATTCTCTCCTGTCAAGAGTCTGATCATCCTTCAGAGGGGCAGGTTTGGGACTGTTTCTTCTCCACCATCACCAGCGATTCAAATTCAGAGTCCAGATTCCATGGCCCTCATTTTCTAGCATGTAATAAAGTGAATAACACATATTAAGCACGTAATAAATGTTTGGTGAATGCGTGAGTGAACAATAGGACTTCCAGAGCTCAGAAAACCTTAGGAGCAGCAGAAAGGACCAATTATTTACTCTGACGTGTGTGAAAGTTAAAATTAAGGAAGTTATGGGAGGGTACAGTTCATTTATTGATTATAGTAAAGGTCCAATCAGTTTTTCTTTAAAATTTTCATTTATTTAATTTTTTTTATTGTGGTAAAATTCACATAACATAAAACATACGATCCTAACCATACTCAGCTGTAAAGCTCAGTGGTCCTAAGTATAGTCATATTGTTGAGCAACTCTCACCATCATCTGTCTCCCAAAATTTCACCTTCCTAAACTGAAACTCTGCCGCCATCAAACATTAACTCCCCATCCCCCCTGCCCTGCCCTCTCCCAGCACCTACCAATGTACTTACTGACTCTATGAATTCAACTTCTCCAGGCATCTCATACAGGTGGACTCAAACAGCATTTGTCTGAAACAATCCATTTTTCCTGAATGAATGAATGAATGTTTGAAAAAATGGCCACAGACATATAGGGAAGGGAAAAAGGGAAAACACAATTTTGGTGGTATGTTTATTCATCTATGTTCATGTTAACAAAATGGATCTGTACATTTCTCTCTCTCTCTCTCTCTCTCTCTCTCTCTTTTTTTTTTTTTCCCCAGGTTATCCTTGTCTTTGTCCTAAGCATCGGGTCTCTTATAATCTATTTCATCAACTCTACTGAGTAAGTAAATTTCCCCAGTCAGTCTTGTCTGCTTATATCAGTAGGCCACCAGCTAATTTGGAGTTTTCTCTCAGGAATAATGTTTAATATTCTTTCACAAATACTTACACACAGAAGCTCATAAAAAAGGATAAATGTTTCGTTTCCCCCAAAATAGTACTAAACCCAGCTCCACACACACACACACACACACAAATGTGTGCATTTCCTCTGTATCCTGTCATTCTGCACTGCTAGGAGCTCGGGTGCTATGCATAAGACCGTTTTAGTTTCTGGGACTACAAGCCTCTAGCTGTTACCCCTCCTTTGCACCCTCTATGTGGGCCGTACAGCCTTTGGGCTCCTTAGGTGTTGAAGCAGAAGTTCAGTAGGCATTTCAGGGTTTCTCATAGATTTCAAACAAGTCTGGATGGCCTTGAGAAAGGATAATGCTAGACCTCATCAGGAACATAGGAGCATATTATCCTGTGTTCTTCCTTACAGGCATTCCTCTCACTTCTGCCACAGTCAGGACAGCTTCTGGGACACAGCCCAACATAGTCTGAACTCCATGCTGATCCTCTGGGAACTATATTGGGTTCCAGCTAAAGTAAAGTGAGATTGCAGGGCCACACGATTCAGGCAACTTCAGAGATCTTACAGAAACTAGTCGTCTTTGCTTTGTGATTTCCTTACTGATCTATTAGGAATATTTTCTTGGAATTTGGTTCAGATCAGTTCATTTGACCTGGAGTAGCTCTCTCTCAGAAGTATACTGAAGCCAAAATGTCCTGGCTGGGTCAGTGGTCTTGCAAACCATAAAAAGCTACATAACCCATGTGCCGCTCAATCCCATTGATAAAATGGAAATGCAACCGACAAACCCTATGAAAAGAAGAGCAGGTAATTTTCCTTTTTTTCTCAGCTCCATTCACAGCGCAGTGGTTTTGTTCATGCATACCTGTACTCCGAAGAGAAAAGTAATTTCCTTGAGATGTGCACATAAGAATCTGGGTTGACCATTCAGGGTAAATAAATAGAAAACTGCCCACCTATTCTCTCTGTCGTGTCCTCTGTAGTCACAGCTTTTAAAATGTCCATCTCTATAAACTGTCCTTGTTTCTTTTCTAGCCCAGTAAGAAGCTGTTCTTCCTACCGAGACAAAACCATCCCGATTGATTTGACCTTCAACGCTTTCTTTAGTTTCTATTTTGGGCTGAGAGTAAGTACCTATACCTATCGAATGCGGGAGTAAACAAGGGGGCTGGACTGGCACATCAAAAACAGATCCGTGTGATACAAGGAGATGCCTTCCTCAGACAACCTGCCTAGGCTCTCAGGCTCTACAGCCAAAGGGTCTGGGTCCTGAATTGTCGAAAGTTATCATGAGACCCCAAAACTCTCTCCTGCGCTTGAGCCTGTAAAGCAGGCCAACAATTTCAGCATGAGTGGAAAGGACTCCTTTAGAAAATATGATCGCCCTGTCACCCTGCATTTTTCTTATTGGCTTCCCACCTGCCACTGAGTAGGAGCAACTAGTAATCACAAAATAGCAGAACCTGGGTAACAAGCTTCTGAAAATGTCAGCAGCTCCACTGATGGCTTATGTGCCATGTAACTCTATAAAATACTCCGTGCTTTAATTTTGTTGCACTCATATATTCAGTAGTTGTCTCATTCCACAAGCAATTTTTGAGGGCCCATCCTAGATCTAGATTTTAGATTTATCTATTCCATGTTTTAGAGAGATGTATATGTATATATGTATGTGTGTATACACACACTCTCACATATGTGTATATATACATATATACATGTATACACATATGTGTATATGTGTATAAATATGCATGTATATTTAAGAATATATATATTTCTATGACCTTGCTTCAAAACTTATTCAACTGCAATAGCCACCACAATCTTATTTTTATAGCAGATCCTCCCTTCTAGAAGTGCTTCCTTTCTTAATCTAAATAGGGAAATTCATAAACACAAGCCTTGGCCAGCCGAACTTATAGACCTTTTCTATTGAAGACCATACATAAATATACATTATCTGCTGTGTGTGTGGTCAGTCATGTACGACTCTTTGCCATCCCATGAATTGTAGCCCACCAGGCTCCACTGTCGCAATTTTTCAGGCAAGAATACTGGAGTGGGTTGCCATTTCCTCCTCCAGGGGATCTTCCTAACCTCAGGAACGAACTTGCATCTCTTGCCTCTTCTGCACTGACAGGCAGATTCTTTATCACTATGAACCTATATAGTTATATAAATACATATGAGTGTATATGCATATATATATATATATATAATGTATGTATGTGATAGAATGAGGTCAGAGCTTCAGTCAATGAATGAAAAGTACCTGAGAAAAGCCACTTTTGTTTTCACTGTAAATTTGTGGGTAACAGAACTTAGAGTCTTGTGCTTTTATTTCATAGTTTCTGGCAGCAGATGACAAGCTCAAGTTCTGGTTGGAGATGAATTCGATTGTAGACATCTTTACCATCCCACCCACCTTTATTTCTTATTATTTAAAGAGTAACTGGCTGGGTAAGTGAAGTGTGGGAATCGGAAGCAATTTCAAAAACAAAAGCAAAAAAACAAGAACCCCTCAACATTCATTCCTAAGTATTCTTTATTTA
This sequence comes from Neotragus pygmaeus, assembly GCA_006410875.1. Lineage (NCBI taxonomy): Eukaryota > Metazoa > Chordata > Mammalia > Artiodactyla > Bovidae > Neotragus > Neotragus pygmaeus. The sequence continues at coordinate 695,178 of SJYV01049240.1, read as the reverse complement.
CTTTCAAAGCCTGTGTGTACTCAGTTGCTCAGTCATGTCTGACTCTTTGTGACCATATGGACTATAGCCCGCCAGGCTCCTCTGTCCATGGGATTCTCCAGGCAAGAATACTGGAGTGGGTTGCCATGCCCTCTTCCAGGGGATCTCCCTGCCCCAGGGATCGAACCCTCATCTTTTGCATCTCCTACATTGGCAGGTGGATTCTGTACTACTGCGCCACCTAGGAAGCCCCCATTTTTAAAGCCTAATTGCTATTAAAAAAATTGCTCACCATGGTGGTCTGGTTTCGTAATGTATTTTCAGAACTCTTTTTTTTTTTTTTATCCCAGCCCCTAGTGATGAGCCTGATGTCATCTGATATCTAAAGTTTTTATTAAGGATTATCTGCTCCTGGAGGGAAAGGACCCCAGCATTCCCACCCACCTCGGCACCTTTGTGCTGGGANTTCAAAAACAAAAGCAAAAAAACAAGAACCCCTCAACATTCATTCCTAAGTATTCTTTATTTACTTTCAAAGCCTGTGTGTACTCAGTTGCTCAGTCATGTCTGACTCTTTGTGACCATATGGACTATAGCCCGCCAGGCTCCTCTGTCCATGGGATTCTCCAGGCAAGAATACTGGAGTGGGTTGCCATGCCCTCTTCCAGGGGATCTCCCTGCCCCAGGGATCGAACCCTCATCTTTTGCATCTCCTACATTGGCAGGTGGATTCTGTACTACTGCGCCACCTAGGAAGCCCCCATTTTTAAAGCCTAATTGCTATTTAAAAAATTGCTCACCATGGTGGTATGGTTTCGTAATGTATTTTCAGAACTCTTTTTTTTTTTTTTATCCCAGCCCCTAGTGATGAGCCTGATGTCATCTGATATCTAAAGTTTTTATTAAGGATTATCTGCTCCTGGAGGGAAAGGACCCCAGCATTCCCACCCACCTCGGCACCTTTGTGCTGGGATCCCACGTGACTGGGAGAGGTGAAAAGCCTCCCAGATCTAAAACCTATAAATCCTCGTATCTAGAGATGCAGTCACCTGTTAGAGATTTTTTAATTTAGTTACTTTGTCTTTAAGGTAGATGTATTGACAGTACATGAGCCTGCTGTGGCCTTTGTCAGTTTTTATGTAATCATATTACTTATTATCTACAAAAATATTCCTTACTGATGCTATTATCAAACCACATAAGTGCAAACAGCATGCAAGCCCTGGGGAGCGTATCACAGAGATTCTGCAGTCAGGAGTTTAAGTGGTTTACGGATCATTTGCTCTCCATTCTAAAAAAGAGTTAAACAGAGCAAAATGTGAGTTGTGCTTATTACATGCTTTGTAGTAATGATAATTCTCAGCAGCACTTTGAGGTGGGTATCATTATAATTCCCATCTTACAGATGAGGAACCAGAGGAGCTAAGGGTGTTGCTTTAGATGACAATAGCCATTAAGTGAATCAGGATTTGAACTAGTCCTCACGGTCTTAAACCGACGACATGGTGATACATTTGAGCATTTCAGGGAGAGAGAGAACATGAGCAGTCCTAGGTGTGGGGTAGTTCAGACTGCTGCTTTCTTTTTTCATTGCTTTCAGGTTTCAGGTTCTTACGAGCATTGCGACTGCTGGAACTCCCTCAAATCTTGCAAATTCTGCGAGCCATCAGCACCAGGTAAATGCCAGCCCTGCCCCAAGTATGCCTTACTCATTTGGATTAGGAAATTCAAATGTTAACTGAACCTTCAGCTCAGCTCATTTCCCATCAGAAACCTCAGCGCAAACGTCACGAATCCCTCACTTCCCAAAGTGGCATTCGCTTACTGTTCTCTCAATGCATTAACCTCACACACTGGCTGGAAGTTTGCAGTCATCTTAAAGAGTTTCTTTCTTTCTTTCTTGCACCTATAATGTGTCCCTTCATTTAGGCTTTAACGCTTCCCCCTCCCCTCAAGTTTTTTTTTCTTAAAGCAATTCAGACAAAATAGACATTAAAATAATGACTGTTAGAAGAGACAAAGATTATATAATGATCAAAGAGACACAGACTAGGGAATGATCAAAGGTTCAATCCAAGAAGATATGAGTTGTACACAGGTATGTACTCAACATAGGAGCACATCAATACTTAAGGCAAATGCTAACCGCCATAAAAGGGGAAATCAACAGTAACACAATAATAGTGGGGAAGTTTAACACCCCATTTATGCCAATGGACAGACCATCTAGATGGAAAGTTAATAAGAACACACAAGCCTTGATTGATGCCTTAGACCAGATAGACTTAATATTTATAGGGCATTCCATCCCAAAGCAGCAGAATACACTTTCTTCTCAAGTGCACACAGAACATTCTCCAGGGTAGATCACATCTTGGGTTACAAATCAAGCCTCAGTAAATTTAAGAAAATTGAAATCATATCCGGCATTTTTTCTAACCACAGTGCTATGAGATTAGAAGTCAATTACAGGGAAAAAAAAAACAAACTATAAAAAACACAAACACATGGAGGCTAAACAATATTTTACTAAATAAATAAGCAGTGGATCACCAAAGACATCAGACACTTTAATTCTACACATTCATTGTCATGAAACACACCACAGCTGTCTAGGAATGTAAGACAGTTTCTCCAAGCCTGAGAGCTGCCCAGTAATAGCAATGAACTCATTTTGAGAGAAATAGAACCATTTAAATGTCTCCACAAAATTAAAATTACAGTTACAAAAAAAAGAATCCAAATATTGGGTTGGCCAAAAAGTTCATTTGGGTCTTTCTGTAACATCTTATGGAGAATTCTGAACAAACCTTTTGGCCAACCCAGGACCTTTAAGTGCCAGTCCTGTTAAAGCTGTAAGCATTTTGGTCTAACATTACGTACACACCATCTCCATGACCCTGCATTCTCATTGGAAGCATCATCAAATATTTCTGGCCAGCTGGGTCTCATTGCTAAGAGTTGATGCCTTATGGAGAAAGGGCTGTTGTTGTGGGACAGGCAGCCTTGCTGAACCCCAGAGATTTCAGCTAAAACTCGGAGGCTTTCCTTAGGAGACAGGAGCTTGTTTGATCTTCTTCCTCCAAGGATCCTCTTGTGAGTTTAGCAATATGGAACTTCATTTCTGTAATCCACTTCCATTTCTTCATTTAATCCATTTCTTCATTTCTGTGATCCACTCAGAATTTCATTTTGCAGGTCCACTCTCTGGCTCCTTGGGCCTCTGCCTTTGGGCAATATAATATCAGGCTACGGATCATCCCTGAGAATCTACTAAGGGTTTTGAACAAGAGTGTGTCATGGGGCTATGCTTCTCCAGCTGTAAGGTGTATATGCATAAGGAGAGAGGATCCAGGAATATTGCAGATCAGAGATCAGGGCAGGGCCTGGGACTCTGCATTTCCAGGATGCTTCCAGGGAAGGTGTATCATTGCTCCTGGTCCAGAACCAAGCTCTGAGGGGCAGCAGTTTAGAGGATGAGGTATTTGTATTGTTCTGGAACCTGTCAGAACCCAGCAACACTGTCTTTCTTCCCCTAGCAATTCAGTGAAGTTTTGCAAGCTGTTATCCATCGTTCTGAGCACCTGGTTCACGGCTGCAGGATTCATTCACCTGGTGAGCATCTCATCCAACCCCCTGATGTGGCTGGTGAGCATGCATGTCTTTTATGTGAAGAATGGAGGCAAACCTCCCGAGCTCCTGTCTCCATCACTGTGATCAGCGTGAGGTCTGTCTTTTTACCTCCTTTGGGTGGGTTTTCTCCACCCCGTATTTCTCACAAGCATGTATCTCCTACACTCACAGTATCGATGTGTCTTCTTCAAGCTCTCAAAACCTGCTCTTAGAGAAGGATTTATCATTTAATAAGCTCATTCATCTAAGGTATAGGTAAAATGTANCGTATTTCTCACAAGCATGTATCTCCTACACTCACAGTATCGATGTGTCTTCTTCAAGCTCTCAAAACCTGCTCTTAGAGAAGGATTTATCATTTAATAAGCTCATTCATCAAATGTATAGGTAAAATGTAAAATGTATAGGTAAAATGTATCACTGTATCATAGGGTTTCCAGCAACTTGAAAAAGAATAAAGGATCAGAGAAATAAATAAAGACATAATAAATAATATTATAAATTATAATGAATATTATAAATTATAAATCACATATTGTACACTTACATATAATAATATAAATAGTAATGTGTGTTTAGTCCCTCAGTCATGTCTGACTCTTTGTGACCCCATGGACTTAACTTTCCCCTATGGAGCCCCCCAGGCTCTTCTGTCCATGGGATTCTCCAGGCAAGAATACTGGAGTGGGTTGCCATTTACTTCTCCAATAAGTAGTAATAAATGATATAAGTATCATTATAAAAAATAAATAGATAAAGAAATACAGGGTCAGAATTTCGTACTTAGAAAAGCTGGAGAGTCGTAGGGGAGCAGTTGCTGAGTTGCAAAGGGGAGTTTGGGGACTTTCTTGGTTCTCCTGGAATCAATCTGTGTACACAGCTGCCTCCTTTGTCTACAAGAAAGATTAGCTCTCATCTCACATAATCAGCAGCATAATAAATGGATTTCAGCAATAGGAAAGAAACTCCTTTACGTAACTGCTCCAGGAAAGTTGAGGAGAGGTCACTAGAAAATGCAGAAGTTCAAGTGGGCTGCTAAAAGCTTGCAAAGGCCTTTGAGAAAAGCAAAGCAAAACAGAAAACAGAGCAGAAGTCTTTTCCACTTGAGCTCTTCTCTCAAAAATCCATTTCAAAATAACAAGACAAAGGAAAAAATAAGTAAAAAAAAAAAACAACTTAGCCATGTTCAGTTCATCAAGGAAAATGTCAAACACCAAATGTGTTTGCTGTTTCAAGAAACAAATGACAATGCACAAAATAGGTCAGCAGGAAGTATTTACTTTATAGGGCTCCCCAGGAGGTGCTGGTGGCAAAGAACCCACCTGCCAGTGCAGGGGATGAGGAGATGTGGGTTCAATTCCTGGTTCGGGGAGGTCCCCTGGAGAATAAATGGCAACCCACTCCAGTATGCTTGTCTGAGAAATCCCATGGACAGAGGAGCCTGGTGGGCTGCCGTCCATGAGGTCACAACGATTTGGGCACAACTGAGCGGATAGGGATCAAACCCGGATCTCCCGCACGGCAGGCAGACGCTTTACCGTCTGAGCCACCAGGGAGATCTTATATATATATTTACTTTATAGCACAGGGAGTTATGTTCAATATCTTGTAATAACCTATAATGAAAAATTATCAGAAGAAGATCACTGAATCACTCTGATGTACACCTGAAATGAACACAATATTATAAATCAACTGTACATCAATTAAAGGAGAAAGGAAACGTGAAGGCTGCCACATCCTTCCTCCTGTGGCAGGCAGGAGACGGTTTTTCCTGAGAAATGTCACAGTAGCAAAGGTAGATTCCTACANTACACCTGAAATGAACACAATATTATAAATCAACTGTACATCAATTAAAGGAGAAAGGAAACGTGAAGGCTGCCACATCCTTCCTCCTGTGGCAGGCAGGAGACGGTTTTTCCTGAGAAATGTCACAGTAGCAAAGGTAGATTGCTACATCTAGAAGGTCAGCCCAAGGGCGTGGGTCCACCCTGGGAGAAGCAGTCACCAGTCTCCCTGTAGAGACCTGTTGGCCCTCATGGAACAGAGGGCAGGAGGATGCTAAAGGAGCAATTACCAGGCTGAATGGGGCCTGCAGGCCAATTTATTGACCCTAACGTGTTTGCATTTTGTGTTTGTTATTTTTGTATTGGTTGCTAACCTTTTTATTTTTTTTTAATGTATTGATTTAATTGGAAGTTAATTACTTTACACTATTGTAGTGGTTTTAGCCATACACTGACATGAATCAGCCATGGGTGAACATGTGTCCCCCATCCTGAACCCCGTTCCCACCTCCCTCCCCATCCCATCCCTCAGGGTCATCCCAGTGCACCAGCCCTGAGCACCCTGTCTCATGCATCAAACCTTGACTGGCGATCTGTTTCACAGATGATAATATACATGTTGCTAACCTTTTTAAAAGGGAGTCACATTACAAAACCAGATTTCTGGGTTCTTTGCAAAAACACAAGTTTCTGGCAACCTGCTCTCCGAAGGCCACCACAGTCCTAGTTGATTAGCCATACCCTGTACATACCACAAAGTTTCCCGGGTGATGCTAGTGGTAAAGAACCAACCTGCTAATATAGGAGATCTAAGAGATGAGGGCTTGATCCCTGGGAATGTCTCCTGGAGAAGGAAATGGCAATCCACTCCAGTATTCTTGCTAGGAGAGTCCCCTGGATAGAAGAGCCTGGCGTCTCAAAGAGTTGGACATGACTGAAAAGACNCACAACTGGAGATAAGTCTGCACAGCAACGAAGACCCAACTCAGACACAAATAAATAAATAAATAAATTTAAATTAAGGGCTCAAGAACACAAGATAAAGTCAAAGAGGAAGGCAGGATCACATGCCATAGGAGCACCAGGTCAAGGAGAATTTAGGATTTAGGTCTTGGAAAGAAGTAGGATTTTATCAGAGATGTACTATGAGCCACTGGAAGTTTTAGATAGGAGGATAACATGATGTGATGAACAGTGTATGAAGCTCAGTCTGCTGGCCACGTGGAGAATGGACCGAGGGCTGCGGAGTGGAAGCAGAGTAGCTTGGAGAAAGGTTGGTAGCTGCTATCAGAGGCGATGGAGTCAAAAGGAAAATACAGGATATAGTTTCAAGATGCTGCATTGATTTTCCTAATTTTCTTGGCTCCAAAATTTTAAGTGTCACCACATTATATTTCCTGCTGAATCAAACCTGAGAAACTTTGGTTTTCAAGATTCTTCCCGATTCTTCCCTGGCCACTTTTCCTGGCTTGTTGACTTCACCAAACTCTCACACTGCCTACATTGTGTAGTTAATAGGCAAGGGAGTAATAACACACTCTCTGTGCAGCATTGATGGCGTGTTCGTCTTCTCTTTCAAGACATAAGTTCCCTTTAGAACAGGCTCTCTGCTGATCCTTCCTTCTACATCCTCCATCATATTTAGTACTGCTCTAAATGCAGGGTATGTGTGGAAACTGCTTACTGATTGATAAAAAACACACACCACAAGCATTCGTTTCTTCAGGATTTCTCTTGTATGAACAGGGGTGATTATATGTCAATATTCATTGCACCATTGAGCCAATATGCAACGCATGAATCATCTCGGAGATCAGCAGATGAAGCTTTCTTGTAATCTTTCCATTTTGCTGAGATAATTTCACTTGCTTCGGAGTTTATGAGGCCATAAGTGGCTCCCATCTGTTGATGAACATATTTCTAAGAGTCATTTAGTCTCAAGTATGAAATACTTGAGGGGAAGTTATATAGTAACTTTTATATAAAGTGTCATCTCAGTAACAGAACCAAGATTGGAAGCATGTGTTCAATTTTGGTCTTTCATTTTCAAAGCTTTCGGTCAGGCAAAGAATTAATTTCATTTGTTTATAAAGCAGATTATGCCTAATAAAATCTATTTTGTTTATGGTCACATTTTAGTCAATCCATTGCCTTAGCAAATGAGAGAAATCTGATTGGCTAATTAGTCAACATAGTAAATTTCATTATTCCACATCCACAGAACATTGGCCTAATTGAATTATCCAGTAATAGCATGAAGGATATATTTCCTCTTAATACATTTTGAGCAAGGCTCATACCAGTGATGAAATAGTGAAGAATCTTGTTTATTCCATCCTTGTTTTGATGATCAACCACAGAATATAACATAAGACTTCTGTGGATAATAACTGTTTCCACATTAAGGGAAATAAAGCAAGGTAGCAGCTTTCACTGGGATCCTTACTGGTACTCTGAATTTTCACCAATTGTCTGTGCATCTTTTCTTTCCTGGAAACTTGTTCTTTGGTAAGCACTACTTTACAAAAGAAAGTTTCAATAGAATTAGTTTTAATTTATGCATAATCAAAGAGATAGTTTTGATCACATTCTCTAGTTATAGGTAGAAAAACTATCTCAGATACTTTCTTTCACTCCTGAGGTTTTGATGAGGACTATCTCCCCAGCAAAATACAGAGACACATAAAAGTCTATAAATAATATCAGAGTTGCCCATGGGATCTGCCATGAGGGGCCAAAACAATTTATATAACATGGATTCTACAGAATTTGCATTGTACTATTGACACTACTAGTTATTTTCTTCTTTCTGGGCTTATAGAAATATTTATTGTGGTCAAAAGTTGTAAATAGTGAAATTCAAACTGATAAAGACAAAAAAGGATCATAATTTGTAAATACAAAGGAAATAGCCATTTTAGCATCATTATAGGGAACAGAGCTCAACTTAAGCTATCTATAAACATTATCTTTAATTTATATACATTATAGAAAATTTCTGATTCCTTGATCACTATTTATTTCTTAAAATACATCTTTATGTGCACAAACAAGTTTTATTCAAAATGATGACTACTTAAGTGCCTCTTTCACCCAATTCCAGAATGTATCAAGTTTTCACTTGAGTCCTTCATTCAGTGGTTTATCATGAGAAGAAAGAATAATATGGATAAAATAGTTTAAAGGTCGATTTAAAAAATGTTGTATATGAGAATGTATACTCAAACATGATGACAAATAGACTCTTTGGCCCATCTGATCCTAGTTTTAACTCAAGAAGTAAGAGACTTTCTACAGGGAGGAAGTGTTTGAGTTTTTGAATGCTGATGGGTCTCCACTAACTGCTCCTGACTTGTAGAACGTGGTCACTGAGGTTAGTTGCTATGTGTTGAGGAAAATCCCAAATGATGGTGCAGACCATTTGACTCATAACATCTGCTGAGCTGAAAAACTGCAGTTACCCAGTTAAACTCATCTTCAGGTATGTGTGTGCATGCTCAGGCGCTTCAGTTGTGTCCAACTCTTTGTGATCCCTGCCAGGCTCCTCGTCCATGGGATTTCCCAGGCAAGAATACTGGAGTGGGTTGGCATGACCTCCTCCAGGGGATCTTCCCTACCCAGGGATTGAACTCAAGTCTCCTGTGTCTCTTACACTGCAGGCAGATTCTTTACCCACTGAGTCATCTGGGAAGCCCCCATCTTCAGGTACAGATGCTAGCAAATAGGAGGGGGTATGAGTAGAAAACTCAAAACAGAAGAGAAAGACAGAAGAAACAGATTGACTAGAAATCCCTTGTGGAATCAGTTTGCTTGGACTGCTGAGTGATAGCAACTTAGGTGTTAAGATTCATTTATACTAGATGGTAAATTCACTGTTTTCATCCTTTTTAATAGGAGCTACATTTTAAGCAGTTTCAGAATCCATGTTTTCTCACTTGAGTACATAGACAGTGACACATTATGACTAGTAGTGAAAAACTTATGAAAGAGTTTTCAGAAGTAAAGTACTTTTCTGGAAAATTGAAGTGTAAGCGAAGATTTCATAGTTGTTGAGAATACACGTTTCTATTTCAATTCTTGTTTTATGTCCATGATAGTTTGGTCTGGGCTCCACTGAGGAAAATTGCCAATGGGCAACAGATTATCCCAATGTACCCCCCCCCTTTTTTTAGCTTTAATCTCTTTTCAGGTGACAAATAGCTTTTCACTNCGTTTCTATTTCAATTCTTGTTTTATGTCCATGATAGTTTGGTCTGGGCTCCACTGAGGAAAATTGCCAATGGGCAACAGATTATCCCAATGTACCCCCCCCCTTTTTTTAGCTTTAATCTCTTTTCAGGTGACAAATAGCTTTTCACTTAGACCAGATCATTTGATTTTTCACTTAATTAACTAAAAAAGTAATTTAATGCTCATCAGGAGCCCCAGAGTGAGTACGTGCTCATCTTGATAATTAAAGCATTCAAAAAGAAGTTTTTTAAAAAAGATCTACCACACCATAAATATCTGTATTCTAGAATCTCACAACCAATTGCTTCAGTACTGGTGTTAAAATTGGAGTACTGCATACATGGAATCATCTAATTAATAGAAGAATTTTCAGAGCAAGTAATAGGACAGCACAATAGCAAAGAGCAAGGATTTTAGAATGAGATCCATCCACATAGATTCAGATGTCAGCTCTACCACTCATCATCTGTATGCCTTTAACTTAAAAGCAGCAGAGAACAGTGGCTGGTGCTTACATGGTAGGGTTGGATTGCCTGCTCCCATCCTTATCTCAGGCAAGCCACTCAACTTCACTAATTTTGACTCCTTGAATTTGTACCTGGCCTCCAAGGTCACTGCTGTGAGGTTTAAATGAGAGAATTTTATGTACAATACCTATGCATAAGAAGTTCATGAAACACTTAATAATCATGTTACTAACTAACACTGGCTTCAATTGTGTCCAGCTCTCTGTGATCCCATGGACTGTAGCCCACCAGGCGCCTCTGTCCATGGGATTCTCCAAGACAGAATACTGGAGTGGGTTGCATTTCTTCCTCCAGGGGATCTTCCTGACCCAGGGATTGAACCCACATCTCTTGCATCTCCTGCATTGGCAGGCACATTTTTTTTTTTTTTAAACCACTAGCGCTACATGGGAAGCCTAATAATTATGTTAACCATTGTTATTATTCATTTAGTGCTAAGCATGGCAGGACCTGAAAAATTACTAAATCTTTCAAGGGTGTTTCCACCTGTCAAAAAAGGAGATTAAAATACTCATCATCCTAGGCTTGCTATGACAAATAAACTAGTGACCAGAGCAATTCTTGGTCACAATTATTCAGAAACAACCTGAGTGTGAATGATCTCGAGTGAGAACAGGTGAGTGAGAATTATCTCATATCTGAATTGCCAATAGTTCTCGCAGTGTTGCTAATAAACTGTTTTCCTTATTCCAGTCAGTATTTTTTCTATTGGTTTTCATGCTTTTAAAACACCTGAGGGCTGCCTTCTCCTCCCTCTGTTTGTCTTGACAATATAGTTCCAAAGACTATATTGTCTTTTCCCATTAGACATCCTCACGTAGTGTTTTAACTTTCTTGGCTTCCACTAAAGAGGTGAGTGCAAGCCCTTGGACATTTACACCTGGGTATCTTCCTGATGAGAAGCCTTACCACCTTTCATAAAGCCCATCTTTCATAAATGCTTCTTTGTTAACCACCGTTAGTGCCACCGCTTTTGGATCATTTCAGTCTTGCTTTCAGGTATTTTTAAAAAACCTCATAAATTGGATGGCTTTTTAAAAGCACGACTTCCAATTCTAGAAGGCAGTCTTGGAAGAGAATGAAGGGAATGGGATCTTTACCTGTTCCATTAGCACTGAACCTGCCAAGAGAGATGCTCTTTGGGTCAAAGTTGTCTCCTTGAGTGCATGGCCATTTTGATAAGAATAGTGCAAGGCAAGGTAATCCCACTTTACACTGAGAAGTTGTCAAGTTCACACTACACTGAAAAGCAGCAGCAGTGAATGACAGTGCCATGCTTACATTCAAGAAAAAAAAATCTCAGGGGCCAAGTCTTGATTCAAGCAAATGTTCAGTGTTCTCCAGGCAGTTATGGGAGGTGGAAATAAAGGTGGGGTCCCCTTGCTCTTTGATTCTTTTATTCCCTGACTGTGTGACCATCATTTGTAGAGACCATGGGCAGCCTTAGCTGTGCCTTCTGCTTTTGGTTTGGAGTCCTCACATGGGAGGCAAAGGGTTTCTGCCTTATAAGAGTCAATGTAGTCTGCCTGCATCCAGCAGCCCCTCTGGTTTCTAGGATAATAAATTACTGAGTGAAAGAATTTACATTCAACCAGCAATTGGTCAGATGCTTAGGATGTTCAAGTTTTAATTGTGAACACAGAAATGAGCCAAACATGGTTTCTTTCCTTTGGTGCAATACTGTTTCATTACAAAATCACATAGGAATATCCATAATTAGAATATAAAGTAGAAAATGCAAGGATCTATACCAAAGGGGCAGAAAAATAACAGGAACACGGAAGAAGGAAAGATTACTGTTAGCTCTGAGGTGAGGAAAGCTTCATGGAAGAGGTGATACTGGTATGAGGTGCTGGAATATGAGTAAATGTACCTGCAAAGAAAAGGGTGGGTATATTGGTGGAACAATTTTAAGTGGGACATGTTAGCCTGGCGGGTTATACTCCATGGGTTCGCAAAAAGTTAGACACGACTGAAGCAACCTAGGACACATGCATGCACATTAGCTCTATACACAGGAGAAGATTGGGAAGTAAGGCTAGGGAGGCAAGGGGCATGCTCTACAAAGCAGATCACAGGGCCATGGATAGGATTTTATCCTATAGATGACTGGTGAGTGGGTTCCATCTTGGCTTTTTATTGGAATCACATGTTGAGTTTTAAGTTGTAGATGTCTGATTGATATCATATCAATAACATTTATGGGGCCTAGAGCAGGAGGATGAATGCAGGCCCACGCACTGTATGTCTAAACATTCAAAAGTTTTAAAGTAAGTGATACTCAAGACCCTGCCTTCGTTTTCATCTGGGGTCTGCAGTCTGTCTCAAAATATCACTTGGGCTTGGAGGCTAAAGAAGCCCCCTCTCCCTGAGGGCTACCCTTCCACAGGGGTCTGAGTGGTCCTTGGTCCAATGGACCTTCAGGAGGAGAGCGGGGCAGAAACTGGACTCAGCTGGGGACTCCCAGGCAGCGTCTGGATCTGTTGCCACCAAGGACAGGATGACGCAGGAAAGCTCGTTAGGTTCTGGGAAGGGCAAGTTCCCTCACTTCATGTCTCACTTTTCTGTCCTGGGAGTGTCAGGGAGCTCTCAGTACCACCCAGAACTATACCGCCCACTGCACCCACCTCCCAAGCAGAGGCGAGGGCGGAAGTACCATTATGGGAGGAGTGCTGTCTGCCTATACATCCTCCCACTTCTGGGGGGTTGAGGGTGGGGCAGCTACCTGGAAACCGAACCAGCCTTTCTGTTCCTCTGGTTTCAAAGGACACAGGCTAGATATTGTCATACTGACGGAAGCAAGTCAAACAGAGAAAGACAAACATCATATGATATTACTTATATGTGGAATTTAAAAAATGGTACAAATGAACTTATTTACAAAACCAGAAACAGAGTCTCAGATGTAGACAACAAACTTATGGTCATCAGGCGGGTAAGGGGAGGGAAGGGATAACTTAGGAGACTGGGATTGCCACATACACTCTACTATGTATAAAACAGATAACTAATAGGACCTATTGTAGCACAGGGATCTCGACTCAATACTCTGTAATGACCCATATGGGAAAAAAAAAATTCTAAAAAAGAGGGGATATATGTATACCTATAGCTGATTCACTTTGTTGTACAGCAGAAACTAACACAACACTGTAAATCAAGTATATTTCAATAGAAATAAGAATCTGCCTGCAACGCAGGAGACCCAGGTTCGATTTCTGGGTCGGGTTTGATCCCTGGGAGAAGGGAATGGCAACCCACTCCAGTATTCTTGCTGGGAGAATTCCATGGATAGAGGCACCTGGGAGGCTACAGTCCATGGGGTCGAAAAGACTCGGACATGACTGAGAAACAAAGCAAAATATAAAAACAAAGTATTAATTCACCAGAGGCTCTAATGATCTACTATCCAAAAGGCACAAACGTAAAGTATTCTATTTACTACATGTTTCAATTGCCTACTAAATAAGAAGGCGATTTTAAAATTTTAAGTCAAAAGGTTTTATGTATTCCCATTCTGGTACTGACCATTTGCTACTTTGATTTGGAAGGTATTCTGGGTAGTATTTAAGGTATTATCTTCAATCTACCATAGTTGAAATTATGGGGAAATCTAGATTTCATCTCTAAAAGGCACATTTTTCAGAGAGGAAATCATGGCAGCATTGAACTGCCAAAGGGACAGCTGAAAAAAAAAATGGGTCATGCATTCATCTCATTCTGCCAAGCGGTTCACTGCTCATTTTTGTCCTCTTCCCGTAAACAAGCAGCGTTAACAAGTTACTTGAAAAAAGCATACTAATTTCCCCAGTGAATTACACAGGAAAGAATCCAGCGTTCCCTCCAGAGAACTCAAATAGTTGTTTGTTCTCTGAGCTCAGGTGTGGTAAAATAGCCATGGGCTAAAAATGCATGCTGGATATTAGCCAGCAGGCTAGAACTTTCCCTCTGCTCCAGTCCTGATTTCTCACGTTGGTGTGCAGCTTGGAGATTGCTTAATGGCGGGGGCCGGGGGGAGCAAAACCAACAACAGGACTTAATTTTCAATTTCAATTTAATTACACAATCTATAGTGCCTAGTGGGGAAGGATTTTGGGACAAGATTAACGCACACAGTGTTCCATTTTACATTCCTTTCTGATAAAGAACTCTGTATTGATTAGCCAAAGTGAGTATATATACATGTTTTACAAGAGTCAAATTCTTTGGCTAGAAGAAGGGGAGTGTGGATGAAGAAGGACAAACTTCCAGTTATAAAGCAAATAAGTCTTGGGGCTGTAATGGACAGCACAGTGATTATACTCAATCCTATCATATTGTGTGTTTGAAAGTTGCTAAGAGAGTAAACTCTGGGAGTTGGTGATGGACAGGGAGGCCTGGCGTACTGCAGTCCATGGGGTCGCAAAGAGTCGGACATGACTGAGCAACTGAACTGAAGAGCGTAAATCTTAAAAGTCATCACAGGAAAAAAAAATATTTTGTAACTTTGGATGGTGACAGATGGGAACTAGACTTACTATGTCGATCACTTCAGAGAATAAATAAATGCGGAATCATTATGTTTTGTATACACTATACAGATTAATGTATGTAATCAGTATGTTGTTAATATACTAATTATAACTAATACATGTAACTAATATAATGTTATACGTCAATTATGCCTCAATTTAAAAATAATTAAAAAGGAAGTGACTTCATTTTAGCCCAAGAATACTGGACTGAGTAGACCATCCCTTCTCCAGCGGATCTTCCCAGCCCAGGAATGGAGCCAGGCGGGGTCTCCTGCATTGCAGGCAGATTCTTTAACAGCTGAGCTACCAGGGAAGCCCAACTAATATAATATACCTAACTAATATACTGTTATATGTCAATTATGCCTCAATTTAAAACTAATTAAAAAAGAACTGATTTCATTTTGTGGCTCTTTGCCAGACTTTAGATAAATTAAAGGTATAAGATGGTTTTTATAAGAGGTATAAGATAAATTAGAGATATAAGAGGTACAAGGCCTTCCTAAAGAATCTGCCCGCAATGCAGGAGACCGCTTGCTGGGTTGGGAAGATCCCCTGGAGAAGGTAAAATACCCACTCCAGTATTCTGGCCTGGAGAATTCCATGGATTGTATAGCCCATGGGATTGCAAAGAGTCAGATACAACTGAGCAACTTTCACTTTTCAAGATGCCTTTTAGAATTATATTCCCAGTGCATTCCTTTTTGTTGTTAATTTATTTTTTAAAAATTACTTTTAGGTGGAGGATAATTGCTTTACAATGTTATGTTGGTTTCTGCCATACAACAACGTGAATCAGCCCTAAGTACACATACAACCCCTCTTTCATGAGCCTCCTTCCCACCTGACTCCACCCCTCTATATCGTCACAGAGCACTCCTGGTGTATTCTTGAGAGTGGGGAGCACCTCCCTACGTGCAAGGAGAAAGAACAGAAATTCCATTGTAGCATCAGAAATTCCAGCTGGCAGACACTGATTGAACCATACAACTATCTGTCCTGAAAATGACTACATAACTAATCAAGACCCTTACCTCTGAAGACTAAAGAATTTCAGTCTTTTACCGGAACCGGGAGACATGATGCTTTTATCTGGCACCAAATCCATGTTTAAGATTATGAGTAAATATTTGGTGTTCTATTCTAGTGTCTACATACTGTATTACTTTAGCCAAGGGTACAAAAGAAAGAAAATACAGGAAATGAAAATCTACCCCTAAGAAGTAGTCTTAATATGTTTCTTGACCAACTGTTTTACCTTGTTAATAAAGAAAACAGTTCTTTTTATAAGGAAAAATGTTCCCTCTGTGACTTAAATAAACAAAATGATAACAATGAACTTTACTGGTTAACTGTTGCTTAACCTCACCAAGCCACTTGAGTATATACAAACAATTGAAATACGATGCTAAAGAGACTAAGCTCAATAGGCAAATAAATATTAGAAATGACTAACTGACTTTAACATTACATTGGGATGGCATTTTCAAGTTTTTAAGATGGCTGCGACTGAGTCAGTATTTACAGTTCTATTCAAAAGCAAAATGGTACCTGATAAGCATTAAATTTTGCCTACTGAATTTGCAATATAGGAGGTCAGTCACATGAAAGGACAATTTTTAAAGCCTGGAGAATTATAGGGCATCTGGTACAGATGAGGTAGAGCTAGAACTTAATTTGATTGGAATGACAATGGGAACCAGAATTGGAATTTATTTTGAAGTCTGTTAGGAAGAGATGTTGAAAAATGTACCCTTGACTGGTATAAATGTAGATGAACCATTCTTCCCCTTGACAAGGATGAGGTGTAATTTATGTCAGAGGAGAACAACAACAAGANTTGTTCTTTTTGCTCAGAAGCTCTCCTACTGGATGTGAATGATTTATTTTCATCCCCCAGCACTCAGAGTCCTTCTCTGGCCAAACTGTCTAAGTTAGCCTGTTGGAATCCTCCTATCTCATCACCCCATTTGTTTGCTTTAAAGTGATATCACAGACTGTGATTCTGGTGGACTTTCCTTTGATGCCAAAGTTCACATTGCCTTTCCTTACTGTACATTCATACTGCTTCTCTCAGTGAATCTGGGCTGGCCTTTGACTTAACTTGATAAAGAGAATGTAGCAGAGGGAAAACAGTGGTAGTTTGTTGTTGGTGTTTTTTTTTTTTTTTAATAATTACCAGAAATACCTCCCAGCTGTTTACACACATTCTCTTCCTCCCATCAAGAATGGAGTCTTCTATTCTCCTTTCTCTTGATCTGAGCTGGACTTCTGACTCATTTTAACCTGTGAAATATATGTAAATGACCAAGCCAGTTAAAGAACCAACCCATAAGAAGCCTGGGCGCTTCTGCACTCAGTATTTTGATGCTCTGGAACACTATGTAAGAAGTTCAGCTGCTCTGAGGGGAATGAGGGCCATCCAGCTGCCAGCTCCTCCAGAATTCCAGCTGAAGGAATGGACGTGTGTGTGTGTTGTGTGTGTGTGTGGGGGGGTGTGTTTGTGTGTGTGTATGTTTATTAGTTGCTCAGTTGTGTCCAACTCTTTGTGACCCCATGGGAATTGTCTGGGCAAGAATCCTGGAGTGGGTTGCCATTCCCTTCTCCAGAGGATCTTCCTGACCCAAGGATCAAACCCGGGTCTTCTACATTACAGGCAGATTCTCTATCATCTGAGCCACAGATTTCAGCTCTAATGGACATGTAAGTGATACTTTTTTTCAGAAATTCTTCCCACTAGGGTTCTCAGCTAAACACAGTCACGTACTTGACTCCAATGAAACCACATGGAGCAGAAGACTTACCCAGCTGAGCTCAGTCAAACATAAATATTGATTTGTTACTCTTTGTATTGAATGTATACATCCTATGCGCTTTGTATATGTGCAATTTTTCTCAATTAAATGAAAAAGTAAAAACTTCCTAGAACCAACAAATGATATCAGTTGTCCAATTGGAAAGGTACTGTAATGCTGATCAGGATAAATGAAAACCGTGTACACACAGACACATCATCATCACACATAAAATCACGTACACACAGACACATCGTCATCACATGTAGAAACATGTACACATAGGCGCATTGTCGTTACATGTAAGAGACACCTAATATAACAATCACTGGGGGGTGGAGCAGATCCATGTAGGAATCCAGAAGATAGTGCTGCTCCAGAAGGCAACATATGAAGATGCACATCAATAGCAAAATGTTGTTGCTCAGTTGTTAAGTCATGTTCGACTCTTTGCATCCCCACGAACTGAACACAGCAGGCTTCCTGTCCTTCACTGTCTCCCTGAGTTTGCTCAAACTCACGTCCATGCGCTGGTGCTGCTGTCTAACCATTTCACCCTCTGCTGCCTCCGTTTCCTTTCGCCTTCAGTCTTCCCAAGCATCAAGGCCTTTTCCAACGAATCAGCTCTTCGCACCAGCTGACCATTATATGGGAACTTCAATGCTTACTACCAAATATTTAAACCCTTACAGTTTTTTTCCAGCCTTACTGCTCAGAGATAATTAAGCTCTTTCAGATTTAATATTTCTTTTAAGTTTAAATTTATGTTTTTTCACTCTTTGGACTCCTCAGCTGTACACAGTATTTACTCATGACCTGGTATTTTTCAGATGAACATTATTCAGACCTCTACACCGCTTTCTCTCCCTCACTTGTTCCAACAGAGTTATCTTCTAATTTGTAATTATAGCAACAATGAGTATATCATTATAGCTAATATATGTTAGTTTTATGATAACAGTATATTTCCTCAAATTTGGTTTTGTTTTTTTTTTCAGTATGTAGTGGTCACCTCATTTTCATATGTGTATCATTAAGTATTTTCCAATATCTACATCACATGTGTAGCAATAAATATTTTCTAATTTCTTCAACATTAAATAATCTCATAAGAGTAAAAGTTAAATGAAAAATTCCCAAGAGTTGTGCATGAGTCATTGGAGCATAGATAATAATTAAGTACCATGTTTAAAACTCTTTATCCTAAATTATAACTCAGAAAATTACACAGAATTACAGTGTGCATAAAAATGAATTATTGTGAGGCAAACGTCCATGTAACCTTCACCCAAATCAAGATATATTCTATTGCCAGCTTTCCAGCAAAACCCTCCCCAACTTTTGCCCCGTCTTTAGCTCCTAGAGGTAATTATGATTTTGACTTGATGCCTTACATTTATTAATTCCTATCTCCTGACATTTCCCCTGTTTTTAAACTCACATAAATGGGATACAGATTGATTTACCTCAATATTGCATTTGCGAGATCCATCCTTGTTGCAGCTGGGTATAGCGGTACCTATTCATTTTCATTGCTGTGCGGTAAAGCATTCCATTATATGAATACACCACAATTTTTCTTGATCCGTTCTACTGTTGGTTGACATTTCTCCTCAATTTCGGCTATTATGAAGAATGCTGCTTTGAGAGTTCTTGTATATGTGCCCTGGTCCCCAGGAGTAAAATTGCAGGGTGCTAAATCTTCGGTAATAGAACTGTCAGTCGTCCAGAATGTTTTTGCTGTCGTGTCTGCACTTCACCAGCAGCCCAAAGTGTGTCTGTTGCCCTGTAGCCTGACTATCAGTTAAAATGTAACTTCCCACCCTACCTGACACTTGGATACATCATTTGAGACATTCATTCTTCAGAATTGCATTTTATAAGACAGTGTCTCATATTGTAGGTTTTCTTTTATTTATTTATTTATTTTAACCATTTATCATTTATTTATTATTATTATTATTATTTTACTTTACAATATTGTATTGGTTTTGGTTTTGCCATACATGAACATGTTGTGGTTTTTCATCTCATTTTTCTGGTTAGTAATGAGGTCAAGAATATATTCAAATGTATAAGCCATTTGGATTCCTTCTTATGAAATGACTGTTATCCTGCCCTTTTTTAAAAAAATTGGAGTGTAGTTGATTGATAGCATTGTGTTAGTTTCTGATGTACAGCAAGGTGATTCAGTTATATGTATTTTTCCTGTGGTCATGTATGGATGTGAGAGTTGGACTGTGAAGAAGGCTGAGTGCTGGAGAATTGATGCTTTTGAACTGTGGTGTTGGAGAAGACTCTTGAGAGTCCCTTGGACCGCAAGGAAATCCAACCAGTCCATTCTGAAGGAGATCAGCCCTGGGATGTCTTTGGTAGGAATGATGCTAAAGCTGAAACTCTTAACTAATTGGAAAAGACTGATGCTGGGAGGGATTGGGGGCAGGAGGAGAAGGGGACAACAGAGGATGAGATGGCTGGATGGCATCACTGACTTGATGGACGTGAGTCTGAGTGAACTCCGGGAGTTGGTGGTGTGCTGCGATTCATGGGGTCACAAAGAGTCAGACACAACTGAGCGACTGAACTGAACTGATATATATTTTTTTTCATACTGGTTTCCATTATGCTTTTTTCCCTCTTTTTTATCCTGAATTAAATACAGATCTTTTATTTAAATGTAAAGACATCTTGATTTTGTTCTCATTCTTGAAAGATGATTTTATGAATATAGGATTCTAAGCCACTATCTTTTGTCCTGAAGAACCATGAAGTATTCTGTTGATTTCCTGGTTTTATTGCTATTAAGAAGTCTGTTCAATGATCTTTAATGAATTATCTTCTTAAAAGATCATAGTGAAAGTGAAAGTTGCTCAGTTGTGACCGACTCTTTGCAACCCCATGGACTATAGCCTGTCAGGCTCCTCTATCTGTGGAATTCTTCAGGCAAAAATACTGGAGTGGGTAGCTTTTCCTTCTCCAGGGGATCTTCCCAACCCAGGGATCAAGCACAGGTCTCCTATATCGCAGGCGCATTCTTTATGATCTGAGCTACCAGTTGGAGTGGGTAGCCTATCCCTTCTCCAGGGGTTATTCCTGATGTGGGGATCAAACCGGGGTCTCCTGCATTGCAGGTAGATTCATAAAAGATTATATGTAGTACTTAATATGAAAGTATGTTATACTTTGACTATGATGTGTGTAGAATTGAATTTATGATAATTTATTGTGCTTGGACATGAGTTTGAGTAGACTCCGGGAGTTGGTGATAGACAGGGAGGCCTGGCATGCTGCATTCCATGGGGATGCAAAGAGTCAGACACGACTGAGTGACTGAACTGAACTGATTGTGCTTGGTATTCATGAATCTTTCTGAGTCTCTGGATCAGTGTTTTCTACCATTTTTGGAAGATTCTCAATTATTTCTTCAAATATTGCCCTTGTCACTATGTTCTTCATCCTCCTTTCCTGGGGATTCAATTATAAGTGTATTAGTCCTTTTTCTTTACTGTACCAAATATATTTCTTTTCTTCTTTTTTATATTTCCCTTCTTTTTTGTATCCCGGTATTACATTCTGGATAATTTATTCTAACCTAGTTGCTCAGATGGTAAAACGTCTGTCTGCAGTGCAGGAGACCCAGGTTCGATCTCTCGGCTGGGAAGATCCCCTGGAGAAGGAAATGGCAGCCCACTCCAGTATTCTTGCCTGGAAAATCCCATGGACCCTGGAGCCTGGTAGGCTACCATCCATGGGGTCACAAAGAGTCGGACACAACTGAGCGACTTTACTTCACTACCTTCCAGTTTAGTACTTCACTCTTTGTCTGTGTTTAATCTGTTTACAAACTCACTCACTGAGTTTTTCATTTCAGATATTGTATTTTTTAGTTTTCTAGACTTTATATTTGGTTCTGTTTCAGATATTCTGTTTTTAGATTCTTGTGTTCCCAGGCTTATCATTTGTTTCAATAAAATAAATATGATTATGTTGTAATTTGTGACTATTAATTCGATGCCTAGAGTCTTTGTTTTTATTTCCCAGCTGACCTTAACATGGTGATAGCATGTTTCACATGTTTATTTATTATTGTTCAATCTTATAGGAATATTTTAAATTGATTTTATTGGCATATAGTTGCTTTACAATGCTGTGTTAGTTTCTGCTGCTGCTGCTTCTGCTACTAAGTCACTTCAGTTGTGTCTGACTCTGTGGGACCCAAGAGACAGCAGCCCACCAGGTTCCCCTGTCCCTGGGATTCTCCAGGCAAGAACACTGGAGTGGGTTGCCATTTCCTTCTCCAGCACATGAAAGTGAAAAGTCAAAGTGAAGTCGCTCAGTCGTGTCTGATCTCTTCGTGACCCCATGGACTGCAGCCCACCAGGCTCCTCCATCCATGGGATTTGCCAGGCAAGAGGTGTTAGTTTCTAATTTACAGCAAAATGAATCAGCTATATATGTATGTATATCCCCTTCCTTTTGGACTTCCTTCCCATTCAGATCACCACAGTGCATTCAGTAGAGTCCCCTGTGCTATATAGTATATTCTTGTTAGTTACCTATTTTATACATAGTATCAATAGTGTGTATTTGTCAATAAGTCTTTGGTTTTTATTGTCAGTTATTTGTACTGGATGTTACACAGTATCTTCTTTTCTTCGTGTACTTTCTTATCATAGATTATATGCTGACTCTCATCTTAAAAATATATATGTAGATAACTTGTGGCCTATAAAAATATTACATTCTTACAGAAAGGATATGTCTTTCTTCCAAGAAAAATGGGGCACTTCTCCCTCGAGACCACATAAATCCAAATTCAAACGAAGAATGGAAGTCTCTCTGAAAACTAGTTTATCCAGTTTTACACTTCTATGTCTCCATAATTCAGTTATGCCAGGTTAAAGTTCGAAAGAGTTATCAAACTCTTCATTTTGTGTGTCAGCAGAGCTGGGGTTTTTTGGACACTTTGCCCTGTGATACCACCAGCTGACCTTTAGCATGGTGATAGCATGTTTCACGTGTTTATTTTACTTATTTATTCTTTTTCAATCTTATAGGAATTTTTAAAATTAATTTTATTGGTGTATAGTTGCTTTACAATGTTAAGTGTTAGTTTCTACTTCAAGGAAAAATGAATCAGCTAAATATGTTAGCTTATTTTGGTCGGTGCTTCTTCTGAATCACTCAGTGCTTTCAGGTGGAAAAAAAAAGAAAAACAAAACCAGACTTAACCTCTAAGACTTTGATTGTTCTCAATTTTGGCCTGGTAATTATTCATGGTCTGGTTTTATCTCTTATGATTTATTAGGAGATGTTTCCATATTTCATCTAGTATTTTTATATATCCTTTGTAGAACACTGGCCGAAGTTACCTAATTTACTGTTCCTGGAAACAGAAGTTCCAGCTCTCGTGATATTTAATATATGGAAATATGCAAAGCTCTCACTTGTCCACATATATTTTAAGGGAACAAAGGAAGTTTTAGTCAAAAGGATTGATAAGTCTCTTTTACTCAGAGAATTTCAAAATATTGCAGTTGGTAGTGGGCCAGATAATAAAAGTGTTATATAGTCTATCGTAAGGATTTGACTTTAAGGAAGTTGCCTTTTCTCCAAGTCAGTTCTGAATTCTTGGTGATTTTGAGTAGAGGGATGACATGATCAGATTTAGTTTTCTTTCTCAGTGTTGAGAAATTGGAATTGGATTTATCATAATTCTTATACTAACCTTAGTAACTGACTTATACATAAGCACATTTTGGTTATTTATTTTTCTGATCAGTTCACTTAATAATGTTCTAAGCCCCAGTACGTGAACTCACCAGGCTTCCCAGGTGCTGCTAGTGGTAAAGAGCCCCCTGCCAATGCAGGAGCCATAAGAGATGTGGATTCAGTCCTAGGTTGGGAAGATCCCATGGAGGAAGGGATGGCAACCCATTCCAGTATTCTTGCCTGGAGAATCCCCATGAATAGAGAAGCCTGGCAGGCTATAGTCCATAGGGTTGTAAAGAGTTGCCACAACTGAAACGACTTAGCCCAGCACAGCACGTATGAAGTCACCATCAAGACAAAATTTAGGACACAATCTATATCTAACTATATGGTCTTTCCCACATTTCATCCTGCTCTCAGTTTTTTGTCCATCATTATTATCATTCTTTATCTCTCCTGTAGTTTTATTACATTTATATATACTCCTTAAAATGTTTAAATATATTTACCTTTGCAGAAGGAGGATCTCACCAATGGATTATTGTAGTACTTAAACTCTCCTTATTTTATATTTCTAACATACACTCGTATTTCTGAGTGTTGCTATAGTTAATTGGTGTTTGGAGAAGGGAATGGCTACCCACTCCAGTATTCTTGCCTGGAGAATTCCATGGACAGAGGAAGAGGAGCCTGGAGAGCTATAGTCCATAGGGTTGCAAAAAGTTGGACATGACTGAGCAATTAACACTTTTACTTTTTTTTCATTGTTATATGATTTCATTGACAGAGTAAACTTTATTTATGTGCTCTTGGTGTGATTTGAGTTGTTTCTAGATTTTTCTATTGGAAGTAGTTTTGTTATTAACATGGCCTGTATACGGCTCTTGGTGGACCTGTGCAAGAGTGTCTGTGTGTGTGTGGGGAGGAGCGGTGGTGATTTAATGGTATAAAAAATTGTGAATGTTCATTTTAGGAGATAATACCATGTTTTGCCAAGTGTTTACACCATTTTTGAAGCTTATTGGCAATGTGTAAGGGACGTTGTATATCTAAACATCTGTGGTTTTTTCTAACAGTTGACATGGTCATACTTTTTCATCTTTGCAGTGCAATCAGTGTAAAATGGAATCTCACTGTGGTTTTTATTTACATGCCCCTTATCACGAAGAGTGTAGTTTCTCTTCATGTTCATTACCCATACGTATTTCATCTTTCTGTGAAATGCCTATCCGTGCATTTTGCCCATTTTCTTACTGGATTGTTGGTGGGGGGTTTTCTTACTGAATTTCTAGGAGAGCTTAAAATATTCTGACACTATGTTCATCAATGATGTGAACTGTAGCTATATTCTTCCAGTCTGTAACTTGTCTTTTCTCAGAGTATTAGATGTCTTTTGATATTCAAAAGGTTTTAATATTATAGTTCATATTTTCAATATTTTCAACTATATTTAAAAACTTTTTAGGTTTTTTTATATCAATAATTACTTTATTTATTTATTTATTTTAATTTTTTTACTTTATTCTACTTTACAATATTTGCTTAGAATTTTTCCCTATCCCAGTACCTGTGGCAGATTCATGTTGATGTAAGACAAAACCAATACAACATCATAAAGTAATTCACCTCCAATGACAATAAAGAAATTTATATTTTAAAAAATAAGTAAAACTGAATAAAAACAAAATAAATAAAATATTTTTTAAATATTTATTTTTATTTACTTATTTGGCTGAACCAGATCTTAGTTGCAGCATTCGGGGTCTTTTTAGTTGCAGCATGTGAGCTCTTAGTTGCCACATATAGGATCTAGTTCCCTGACCAGGGATTAAACCTAGGCCTCCTGCATCAGGAGCTCAGAGTTTTAGCCATTGGACCACCAAGGAAGTCCCTTTAAATAAGATAATTAACTGCATTTCCTATAAAGGATTTTTGATTTTTTTGTTTTAAATTCCTAATTCTACTGGAATTTGGTTTTTGTGTGACATGACACATGAATAAAATTTCATCTTTTACCATAGACACCAATTTTATCAATGCTAGTTTTTGAATAAATCCTTTTCCCCTCACTGATCTGACATGCTGTCAGTATGAATAGATCTCTTCTGTTTTTGTTTTTGTTTTTAATCAGTTTATCTGTCAAGGCATTAATACTATACTTTTTTAATTACTAAGGTTCATACTTAATCCTTATATATCTTAGGGCAAGTTTTTCCTCCTTGCTTATCTTTATTCAATAATTGACAGCTCTTCTTGGCCCTTTATCTTCCATATAATTTTTATAATCACTTTATCATGAACTATGAAAAACTGCAAAAATTGATGAGAATCTCATTGAACTTTTAATTCAAAATTTACTTCTTTGTTACAATTTCTAACTCTGACTTCTATTTCTAAATTTAACTCTTAGATAACTTATGGTTATCCATTTATGTAGTTCTCAGTTAGTGTTTCTTAATAATATTGCAAAATCTCCTAGCTTGCTGGTGTTTATTATATATTATATACTTTTACATGTTTATATTGTAATAAATGTATATGACATATTTTATAGATAATTAATATTTTCTGATACTATTGGAAACAATGTCTTATTAATTGTATTTTCTAGTTGTTTGCTTTTGGTATAAAAAAGCAAATTGACTTTTGTATATTAATCTTCCATTCATCCATATTGTTAAATTAGAACCTGTTATCACCTACATCTGAAATCTAAAAAAAAGTCACCATTCCATAAACAAAGTAGAGAGATGGTTTGCCAAGGGTTGAGAATTGGGAGAAATAGGGAAAGATTTGGTTAAAGNTCTTCCATTCATCCATATTGTTAAATTAGAACCTGTTATCACCTACATCTGAAATCTAAAAAAAAGTCACCATTCCATAAACAAAGTAGAGAGATGGTTTGCCAAGGGTTGAGAATTGGGAGAAATAGGGAAAGATTTGGTAAAAGGGTACAGACTTTCAGTTTTAAGATGAATAAAGTCTGAAGATCTAACATAAAACATGGTGACCATAGCTGGCAACACTATTGTATAATTGAAATTTGCTAACAGAGTAGAATTAAAAATGTCGTCACCCCCACAAAAGGTAAATGTGTGAGGTGTGATGGATGTTAATTAACTTAGTGGGAGGAGTCTTTCACAGTTTATTTATATCTATCAAATCATGTCAAACACTAAAGTGAGAAAGTGAAAATTGCTCAGTTGTATCTGACTCTTTGCGACCCCACAGACTATACAGTCCATGGAATTCTCCAGGCCAGAATACTGGAGTGGGTACCCTTTGTCATCTTCAGGGGATCTTCCTAACCCAGGGATTGAACTCAGGTTTCCCACATTGCAGGCTGATTCATTAAATATTTTACAATTTTAATTGTCAATATTGCCTCAATAAAAATGAAAAATGTTCTAAAGTTGATTGCAGAATTTATAAATATCAAACTTGATTATCATTCTCCCCTTAGATCTGTCAATAATTGAGAGAGATGCATTGAGATACTTTATTACAGTGGCAGATTCATCTATTTGTCTCTCCAGTTTTGTTAAAATGTTTACATATTTAGAAACTGTTTTATTTAGTTATTTTTAAATGCTATGTCTTTTTGAATAATTGAAATATTCTCATTTGATCCTGAACTTCCTTGTTCTTAGTAATTCTTTTTTTTTTTTTTTTGTATTAATTCAATTTGTATCTTTTCACATCACTATGATTGATGTACCTGAGCTCCAGACCCATTCCTAGAATTAGGCTAATGGTATCAACATCACCTGAGCATGGGGATTAGTAATGGAAGATGTATATTTTCCAGGGTTATTAGGGTTTTTATTAAATGCACTAAATAATATAACAGTCTCTAAACCAAAGCGACTGTTCTTTTTCCATCTTTGGCACGGCATCCTTTGTCCAGGGTCCTTCCTTCGTTG
This sequence comes from Neotragus pygmaeus, assembly GCA_006410875.1. Lineage (NCBI taxonomy): Eukaryota > Metazoa > Chordata > Mammalia > Artiodactyla > Bovidae > Neotragus > Neotragus pygmaeus. The sequence continues at coordinate 668,075 of SJYV01049240.1, read as the reverse complement.
GAATTGGAAACCATATTTAAGCGCCACATGGCCTATACAACCTTCATTTCTGGGTCTGCACTGAAGTGGGAGGATCTGAGGAGAGTTGCGGTAAGATCTAGTTCTTTTCCTCCTTGTCGTTTCCCTGCTGCCGCTGCTAAGTCGCTTCAGTCGTGTCCGACGCTGTGCGACTCCATAGACGGCAGCCCACCAGGCTCCCCCTTCCCTGGGATTCTCCAGGCAAGAACACTGGAGTGGGGTGCCATTTCCTTCTCCAATGCATGAACGTGAAAAGTGAAAGTGAAGTCTCTCAGTTGTGTCCGACTCTTCGCGACCCCAGGGACTGCAGCCTACCAGGCTCCTCCACCCATGGGATTCTCCAGGCAAGAGTACTGGAGTGGGGTGCCTAAGCTACAACAATTAAGATGATAGTGTATTGCTTTTCCCAAAAGCATTACTCCAGACTCTTAACTGGGGGAAATATGACCTCTTCAACTTAAAAAATTGATTGTAGAGGAAATGTTAGCAATTGGCCTTCAAATGCTTCTTGACAAATACCAAGCCAACCTCACTGTTTACATATACTTACATTTTAATTTTTTATTTCACTGAAATCTCTCTCTACAACAGTTTTATTTTATTGTTCTAATAGATCTGGAAAAGTTGTGGACAGCAGAAGTGTGTTAGATCTTTCTATCCAAGTAGGATTCTTACCAGATGACAGATTTCTAGGAGTCTGTCAGCTTTCACCAACTTCTAAACACACTGATATGTCCTCTCATAGAAGGGGCATGAATGAAGATAGCAGAGATCCCATTTAGGCTGAGAGCAAGACAGATACAAACCCTCCAGATATCTTTCATTTAAGGCCAAGGCCAGCATCCTTTCATGTTTCAGGTTTCACAGAATCATGTATACCAAAAACTTCAGTTTTTAAATCAGAGATTTACAGAGTCAACACAAAGAAATGAAGCAAAAACTGACACGGGCAAAATAATCTTTCTCCTTCCTGCAACTTGGGATAAGAACCTCTTCATTATTATTATTATTATCATTTTGCTAAACTGAAAGGCAATTGCTTAAAAGGTCTTATTGCTCATGCAATTGCTTCAAAGGTCTTGTTGCTCATCACTGCTCATAAATTGATGTTTTTGGATGATAGGAAAAATATCACTATGCACTATTCCCATTTTAAAGCAATCTGCATCTGTGTCAGGGACCCTGATCCATCTAAGGTGCCTCTCTCAGGCATCCTTATCACCAGTCCTTCTCGAGTGCGCTCTCTCTCATTGGAATTCTATGACACAACCATGGGCTGTCAAGGTGGGTCAGTGATAAAGAAGCTACCTGCTATGCAGGAGATGTGCGATACGCAGGTTCAGTTCCGGGTTCAGGAAGATCCCTGGAGTAGGGATCTTCTACTCCAGGGCCACCTACTCCACTATTCTGGCCTGGGAAGTTCCATGGACAGAGGAGCCTTGAGGGATACCATCCATGGGGTTGCCAAGAGTCAAGACACGGCTGGGTGACTGAGCATGCTCCAGGTGACAGAATCCTAAGCAAACTCCGAATGGGAACAAGCGAGTATTGCCCATGCAATTAACAAGGTGACTGCTGTTTCATCTTGAAGAATAGGTGGACTCTGCAGAAGCGTGCCTAATCATAGCCAACCCTCTGTGCAGTGATTCACATGCTGAAGACTCTTCAAACATTATGAGGTAAGAACTGGCACTGTGTCTTAATATGCTCAGATTCCGGTCTTCATTTTCTCTCCTTGAAAATAAAGCCCAGTACCTAGGACTAAACAGGTGTCATCTATCATAGCACAGAGGATTCATCATATTTTAGGTTTCTGCCTTATTTTTTGCTCCCAGAGACAGCAGATGTATGAAAAAAGGAAGTCAAAATAGAGTTTCCTGTGTGTTGGTGTGCTTTCCTGCTTACTTTTCTAGCGTTCTATGTGAATAACAGCTGTGTAAATTTAAAAAGAAACATACAGATAAACTGTTCAGATAGCGCCTTTCTCACTAACGTCACCTCAAAAATAAAGACAGCATGTGTGATTTGTGAACCTTATTCAGAGACTTTATTTACTGGGGTTTTTTCTAGGAGTCTTAGTGAAAGGTTGTGTGTGGTTCAGTAGGGTGCACTTTTGACTTTTGGCCTATTTTCAAGATGGCTATGGATAGTGTTACCATCCTGAGCTGAACTATCCATAAGCAGGAGCTTAATTTGTGGTAACAGATTTAAATGATCATTGTGATGGCAATGCCATTGTACCTAACCCAGATAACCTGTTGGCCCTCAGAGCAAAATAAATGTATATAGCTGAAGGTGATGCTACAAAAAGCAAGGAACAGCTAAGAAAATTGCCCTATGCAGTAAATATGAGAAGGATCTTAGTTTCTTATTTTGTAAAAGTTGTTTTGAGAAAGTTGTGTTAGACAGTCTATGAGCTACTTCAACAATAGACAGCAATTCGGTCCCTTTTTTTTTTTTTTTGAAATTAATATGTTTCAGTTTGAAAGCTACAGTGTATGAAAATTCCTCCTCAAGAATTGGTCCCAGATGACCACAATCTCTTAATACCAAGAGGTGACCTTACTATAGATATAATTTGCTAAGTCAGTAAAATCATAGTATTCTTCCACATGTATGCTAGTAAAGATCATAACAAAGGACTTTGTAATATATGCTTTTCCTGTACTTATGCACATATCAGTTTAACTTTGAGTTGAATTATATTACAAAGATGTTAGACATGGCACATCACTAATGAGAATATTTGTTGTTTATGTAGGGTGCTGTCTATCAAGAACTATTACCCTAACACCAGGGTCATCATACAGATACTTCAGTCCCATAACAAGGTATTGCAACATTATAGCCTGTTCAGTCTCCTCCTATTTTGGTCTACAGACCTAGATGAACCTTAGCTCCTCCAAGTAATATATGAACTTACTATTATCTAGTGAGTCTACACACAAAAGGTTTTTGCCAGTTGTAGGTGAAATTAGGAATCCCATTAAGATTATTAATCACATAAAAATGTCAATTTGGCAAGAGTTACGTTTATATAATTTAAAAGCTGCCTGATGGTCTGGAATCCGGTCATCCTGAATTTAGATGCTGACTCAGATCCTTCCGTTCGGGTCACTGACAGGTCTTAACACAGCCTTAAATACTGAGAGCCACTAAAATAAGTAGGCNTGGCAAGAGTTACGTTTATATAATTTAAAAGCTGCCTGATGGTCTGGAATCCGGTCATCCTGAATTTAGATGCTGACTCAGATCCTTCCGTTCGGGTCACTGACAGGTCTTAACACAGCCTTAAATACTAAGAGCCACTAAAATAAGTAGGCAGGTTGGACAAAGGTTTGAGAGACAGCCAAGGGCTAGGGCAGGGTTGAACAATGAGATTCGTCTACTGCACAAGTCCACTCGTTCAGGACTAGGAGAGATGGCTATTTTATCTGATGCTTAGAAACAAACACAGAGAGTCAAATAAAAGGAAGAAATAGAGGACTATGTTTCAAAGAAAGGAACAAGATTCAACCTCAGGAAAAAAACTAATGAAAAGGAGAAATAAGGACACACACAAGACTGAACATGAGAGGATGGAAAAATATATTACGTGCCAATGGAAACCAGAATAAATCTGAAGAAGCTGTATCTGCATCAGACAAGATAGACTTGAAAACAAAGACTCTAATCAGATTAAAAGAAGAGCATCACATATGATAAAGGGGTCAATCAAGCAAGAAGATAGAACATTTGTAAATATTTATGACACCAACATAGGAGGAAAAGGGAGGAATAGACAGCAATACTTTGTTTTGTTGAAGTACAGTTGATGTAAAATGTCATATCAGTTTCAGATGTACAATATTCAGTATTTGTGTCTGTTGTGAAATGATGTAGTAATTCAGTATTTTTATAGATTATACTCCATTTAAAGTTATTTCCGAATAATGGCTATATTTCACTCTGCCATGCAGCATATCCTTGTTGCTTGTCTACTTTATACGTAGCAGTTGGTGTTCAGAGAATTCCTTGTCCCTGTCTTGCCATTCCCTCCCTTTACCCACTGATGGCCACTAGCTTGTTACCAGCGTGTTTTCTGTGTCCATGGGACTGTTTCTCTTACTTTCTACCCTTAAACAGGCCTTTCTGCCAAAGATCCCCAGCTGGAACTGGAACGCTGGTGACAACATCATCTGCTTTGCTGAACTAACGCTTGGATTCATTGCCCAGGGCTGCTTGGTGCCAGGCTTGTGTACCTTCCTGACGTCTCTATTTGTGGAGCAAAACAAGAAGGTAACCTTGTAAACTGATCTTGAATCTTGGCTCTGTCCCCATGTCCTCCTAAATGTAAGATCAGATATAGCAAATAAAAATGTAGGAAAGCAAGACGGCCCGAGAAATGCGATGTGGCTTCTACTTAAGCTGAGAAGAGAATGAGAGATCTGGATTGAAGTCCCAGGCACCACACTGACCTTGAAGAAGTTGTTTATCTGATTCTTTCCCAAGAATTATTATTGTTGTTTAGTCACTATGTCATGTCTGACTCTTTTTTGGCCACCCCATAGACTGTAGCCACCAGGCTCCTCTGTCCATGGAATTCTCCAGACAAGAATCCTGGAGTGGGTTGCCATTTCCTTACCCAGGGGATCTTCTTGACCCAAGTATTGAACCTGCATCTCCTGCATTGACAGGTGGATTCTTTGCTGCTGAGCCACTGGGAAGGCCCTTACTTACAAATATTTACTTGCGAAATAGAAACCATAACTCTGCTTCCTCCTTGCCCTCCATGATGTTATGAAAGTAAATGTACTCGTAAATCTAGAAGCACATTGAGTTACTGAAGATAGAATTATAAAATAAATAAATAAAACTTATTAGTGGAGATTTCGTATATTAACATATAAGTTAAATACAAAGTAATGGACAATAATAAATAATTATTTTCATCAGAGAAACAATTATACAAATAATCATTAAAATGTAATTTTGCAGATTACTTTGGGGCATTCTATGCAGTAATCATAATAGTAGCCACATGTTGAATGTCTACCGTGTGTCATACATTTTAAATGCATGATGTTTCAGCCACAGAAAACTAAACAAACTGATCACACAGACCACAGCCTTGTCTAACTCAATGAAACTATGAGCCATGCCCTGTGGGGCCACCCAAGATGGACAGGTCATCGTGGAAAGTTCTGACAAAACGTGGTCCACTGGAGAAGGGAATGGTAAACCACTTCGGTATTCTTGCCTTGAGAACCCCATGAACAGTATGAAAAAGCAAAAAGATTGACACTGAAAGATAAACTTCCCAGATAGATTGGTGCCCTGTATGCTACTGGAGGAGAGTGGAGAAATAACTCCAGAAAGAATGAAGAGATGGAGCCAAAGTGAAAACAATGCCCAGTTGTAGATGCGACTGGTGATGGAAGTAAAGTCCAGTGCTGTAAAGAGCAATATTGTGTAGGAACCTAGAATGTTAGGTCCATGAATCAAGATAAATTAGAAGTGGTCAAACAGGAAATGGCAAGTGTGAACATCAACATTTTAGGAATCAGTGAACTAAAATGGACTGGAATGGGTGAATTTAATTCAGATTACCATACATGTACTACTATGGGCCAGAATTCCTTAGAAGAAATAGAGTAGACCTCATAGTCAACAAAAGACTCCAAAATGCAGTACTTAGGTGCAATCTCAAAAATGATCGAATTATCTCTGTTCATTTCCAAAGCAAACCATTCAATATCACAGTAATCAAACTCTATGCCCCAACCACTAGTGCCGAAGAAATGAAATTGAACAGTTCTATGAAGACCTACAAGACCTTCTAGAACTAAAATCCAAAAAAGATGCCCTGTTCATTATAGGGGACTGGAATATAAAAGTAGGAAGCCAAGAGACACCTGGAATAATAGGCAAGTTTGGCCTTGGAGTACAAAATGAGGCAGGGCAAAAGGTAACAGAGTTTTGTCAAGAGAATGCA
>SJYV01049240.1:636544-659220 GCA_006410875.1 Neotragus pygmaeus | reverse complement strand
TCTTTCAGAATTTCCCACAGTTTATTGTGATCCACACGGTCAAAGTCTTTGGCATAGTCAATAAAGGAGAAATAGATGTTTTTCTGGAACTCTCTTGCTTTTTCCATGATCCAGTGGATGTTGGCAATTTGATCTCTGGTTCCTCTGCCTTTTCTAAAACCAGCTTGAACATCTGGAAGTTCACAGTTCATGTGTTGCTGAAGCCTGGTTTGGAGAATTTTGAGCATTACTTTCCTAGTGTGTGAGAAGAGTGCAATTGTGCAGTAGTTTGAGCATTCCTTGGCACTGCCTTTCTTTGGGATTGGAATGAAAACTGACCTTTTCCAGTCCTGTGGCCACAGCTGAGTTTTCCAAATTTGCTGACATATTGAGTGCAGCACTTTCGCAGTGCTAACATATTGAGTACAGCTGGTATATTGAGTGCAGCACTTTCATAGCATCATCTTTCAGGAGACATTTAAGGAAATATCAAATTGAATGCACTCAAGGAATGATCATCAGATAACAAACATAGAAATTTATTTTCTGTAGAATTGTGTACTTTGCAAGGAACTGTCATATAATTTACTTTTTGACTTTGAATTAACAGTTAGATTTTTCATAATAATCCATCAAGTATTAGCATACAGATTTTTCCCCCTCTTTCTTCTCTCCCTCTCCGCTTTCTTTATCCTTTTCTTTTAAGGGGTAAGATAAGACTCTCCCACTTGCATGGGCAGGAAACAGAAGTGGAGCCTTGGACACAGATTTTATAGACTGAGATCAGTTTATCCACTGCTTGCTATGTCTAAGGTCAGCCAGTCACATCCATTCATATTCCTCCTTCATGAATGAAAACTGTCTGGTTTTAGTCTCTTTCCACCTTCAGCAGTTACTTTTCTTTTGCCATTTGGAACATAGTTCAGACAGAAAGCACTGAGGGTGAAGATGCTTTGGCCATGTTGCCCTGTGGTTTAATCGGTAGCCTGGTAAATGTTATAGCAGTAGTAGCTTAGATACCCTTATCCATAGAATCATTGAGCTTTCATTGCTGTAGTCTTAGCTGGACTCACAGAGAAGCACAGTGATGATTATATCTCTGTTTCCAGAAGAGCAACTTTAGCATAAATCCTTGAACTACTAGACAGTTTGTGAATCGTAAAATGGTGTCATTTGTAGTAGCCCTCCATCAGCAATATCCTTCTTTAGCCAGCCACTTGATTATCAGCTCAACAACTGTGCCCAGTCACATTCCATTCCATGTGTGCTTAGCTGCTCAGCCGTGTCTGACTCTTTACAACCCCATGGCCTTCAGCCCACCAGGCTCCTTTGTCCATGGGATTCTCCAGGCAAGAATACTGGAGTGGGTAGCTGTTCCCTTCTCCAGGGGATCTTCCTAACCTAGGGATCAAACCCCCACCTCCTGCATTGGCAGGCAGGTTCTTTACCTCTCCTGCCACCTGAGAAGCTCAACAATTACTTTGTTGCTAATTTTGGTCTTGTTGGAACATGAGGAATTGAAAGTAATTTTGTTTACTTACACCCCTTAAGAGAGAATTCTACATCCAGATTATTTTTTTTGAAGTAATTTTATTTATTTATTTACAGATAAAAATATTTTATTTATTTATTTATTTATTATTTTTTTAAATTTATTTTTAAATTTGACTTTACAATATTCTATTGGGTTTGCCATACATCGACATGAATCCACCACAGGTGTACACAAGCTCCCAATCCTGAATCCCCCTCCCNACACTTGCTCCTTGGAAGAAAAGTTATGACCAACCTAGACAGCATATTAAATAGCAGAGACATTACTTTGCCCATCAGAGGTCCATCTAGTCAAAGCTATAGTTTTTCCAGTGGTCGTGTATGGATGTGAGAGTTGGAGCCTAAAGAAAGCTGAGCGCCAAAGAATTGATGCTTTTGAGCTATGGTGCTGAGAAGACTCTTGAGAGCCCCTTGAACTGCAAGGAGATCCAACCAATCAACCCTAAAGGAAAGCAATCCTGAATGTTCATTGGAAGGACTGATGATGAAGCTGGAGCCTCAATACTTTGGCCACCTAATGCAAAGAACTGACTCATTGGAAGACATGATTCTGGGAAAGATTGAAGGCAGGAGGAGAAGGGTACAATAGAGGATGAGATGGTTGGATGGCATCACCGACTCAATGGACAAGAGTTTGAGCTCTGGGAGTTGGTGATGGACAGCGAGGCCTGGCGTGCTGCAATCCAAAGGGTCACAAAGAGTTGGACAGGACTAAGTGACTGAACTGAACTGAACTGATGTTTCTCTCAGTATTTCACGGGAGTATCCCAGTTGTGGAAGCTAACTAGTTGACTGTATAATAAGTTAATGAGTAACAGACAGAAAATTTCCTGACTTACAGTCTTACTACTGTGCCCTGTGCCTCTGGCTTTTGGACATCTACTCCCAGTCTCCTACATCAGGTCTTTTGATACCTTTGCTTGAGACAAATTAAGTGGCTCAATGGACTACCAGGACTAAATATGATAGCACATAGGGTGACCTTCCAAATCCTCATGAAGCACTTCCAGGAAAGATATTCTCAGTGCTCAGCTGGGTCTGGAACACTCAGTTTCTCCAGAGAGTGACCTTTCTCTCCATCTGACTGTGCATCCACATTTGACTCTTCTTATGCTCAATTTTCGGAGAAGGCAATGGCATCCCATTCTAGTACTCTTGCCTGGAAACTCCCATGGATGGAGGAGCCTGGTAGGCTGCAGTCCATGGGGTCGCTGAGTCAGACGCAACTGAGTGACTTCACTTTCACTTTTCACTTTCATGCATTGGAGAAGGAAATGGCAACCCACTCCAGTGTTCTTGCCTGAAAAATCCCAGGGATGATGGAGCCCAATGGGCTGCNACATGTACCCCAATGTTCATCGCAGCACTGTTTATAATAGCCAGGACACGGAAACAACCTAGATGTCCATCAACAGATGAATGGATAAGAAAGCTGTGGCATATATATACACAATGGAGTATTACTCAGCCATTAAAAAGAATAAATTTGAATCAGTTCTAATGAGATGGATGAAACTGGAGCCTATTATACAGAGTGAAGTAAACCAGAAAGAAAAACACCAATACAGCATACTGACACATATATTTGGAATTTAGAAAGATAGTAATGATGACCCTGTATGTGAGACAACAAAAGGACACAGACATAGAGAATGGACTTTTGGCCTCAGCTTATTTTTTAAAGAAAAAAAAAAGATGGAGGTGTTTAGAACATAGCTCTTCACTCTGCTATATACTCTGCACTTGACAGCCCTGATTTCCAAGGTTGCGTTCTACATAAGTATTTGAGTCAATTTCTCCTTTCACATGTTCTTTTGTTATTCACTTAGAATGTTGAGGGTGTGGATTAACCATATTTGCAGTTTGTTTTATCTGTGATTTGGAATTCAGTCATTATCTTTCTCCACCTCATTAATCCATTTGTCAAAAATTGACTGCATAGATCTGTTGGTTGGAAAAGTTAACTGCTTCCAAACCATGGAGATGACTTCTCTCTATGGCTTCAAATACTAGTTTCAAGTATCAAAGAGTGTCTGGGCAAGCCAAGATGTCCTTGAACAATTGAGGTCAGTCCACTGTGGTAGCTCAGTCTTGTGGTTCTGTGCCTTGACTGGAAGTTATAAAGCTGGTGCCAGAACCTCCTTTAGAGAAATCCTAAGTATAAATTAGTCAGAAATTAAATAAATCCCATTTGGCAAGGACATGAAAAATGTCCTAGTCTTGAATATATTTAAATGCCATAAGTGGTGAAACTTGCAGCTCATTTAATGTGAGGAAATAATTTAAATAATAAACCCCCAAACTTCCAACTCACTGTTATTTTCTTCTGCCACCTTCGATTTCCAGCCAGGAAATAGTGTCATAGAAAAACAATCTTGTGGTTCAGCTCCCTGCTGCAAAAGGAGCACATACAAGTTATCTTAAACTAATTCCTTCAAATGAATGTCTAACGGATGCTGGAAAACCTCTGAGGGAGATCCCATAACTCCTTTGGTAAACTCTAGCAGTGTTTGAATGACCTTGTAGTTAAAAGGTGACTCCCAATGTTTAAACTGAATTTTCTTGTTGATATCTGAATATCATCGGTGATTTTGCTTCTGTGAATATTAGAAATGGGAAAGATCTGTCTTGAGGCTACACGGGAAAGGCTTAAAACAACACTTTTATAATTACTACATGACTTCTTTTTTAAAAAATTGAAGTATAATTGCTTTACAATGATGTGTTAGTTTCTGGCTCTACAATGAAGTGAATCAGCTATACAGATACATATACCCCTTCCCTCTGGGACCTCCCCACCCCCACCCCCATCCCATCTAGGTCATCACAGAGTGCCGAGCCAAGCCTCCTGTGCTTTACAGCAGGTTCCCGCTAGCTCTCTCTTTTACACATGGTCGTGCATATATGTCAGTCCTAATCTCCCAGTTCGTCCCACCCTCCTCTCCCCCCACTCTGTGCATGTTCCCCTTCTCTACGTCTGCGTCTCTGTTCCTGCCCTGGAATTATATTGTTTCTTCAAAGAGAAGCTTTTTAAAAACTCACATTCTTTCAAACATAGGGATAGCTCTTAACTTTGCTCCTGTAGGATTCTTGTTAAGTGAATTATGATCTGTACTCTTTCTGTACAGTAACAGGTATGATGGTGTACTGGTTTGGAGGCTTTCCTGGTAGCTCAGTGGTAAAGAATCCGCCTGCAATGCAGGAGATGTGGGTTCAATCCCTGGCTCAGGAAGATCTCCTAAAATAGGAAATGGCAACCCATTCCAATATTCTAGCCTGGATAATTCCATAGACAGAGGAGTCTGGCAGACTATAGTCTATGAGGTTGCAAAGAGTGAGACACGATTGAATATGCACACACACACACACACACACACATTAGTTTGGAAGAGTCTGAGGATACTTTCTATTCTGAAACTTTATGATATTTTTTTAGTTATGACTATGAATGATGGGAGTGATTCAGAAAAGCCCAGTTTACCCTAAATGTTCTAGTTTTGCTTCTTAGGCTATAAATAGGGCAGATAAGATTTGGACAAGTCTGTGAACTTTCCACTGGCTTTATTAGAACAGCGTTTTCCACTAATTATTCCTGAGAGGCAAGGGCAGATCTGACATGAGATCAGCTCAACATAAATACTGTGCATCCTGGGTAAACATAAGCATGGAAGCTGGAATGTGAGAAATGACAGACATTTGTAAGCTTCAAGTAGTTTTTGAGTTCATATAATCTACTTTATGTATATATATATATTCCTTGGATAAACTTATTCAGCCTCGAGGCTTCAACTATCATTTATATGTTATAGATTTCCAGAGTTTTTGTTTTTGCTCAAACCCCTCTTCTGATAGTGTTAATACTTGAATTTTTATGCATAGCCCGTACTCAACACATCCAAGATCCAATTCTCCACTCAAACCTGCCCTTTCTTTATCTTAGTGAATGGTGTATATATGTGTGTGCTAAGTCAGTCGTGTCAGATTCTTTGCAACTGTAAGGACTGTAGCCCTCCAAACTCCTCTGTCCATGGGATTCTCCAGGCAAGAATACTAGAGTGAGTTGCCATGCCCTCCTCCAGGGGATCTTCCTGACCCAGAGATCGAATCTATGTCTCTTATGTCTCCTGCATTGGCAGGTAGATTCTTTACCACTAGCGCCACCTGGGTACCACCATTTATCTCTTCTTAAGCGAGAGATCATTTTCTATTTCATATACCTGTGTTAGTTTGGATGAAGTTTGACTCTGTTACAGAAATTTCCTTTTAGCAGTGGCTTAAACAATATGGAGGGCTTCCCAGGTGGTGCTAGTGGTAAAGAACCTGTCTGCCAATGCAGGAGATATAAGAGACACAGGTTCAATCCCTGGGTCAGGAAGATCCTCTGGAGGGGGCTATGGCAACCCACTCCAGTGTTCGTGCCTGGAGAATCCCCATGGACAGAGGAGCCTGGTGTGCTGTAGTCCATAGGGTCATAAAGAGTCAGACACAAGTGAAGCAACTTAGCATGTATGCTTGCAAAAAATAATGGAAGTTGATTCTAATTGCACATAAAAATCTGAGTTGGCACTTGAAGACTAATATATGCTCTATAACTTGAGGGACAAGTGTTCCTTGTATCTTATTGCCTTGTCATAGATGGTGGCATCTAAGTTCCAGACAGCAGGTTAGAGGAAGGGAGAAAGAAGAGAGCAAAGGGCATGTGTGTTCCACGTCATCAGGAGGAATTCCAGAAGCTGCTACATGAACATTTTGCCTAGTACCCCAGGGACCTAGTTATATGACTCCATCTCTGCAAAGAAGTTGCTGATTCCATCCTGGGAAGCCATGTGCCAAGCTCAAAATTGGTGACTCTGTCACCACTGGAAAAAAAGGAAAATGGGTATTGGGAGGGTCACATTGTGGTCTTTTAAAAATCCATGAACACACTTCTGATCATTCATAGATCACCATCAGCTCCTCCATATGAAAGGTAACCCCCAAATTCCATCAAGTTACTCATCCAACGCAGTCCTTGATCTCTACACATGCCTGGTGTCCTCCTCCAGGGCCAGATGCAGCTTCCTGCAGTTTGGTAACCCATCTAAAAGACATTTTGTTTACCCCATGAGCACTCATATCCTAATAGTAGAAAAGCAGTAGAATAACTACTATAAAGTTTCCCATTCAGAAAAGAGGGAGGGGCTTCCCTGGTGATCCAGTGGTTAAGACTCTCTGGGTTCGATCTCTGGTCAGGGAACTTGATCTCACATGGGGCAGCTGAAGATCCTGCTAAGATCAACATCTAAGACTTGGCATAGTCAAGTAAATTGCAAAAGGAAAAGAGGGAAATGAGAAAGGTCCAAAAATCACTATGTACAGCAGTTATCTAATTCTGCCCAACAGGAATTATGAAGACAGCCTAGCCAAAAATGCACAAGAGGTCCATAGGTTTGGTAGTTAGAAGTCATTGGTGGCTTCAACTGTAAACAAAATACCTGCAATGCAGGGGACTTGGGTTCCAGAAGGGAATGGCTACCCATTCTAGTATTCTTGGCTGGAGAATCCCAAGAACAGAGAAATCTGGCGGGTTACAGTCTATGGGGTTGCAAAGAGTTGGAAACGACTGAATGAAGCACAAAAGCACTTTCACTTTTCACTTGAGACCTTGAAACAAAGCAAGGGCAGTTACAGTGGTGAGTTGGTGTCATGAACTCCACCTGTAGTGTATCTAGGAGAATAGGGCTGTAACCAAGCAAGTTTGAGCCTGGTTATAAAGAGAATAAGAGGTCAGAATGGAGATGAGGAAGTTGAAATTCACTCAAATTCTCAGATTTTTTTTTTTAAAGAAGATAGAATTTCAACTGTAAGACACTCAGGAAGGTGTCATCTCTTTCTACTCTGTCCCTCTCTTAGCTCTGGATCAGTTGATGTGCTCCATCATGGCAGGTGGCACTGACTGGGAATTCAGATTGTTTTTCTTCCTCTCTCCAGGTAGGTGAAGAGTTGAAAAGAAGAGCCTTGGCCAAAGCTTGGGGAATTTAGGGACCACGGAAGAAAAAGAGAAAGGTTTTGATGCCCAGAAATTTTTTTTTTACAGCCTTCTTTTGTAACCAGATCAAGTAAATGCCTACTATGTACAAGGCTTCCCAGGTGGTCCTAGTGGTAAAGAACCCAGTTTCCAATACAGGAAACGTAAGAGATGCGGTTCGATTGCTCGGTCAGGAAGATCACCTGGAGGAGGTCTTGGCAACTCACTCAAGTGTTCTTGCCTGGAGAATTTCATGGACAGAGGAGTCTTTCAGGCTACAGACCATAGGGTAGCGAGTAGGCCATAGCTGAAGCAACTTAGCATGCACACATGTGCAAGGCACTGTGGCTGGCACCAGTACAATGAGTGTTCCCTGTAAAAAAGAAATTATCTTTGTCACTCAAACTCTACTGAAATCAGGTTTGATGAAACGACTCATTTATGATTCTACTACAGTGATCTGTGTAGGGAAATTCTCTTAGGATTTGGTAGCAGCTACGATCCTGTCTTTTCTGAGAAACTTTGCTTGTTTTGTGTTATTGGATGGCAATACTAGATAGCATCCTTAGTCACCTCCCACATGCTAAGCACTGTGCCAAACACCTCATCTGCATTTTCTTAGGATGTTCCCATGATGTATCTTTAAAGGCACACTGTCATAATTCCACTGATGAGGTGAGGTAACGGGTTTTTTTTTTTTTTTTTTTTTTTGCTACTAGTAAGCTTAGAGCTTGGTGTTAAATCGAATCACAGCAGCTGCACTGACCTCACCTTTTGTCTTTGTTTAGCATAAAAGATATTTATTTTACCTTAGGTAATAATAAAAATGCTTAGACATTCAAATAGGAAGACTTTGAAGGCTTCTGACATTTTATGTATATATTATATAAAATGTATGTATAAATATGACTATTTTTCATGTTTTCTCGAAACTCACCCTTCAGAATAGTTATATTCATTATATTTAAGTGATTGGAACACTTAAAAACAGGGTAAAAAATATTGAATTTTAGATTCAGTTGTGTTCATCTATGCATTGGAGAAGGAAATGGTAACCCACTCCATTGTTCTTGCTTGGAGAATCCCAGGGACGGGGGATTCTGGTGGGCTGCCGTCTCTGGGGTTGCACAGAGTTGGACACGACTGAAGCGACCTAGCAGCAGCAGCAGCAGCAGCAGCATGGACATTGTATAATTATGAGTTGAGTTCCTAAGTTGGATCTTAGCCTATTGATACTTTCACTAACGATGACACAAACATCTACTATAGTTCATGCACCCTTAAGTCAAGTTTTTGTCTCTTTATACATATAACATTTGCAACCATATAATACATTTTACAGTTATGTTTTCGGGAGAGAACTAGTAAAAAGATAAATATTCAGAATGCAATTTGGAACAGACAATTGAGAAAAAAATTGCTTTGCATATTAATTTTCCTGGTAAAGCTTTAGTCTGGAGAAAGCGTTTCTGTGATTCTAGACTTTGAATAATTTTTTGTTGTTAAAATGTGGAATTATGAAATAGATTTTTTTAATCTATGCATTTAAAATAACACTTTGGCCTTGATTCTTATGTTCTGTAGAATTTCTATCCAGAAATTTTAATGAAAGATTTCAGAATGCAACCTTTAGATGACTTCCAGGCTGTTTATATGCATACAACTTACCTGGCCAACTGTAATTAGCCAATTTGCATAAATGTGATTTACCACCTAAGAGTTTAGGAATCTAATCTTAATTTCCTCAACGATATTTAATTTGGACACATTTATAGGAATGATTTATAAGATAGAATGCTTTCTCATATTAATCATTAGTCATAGGCTAACTGAGGATGAATAACGTTTTCAAATTTCAACATTAGATGAATTATACTTTTGGAAGTTGATAGTAGAGATAACTGCCTTGACTCTAGGATTTTCCCAATTTAAAATCATTGGGATATTTTTCTCAATTTAGAATAAATCAGAAGATATGTGTACTTCATTGAGTTATAAATATTTAGTACAACAACATCACTTAACCACTGGTTTACAGGGGTGGAAGATCTTTAAAGACCCCCAAATTAGAATTCCAGAATGAAATGACTCATCACTTAGATCACTCTTTATTAACAAATGTATAAACAGCTTTTCATTTTCTTTGAAATAGCAGTAAAATATATGAATAGCTTGTTTCAGGTAGTTCAGAGGTTAAAGCATCTGCCTGCAATGTGGGAGACACGGGTTCGATCCCTGGGTTGGGAAGATCCCCTGGAGAAGGAAATGGCAACCTATTCCAGTATTCTTGCCTGGAGAATCCCATGGATGGAGGAGCCTGGTGGGCTACAGTCCACGGGGTCGCAAAGAGTCGGACACGACTAAGTGACTTCACTCTATATGCAAGGCAAAATGTTAGTTCTTTGGGGATAAAATGATACATTAAACTTAAATTTTGAGTTTGATACATCAAACTTAAAGATGTGTCAGTTTAATGAAGAAAATGAGACATGTTCTACAAAATACATAAAGCCCTATTATAGGAAGCAATAAAGGGCCCTCAGACTTAAGAATTTATATATCTTGACTCTTCCCAAATATTTTATTTTCTCCACTCACTTCTACTAAGTCATGGTGGATTTTTCTTTACATTGCTTAACAATACTCTGTGCCTATCCCCAGTTTTTCGGTCACTTTCAGTTGTTAAACACGGTGACCAGATGTGAAGCTTGCATCTCATGTTCAGTGGAACGAATACCTTCTTCCCTTCCCCCAGCACCAGCCAGGCTTAGGCTCAAAGACACTATTTCCTCCCTTTTCCCAGTGTGGAGTGAAGGTGGCGAGGTGGGGAGGGATGTGATTTGCCTCTGGGTCACATCTCTTCCCTTTTTTGAGTTCTGTATTGGTTCCCAAGGTTTATTGGGCCCCTGGGGGAAAGTATAGAGATTGCATTCTTTTTAAAATTAATTAATTTATTTTAACTTATTAAAAAAATCTTTTTTACTTTATTTTACTTTACAGTACTCTATTGGCTTTGCCATACATCGACATGAATCTGCCACAGGTGTACACGAGCTCCCAATTCTGAATCCCCCTCCCACCTCCCACCCCACAACGTCTCTCTGGATCATCCCCGTGCACCAGCCCCAAGCATCCTGCATCCTGCATTGAACATAGATCGGCGCCTCGTTTCTTACATGATAGTATACATGCTTCAATGCCATTCTCCCAAATCATCCCACCTTCTCCCTCTCTCCCAGAGGCCAAAAGTCCGTTCTGTATGTCTATGTCTCTTTTGTTGTCTCACATATAGGGTCATCACTACTATCTGGGTCTTCATTGCGGCGTGTGGGTTTTCTCTGGTTGTGGTGAGTGGGGGCTACTCTNTCTCTCCCAGAGGCCAAAAGTCCGTTCTGTATGTCTATGTCTCTTTTGTTGTCTCACATATAGGGTCATCACTACTATCTGGGTCTTCATTGCGGCGTGTGGGTTTTCTCTGGTTGTGGTGAGTGGGGGCTACTCTCCACTTGTGGTACACAGGCTTTTCATTGCTGTGGCCTCTTTTGTTGCAGAGCATGGGCTCTAGGGCGTGAGGGCTCAGTAGTTGTGGCGCACAGGCTTAGTTGCTATGTGGCATGTGGGATCTTCCTGGACCAGGGATCGAACCCATGGCCCCTGTATTGGCAGGCAGATTCTTAACCACTGGACCACCAGGGAAGTCCTGAATTTGCATTCTTGTATGTGTTGTGTCATCATTTTTGTACTTAACTATGATATTTCTGTCATCTAAATCTTCTTTATTTTTAGTATTTTTAGCATATAGAATGCTTGTTAAAATTTTTTCTTCCTTCTTCCAATTAATATCATTATAAAATATCATTTTCTCATGTTATTATAAAGTATCTTTACAAATAATTTTCAATATAGTAACTTATTCTATTGTATATTACATTGATCAATTCACTTATTAATCATTACTTCATCATTTCATAATTTCAGATCATTTAGATGGCTTCAGATCTAAGACAGTATAAATAATGTGAAAACACCACGTTTGGACAGACATGTTTTTTTTATCCCATGTATTAGATTATTCTATGTATGACGGCAGGCATTACTGAATTTATGTCTCTCAGAACCTTGGGAAACAGTTGATATTAAGTATAGGTATAGTTTGGTGTTGGTCATATTTTCTAAATGATATTACCTCTGACTGGACAAGATCTTCAAATTCTTCTTTTGTTTATAGCTAGTTTCTGTCTCTAAGTGGATTTATAGTGGAATAGTTTTATTATTTAATATTTTATTTTCATAGTTTGGCAGCAAGTGATGTATTTACTTCTGCTCTTGGATTTTGGCAGAAGCTTTCTGTAAATCTCAGAAGCATACAAACCATTTAACACCCTCTGCCATCCAAGACCATGATCACTTCCCTGAACCCAAGCAACTGGGTAAATTTGGGGGGAAATTCATGAATTCCCTTTCTGGAAAGCCTGTTGGAAGCCCCCGATTAGGCATCTTTCCTCTAATGAGTTCTTCTAATAGCATAGCTAAACTTTTTATTTTTTATCATTTTCTGGAATGTATCCAGGACCTTTATTTAATAAGTGTTCTGTCAAGAGTTGGAAACAAAACAAAGTATTAGAAAAAGATACTGGCAAAGCTTTCTGCTCCTGATCACAGGTTAGGTGGGCCAGGCATGTGGGGTATCAAGAAACTGATAGAACGAGCAGAATGAACGTTTCTAGAGAGTGTACTGCACGGCAGTCAGTCTCAGAAACAGCTATCAGAGTGGGCTTTTTACTGTCCTTCTCTCCCCTCTGTGGCTGGGGGGAAAAGAGGGAAGCATCTTAAACACTGAATATGAGCAAAATGATTTCTAAAATACAGGCCTCTTACAACAGACATATATTGGATTGGCCAAAAGATTTGTTCAAGTTTTTCCATAACATCTTACAGAAAAACCCAAACAAACTTCTGGGCCAACCAAGTACCATTAAAGGCGCTTCCCAGGTGATACTAGTGATAAAAAACTTGCTTGCCAATGCAGGAGACGTAAGAGATGCGGGTTTGATCCATGGATCGGGAAGGTTCCCTGGAGGAGGGCATGGTAACCCACTCCAGTATTCTTGCTTGGAGAATCCCATGGACAGAGGAGCCTGGCGGGCTACAGTCTCAGAAGTTACACAAGAGGTGGACACAACTGAAGCAACAGCCCACATGCAAGCATGCAGTACCATTAAAATGGATTAGGAAGAACAACCCACTGTATCCTTACTTGAATTCCTTTGTGATCATTTGCTGGCGATGCATGCTCATTTCCTGATGATAAAGAACTTTAGATGCTGGCATAATTATACAGCTTAGCATCACCTTGAATTGTAGTTGCCGTTTGAGCAGATCAAATAAAACAGGCCAGGTGAGAACTAAGGTGGGCAGATCTTGGGGGACCTGAGGGACCTTTATGAGTGAGTGAGCTGAATGCAGAGGGTTGTCCTGGATGGTTAAGAACGGCCCAATGAGTTGGATCTTTACTCAGGGTACTTGGCTCGTGTCATTTCCTAGGACTGGAAGGACTGGAATAAAATAATAGAGATTGTGCAACAGCAGGCTGGGTCCACAGAGAGAGGATCCAAAAAGAATAAACAGGAGGCATAATGGGAGAAAACTACAGGAAATAAGAATTAACATTATGGCAGAACTCCAGAAAACTAACTGGGCTGTTTTCTCAGTATAGCTTTGTATTTCTCTTTGAGGGAGTGACAGAGGAAAGTGAAAGTGTTAGTTGCTCAGTTGTGTCTGACTCTTTGCAACCCCGTGGACTGTAGCCCACCAGGCTCCTCTGTCCATGGGATGCTCCAGGCAAGAATACTGGAGTGGGTTGCTATGCCCTCCTCCAGGGGATCTTCCCAACCCAGGGATTGAACCTAGGTCTTCCTCATTGCAGGCAGATTCTTTACTGTCTGAGCCACCAAGAAACCCAAACTGAGCTGTTTGACTGTATCCTGAGACATGCTGTGAATCACGTAAACCTCTCTAGTTGAAGGAACATCTTTCCATTTGATTTTGATAGGCTAAATGAACCATATTCTTAGTGACTTTACATTTGTGATGTCATCTAGTTAAAGCAGAGGTGACGTGAGAAAACAAAATGAATAGCTCTTTTCTCTCCACATTCATGGAGGATCCGCTCAGCTCCATAGAGCTTCCTATTGTGTCTCATAATGAGGGAAGATAGCTGAGGAACTGATACATGAAAGGATCCTTCTACAGGACTGTTGAGAGAAGATGAAGCTAGAAATCAGTGTATCAGAATCCAGCTGACATAGAAATGATGCCAGAAATATGATTATGGACATTGTGCTTTGGCTTCTTTGATAGAAGTCTGTGGGTGGTTTAGCTGAAGTCAGACCAGGCATATTGATGAAGCAACTTTCTCTTACTCTAATCTCTTGCCCTACTTGATCTTCTTAAAGTCTTTGAGTTTTAGACTAGAGATCTCACAGAGAGATGAGACAGTACATAGTCTGTCATGACAACTTTAGAGTTAAGTATATAGAAAAAAAGCTACACTGTAAAAGGAGACCTTTGGGAACCTCTTTATGCTATTGATGGAAACATAAATTGGTGCAGCCACTATTAAAACAGTGTTGTTTTTGTTCAATTGATAAGTCATGCCCGACTCTTTGTGACCCCATGGACTGCAGCATGCCAGGCTTCCTAGTCCTTCACTCTCTCCCAGAATTTGCTTAAATTCATGTCCATTGAGTTGGTGATGCCATCCAATCATCTCATTATCTGTCATCCTCTTCTCTTTTTTATTTCAATCTTTCCCAGCATCAGAGTCTTTTCCAATAAGTCAGCTCTTCACATCAGGTAGCCAAAGTATTAGAAGTTCAGCTTCAGCATCAGTCATTCCAATGAATATTCAGGGTTGAGTTCCTTTCAGATTGACTGGTTTGATCTCCTTGCAGTCCATGGGACTCTCAAGAGTCTTCTCCAGCACCACAATTTGAGAGCATCTATTCTTTGGCACTCAGCTTCCCTGGTGGCTCAGAGGTTCAAACGTCTGCCTGCAATGCAGGAGACCTGGGTTCAAACCCTGGGTTGGGAAGATCCTCTGGAGAAGGAAATGGCAACCCACTCCAGTATTCTTGCCTGGAGAATCCCATGGATGGAGGAGCCTGGTGGGCTACAGTCCACGGGGTCGCAAAGAGTCAGACACGACTGAGCAACTTGACTTTCACTTTCATTCTTTGGCACTCAGCCTTGTTTATGGTCCAACTCTCACAGCTATACATGACTCCTGGAAAAACCATAGCTTTGATTATATAGACCTCTGTCAGCAAAGTGATATCTTTGCTTTTTAATATGCTATTTAGAACTATATGGAGGTACTTAAAAAAAAATCTAGGAATAGAACCAACATTTGGCCCAGTGATCTCACTCCTGGGCATATGTCTGAAGAAAACTCTAATTTGAAAAGATATATGGACCCCAATGTTTATTGCAGCACCATTCACAATAGTCAAAACATGAAAGCAACCTAAATGTCCGTTAACTGATGAATGGATAAAAAAGATGTACCATATACATACAGTGGGATTCTACTCAGCCATTAAAAAAGATGAAATAATTCCATTTGCAGCAACATGCATGGACCTAGAGATTATCGTTAAGTGAATTAAGTAAGACAGAGAAACATAAATCACATGTTACTTATATGTGGAATCTAAGCAAATGATACAAATGAACTTATTTATAAAATATAAATAGATTCACAGATCTAGAAAACAAATTTATAATTACCAAAGAGGAAAGTATGGGGGAGGGATAAATTGGGAATTTGGGATTAATAGATACACACTGCTGCTGCTGCTGCTGCTAAGTTGCTTCAGTTGTGTCCAACTCTGTGCAACCCCATAGATGGCAGCCNATGGCTGGATGGCATCACTGACTCAATGGACGTGAGTCTGAGTGAACTCCAGGAGATGGTGATGGACAGGGAGGTCTGGCGTGCTGCAATTCATGGGGTTGCAAAGAGTCGGACACGCCTGAGTGACTGAACTGAACTGAACTGACCTGAGTGGTCACTGTATGTGACCCAGCAAGTGGCTGGTGAGGACATTGTCTTTGCCTGTGAGTTATAAGCTTCGAAAAGCGAGAGTTAACTGTTAACTGTGCTGTGGTGACTGTGGTTTTACTCTCCGTGTCTGGAGAAAATAGAGGGAGAACTCTACATGAAGACTTTGTCTCCTTCGTGGAAATACAGAAAGAACAGATGTACAACCTGCCTTGTTGTGGCTTTGTTTTCTGTCCTTGTTTGTTGTTGGTTTTTCCTACTGTTTGTTTGTCTAAGTTGGAACCTCCTCAGTGATGATGGTCACCTGTCAATAGTTATACAGTGGCTTCTAGAAGATAGGAATTAAGGGAGACTTGGGGTCATGATCATTTGTTGATCAAGGAGTTGAAGTCTGAAACCCCCTTTCAGGAATTCTAAACTGGTCAGAGTCAGGGCAAAATTCTCTCATGTTGTACTCGGCTCTGGTGCTTTAGATTCTGTAATTAATTAAATTAATTAACTAAAATTAATTCAATTAACTGTTAAATTAATTAAACCTATTAACTTAGATTTAATGGTCAGGATACCACTGTTTTGTGGCCCACTTTGCTAGGCTGAGGCATTTAAACTTTCTCTGACAGTTTCTGCATCTGTAAAATAAGACTTGCTAATCCCTGGTGGCTCACAGGTTAAGGCGTTTGCCTGCAATGCAGGAGACCTGGGTTCCATCCCTGGGTTGAGAAGATCCCTGGAGAAGGAAATGGCAACCCACTCCAGTATTCTTACCTGGAGAATCCCATGGGTGGAAGAGCCTGGTGGGCTACAGTCCACAGGGTTGCAAAGAGTCAGACACGACTGAGCGACTTCACTTCNCCCTGGGTTGAGAAGATCCCTGGAGAAGGAAATGGCAACCCACTCCAGTATTCTTACCTGGAGAATCCCATGGGTGGAAAAGCCTGGTGGGCTACAGTCCACAGGGTTGCAAAGAGTCAGACACGACTGAGCGACTTCACTTCAATCTACTCGTAGGCTTCTCAGGTGGTGCTAGTGGTGAAGAATCCATCTGCAATGCAGGAGACATAAGAGACGTGGGTTCGATCCCTGGGTTGCAAAGATCACGGGGAGAAGGGAATGGCAACCCACTCCAGTATTTTTGCCTGGAGAATCCCGTGGACAGAGGAGCCTGGTGGGCTGTAGTCCATGGGGTTGCCAAGACTTGGGCATGACTGAAGCAACTTAGCACGCAATCTACTTGTGATTTGATTTTTCCCAGGTATTGAGTTAATATTTGTAAAACTTCTGAACAGTCAGATTAGAAAGCTTTGGGTTGGTGCCACATATTCTGACTCTACTGATCTATATTGATTATACGGTGAAAAATTGAAGTCTGAGTAGCATTTCTGGTTGGTTCTAAGCACAGATCATTGCCTTAAACTTAAACTTGGATTAGATTTAATCCAGCTGATTTACTTGAACTCCCCGAGTCTACTGTCCAAATCCCGAATCTGTCTTGTCTTCCTGTTTCTTTTTCTGATTAAAAAAAAAAAAAAGACTCAAGAAATCTTCATGTCTATGGTTATTTTCTGGGCCATGTGCTCAGTTGTGTCCAACTCTTTGTGACCCCTTGGACTGTTGCCCACCAGCCTCCTCTGTCCATGGGATTCTCCAGGCAAGAATACTGGAGTGGGTTGCCCTTTTTTTCGCCAGGAGATATTCCCAACCCAGGGATCAAACCCGTGTCTCATGTCTCCTGCATTGAAGGCAGATTCTGTACCTGCCAAGCCATCAGAGTTTTACTTTCTCGCAAAAACTGGAACCTTTGGATTGGCAGCACTAAGCCAGGTTCTGTAGTCGATGAGGACTTAAATCATGGCCTGAACAGCCCAAGGAGGTGAGCCTTCCTCACTAAAGGATTTTAAGAAAGTGGGAGGGGACTTCCTGGCGGTCCAGTGGTTAAGAATCTGTCTTCCAATGCAGGGGAAGCAGGTTCAATCCTTGGTCGGGGAACTAAGATCCCCCACCCTGGGCCTGTGCCCTAAAACTAGAGACCTTCATGCACCCTCTAAAGAGAGCTCGTGCACTGCAGTGAAGACCCAGTGAAGCCAGTCATAATAGTAATTTTAAAAAAAGAAAATGGGAAAATACAGGAGAGCCTGCAGTTTGGGACTGGGATGAGGTACGCTAGAAAGAAGTGGTCCTTTTTAGCAGGGCAGAATTTTTTTGTTCATCTGTTTCTTTTTGTTTTTTTCTTCCTAAACCACAAGATGGCCATCTGAGGCACGTTTCTGGGCTGACCTTAAGTCTCCAGCACCAAGGTGTTTCACAGTTCCTAGAAATTCCAGGCTTCATCGGAGATTCTGGGCTTTAAGGGGCCTGTCCTGCTCAGAGCAGCGTGGTGGTGATTCTCATGGCTGCAGGGGGAAGAAGAAGAGGATGATGCAAATAGAGAAAAACAGCATCCCAGGGGTCTTGCACAGACAAGAACAGCATTTAGCTTTTTCTGAGAGACAGAGAAATCCTTATGTCACATCCCCCTTTGTCTAGAAACCTGTCGCTGTCCTTGATTTTTCATTGTCATGTCCAAGCATTGGGATGGCTTTTTGAGTTTATTTGAACCAAGAAGGGTTCTGATCCTGAGGAGAAGTCATCAACATTTTCATCCTTGTGGTATATAATTAGTCAGTGACTAGGAAACTAATATTTTTTTAAATAATCTTAAACAGCCGTATCTAGGAGGAGATAAGTTAGATTTCACACTCCCCTTCCCATCTTGTTGTTCCTGACTCAAAAAACAGTCTACCTGCTGGAATAACTAGAAGAGGAATTCATTTCTAGCAGGAAACATGATTAAACATTGATGCTCCCTCTTCGTTATGGGAATCATTGGGATGTATGATGGAGTTTTAGTTCTTCCTTTGACATCTTTGCAGGTAATCACGAGGACAAAGCTCCTTTCTTTTCATTAAATTTTTTTTATATGGACCATTTAAAAATCTTTACTGAGTTTTTTACGCTGTTGCTTCTGCTGTTCATGTGTTGGTTTTTTGGGCCACAAGGCATGTGGGATCCTAGCTCCCTGACCAGGGATCAAACCTGCACCCCCTGCATTGTAAGGAGAAGTCTGAACTCCTGGACCGCCTGGGAAGTCCTGACAAAGCTCCTTCCCGGGACCTGAAGGCCAGTGGGTGCTGGTTTGGTACTGGGCAGAACACGCAGCTTGAGCTAGCAGACCCTGGACTCCACGTGACCCTGCCTCCCGCGGCCTGGCTGTGTGTTCCAGATCTGTCCTCACGAGCCCTGGCAGCAGCTTTTCTGCAACGGCCTGAAGAACAAAATCCTGACGCAACGTCTCTCCAATGACTTTGCTGGGATGAGCTTTCCTGACGCTTGCCAGTAAGTGCAGGGAACACCTCTCCTCGGTTCGTGCCACGCACCCTTTCCCTTGGAGGGCTCGCTGTAGGCTTGGTGGCAGGCCCCGAAGGCCTAAGGATGAGTAAGTCGGAGCATCTGCCCCCTGGGCTGGGGGTGACAGTCCGTGCGGGACAGGTTCGTGGCTGTCCCAGGTGGCTCCCTGGCTGTGAGTTACTCCAGTGTGGACTCACTCTCCTCCAATGTCCAAACGTTCAGAGAACGTTTCGTGTTTGAGAGGCCCTCCCCCTGCCGAGGGGGCGGTGTCCCCCCAGGCGCAGAGCCCAGCACAGCACCCGGCCCCCCATCGCTGTGAGCCGGCGCCGGCTCTCCTGTCTCACCTCACCCCTCCTCGTCTTCTCTCCAGGATCTGCTTCACAAAGATGCACCTCCTGCTGATCGCCATCGAGCACAAGTCCGCCTGCCACGGTTACTGGTATCAGTGAGGCTTCGAATCTCTTCAGATTCTTTGAGGACACTCTTTAAAGATAATGATTGCGGCAGAGACACAGCTGTAACTAAGCTTGTGGCCCTGTGGTGAGAGCTGGCCTCTCAGGCACCCAGGCAGCTGTGGTGCATTTGATACTGTCTGTGAACACGGGTTCGAAAGGTTACCCTAGTGGGTGCGCAAAGGCTTTGCCTCTGTTGCCGTGGTCTTGCCCCCAGAGTCTTTCACGATCAGGAGAGAGAGAGGACAAGATCACCTTCTCAGATCTGTTCCTCTTAATATATTCCCAGATCTCGTAAGGCTGGACCGTAGATCATACCATGAAATAGAATTATTTCTGATCAAAGTGTTCCCACAAACCTTTAAAAGCCTTAGAAACTAATCTGAAAAATATGAAAAAAAAAAAAAAAGGAGATTTGATTGACTTACGGGGCAAACTTTGCTATTGATCAGGTAGATGAAAGAAAGAAGTACCCTTATTAGACCATAAGCATTTCCCGAAAATGCATATAGGATAATATAAGAAATATGAGAAGTGAAGTGATCGTACAATAAAAAAAGAAAATCCAGAATCCCAGCCACAATGATATAGAGATAAAAGATGCTGGAAAACAAGAAAAAATGGGGCTTAAGTGGAATGGGAAACAAGAAACATGCTGCTTGTACGTATTTTTTTTTTTTAGTGGAAAATTTCCTTTAATTCTGAGTTAAATTGGAATCAATAGACTAGGTTCAGAACGTGGTCCATCACCTGTAAAATGAGGAAGTCACGCGAATGAATTCCTAGGATCACTTCCAGCTCTAAGACTGACATTACCAGGAACCTAGAATCATAGGAAACCCTTAAAAATTCAGTAATGTTGAATGATATCAGTGTAAGTATCTGAAAAGTTCGGAAGAGGGAATAATGTGTCATGTAGAGAGAGTGTAGAAGGTATCTGAGCGATAGGACTCAGCAGGGTATGTCACAAAGCAAGTACTTAAGGAGAGTGAAGACTCGTATCTTCTGGCTGCTACATTTTATTTAACAATTCCACCATATTCATGAAATTTCAAAATCTAAACCCATGTCCAAGTTCCCTTTCTGCTGGAAATAGATGCAAGTGAAGAGGGTGGTGTCTTACTTCACAGAGCGGACAGTTTCAGTTTCAGAGCAGCCCGAAGCTTGATCAGGGTTTTAACATCTGATCAGGTTTTAACATCTTTGGCCTTTAACGACTGGGATTATACATCAGAATTATTTGCAAAGTTTTAAAGACAGAGAATTCAAAACCCCACTTCTGAGAAATAGACATAGAATTCAAAAATACCACTTATAAAACCCAAATCTGTGAATTGGTTTTGAATCTCCATAATACAGTCATTTTTGTTCACTGGCAGTCAGAAATGACTGGGGCAAATGCTCTTAATACCGTTTCCACATTTAACATCCCAGATTTCTATCAACTTTATTAGGGTGACTGTTAGGACACTGTGAACTGGAAACATGAGTGAGCAGCTAAGTTCCATGTATATTCAAGATGTTCTGGTGCTATTTACTCCCTAGCAGACACCTACCCCCAGTGAGAGAGACACCTGCTCTGACATAGATTTAACTCTGGTTTCTCACCAAAGAGTCAGAGGTGCATCAAAAGAACAAAATCCTGATTTGGCAAAGATATTGGCAATAGCAGCCTTACATGAGTGCTGGTTCCTGACCAACACTGGTTTAAGCACTTCACTTCCATGAACTCCCGAATCCTCACAACAACCCTGTCAGAAGGGTACAATTATTTGCTCCATTTTATGGAGGAGGAGCTAAGAAAGGGTAAATAGTTTCCCCAAGCTCGCACCACACCCAAGGGGCAAACGAGAATCTAAACTCAGTCTGGGAACTCACGTGATCGGAGCTCTTATGGGCACCTAGCTGTGTTAAATCCTCCACAGTCACTTCACAGAATGAAATCAGGGCAACTCAGCGCTGTGCTTTAGGCAGGTATATTGAAAAACTGGGGGGAAACCTCTATCTCCTCACTTTTTCTCTTCTAATTGATATACTTGAGCAGACTCTAGGGTGGGCAAAAGCCCTGGATAATCCTCAGAGTCTGTCTTGGGGAATAATTTATCACTTGGTAAGCAGTAAAACTGAATCACACCCCAGTTAGAGAATTTCCTGAGTCTGTTCCAGGTTGCCAGCATTTTCTAACAGAGCAGCTTGTCATGATTCATGAAGACGGGGGCAAGTCTTTGGGAAAAGTTTCACCTTTTCTTACAAATGCAACCAGAGAAGTTATCATGACAATATCTTCATAACTAAGTATTCAATTTGAGTTCAGAGGACCCTGTCTTTAAAAAAGGACATATTAAGAATACAACTTGAGCATATACTTCTTGAGCAGTGGACATCAATCAGCCCATGATATTGGAGCAGAGGAGACACAATCCATGCTTTTCAGGCTTAAAAGCAATCATTCCGTTTATGTGTTAGTCAGTCAGTACTCAGAGAAAGCCCCACACAGGGTCTCACAGAATAATCTACTTGAACACAGCTATTCAGCATCTTTTACTCCCAGCATAGATCTGAAGAGCTTTTGTTATGCAAGCTCTTTTATTTTTGTAAGGCTCTAACACTTGCACACTACTTTGGAATATCCTAACAGACTAAGCTTTGCCCAAACAAAGACTTGACCTCTTTCCATTGTGAATATGATAGGAAGGGTGTGTTTTAAAGGAGGAAAGGAGAAGTTTGATCATGTACAAACAAAGTGAGGGAAGGCATAGGGTTATAAGACCTAACCATATTGGAGGTCTAAATTAAAGGAAATAAAAATGGGAGAGCCTGACAAATAGGGAGAATTTGAGGAATTCAGACAGTCACAATGGAGTAGCCCATCAAAAAATATTATGTTTGAAATTTATAAGACAGTGTTTTCAAACACCCAAACGATAATAAAACAGAAAATATTCAAGTAGTGAATATTTGAATAAATATTCAAAATATTCAAGTGGTGTAGAAATAGAACAGTTCATGTGGTTCCTACTTTCAAAAATCTTACTATCAAGATAGATGAAAGTGAAGTCAAAGACAAAAGTGAAGTCAAAGACATGAGTTTAAAAATTGTCAATCAGTCAGTTCAGTCGTTCAGTCGTGTCCGACTGTTTGCGACCCCATGAATCACAGCACACCAGTCCTCCCTGTCCATCACCATCTCCCGGAGTTCACTCAGACTCACGTCCATCGAGTCAGTGATGCCATCCAG
>SJYV01049240.1:602621-635657 GCA_006410875.1 Neotragus pygmaeus | reverse complement strand
CTCACGTCCATCGAGTCAGTGATGCCATCCAGCCATCTCATCCTCTGTCGTCCCCTTCTCCTCCTGCCCCCAATCCCTCCCAGCATCAGAGTCTTTTCCAATGCGTCAACTCTTCGCATGAGGTGGCCAAAGTATCGGAGTTTCAGCTTTA
Organism: Neotragus pygmaeus; assembly: GCA_006410875.1. NCBI lineage: Eukaryota > Metazoa > Chordata > Mammalia > Artiodactyla > Bovidae > Neotragus > Neotragus pygmaeus. Next base: position 635,506 of record SJYV01049240.1, on the reverse strand, counting down.
GCATCATTCCTTCCAAAGAACACCCAGGGCTGATCTCCTTCAGAATGGACTGGTTGGATCTCCTTGCAGTCCAAGGGACTCTCAAGAGTCTTCTCCAACACCACAGTTCAAAGGCATCAATTCTTCGGTGCTCAGCTTGCTTTACAGTCCAATTCTCACATCCATATGTGACCACTGGAAAAACTGTAGGCTTGACTCGATGGACCTTTGTTGGCAAAGTAATGTCTCTGCTTTTGAATATGCTATCTAGGTTGGTCATAACCCTCCTTCCAAGGAGTAAGCGTCTTTTAATTTCATGGCTGCAATCACCATCTGCAGTGATTTTGGAGCCTCCCAAAATAAAGTCTGACACTGTTTCCACTGTTTCCCCATCTATTTCCCATGAAGTGATGGGACCAGATGCTATGATCTTAGTTTTCTGAATGTTGAGCTTTAAGCCAGCTTTTTCACTCATTGTACTGGCCAATAAAAGGAACTCTTGAATCCAGCTATTAATAGTTAATCTAAAGGGCAAAAATCCTAATGATATACACCACTAGAATGACCATGAGACTAGCAACTGTGCGGCCTTGGCCTCTCTGGCTTTGGATATCTCAAATTAGCAAAGCTTCCTGCATCTGCATTGCTTTGACTATTTCTGATTCAGGGCATAGTCCAGGGAATTGAATGTATGCAGCTCAGGTACTGAGTTTTGACCTGGCTCCCTCTGAGGATGTTTGTCAGCAATCGATCAATTAAATGCAGTCAAATCCCCCTTTTCTACTGTAAATTCCTGCAATAAAAGGGGATTGAGTCCTATTAACTCTGCAACTTAGAGAATCCATTGGTAAAAACAGATATTGCCCCAGAATTTGGAGGGGGAAATTACTGTATTTTTATTTTCTGTTTCCAGCGGGCTGATATTAAATCCCCCTGCTCAAGTTAAGCTCCATAAGAACACGCTAGGGTTCTTTATTGCTGAATCTGCAAAGGATGTCAAAAGGTAAAAAAAAAATTTTTTTATCACCTTACGGGGAGAAAGCCCTAAAGCAAATACAATTTAATGACAGACGGGCTGAGTCAGCCCCATGCTGCTTCTGCGTGAAACCTCGCGTAAGTCATTCTTGATTTGCTTTTGTTGTCCAGAGCCTTCTTTTACTGTGCCATCTGTCACAGCGATGTGCAGACTCCCGAGCTAATTGAAAAATGTGACTGCAAAAGCAAGACTCGACACGCGACAGGCAAGTGCGCTTCCTAGTCCTCAGCCCAGCTTCGGGGGGTGTGGCCAAAGAAAGGGGAGGGGCTTCGTCTCTTAAAAGACGGATTCGCTTGAACTTGGCCAAGAAGAGACAGATACTTTGCCACTGTGCACCCCAGACCTGAGCATCTGTCTTTTAGAGCTGGAAGAAACCTCACTAGTCCTCGTTCTCTAGCACAACCCCTAGTCTAGTACAACAGGCGAGACAAGTGAGCTCTGGTAGAGATGCAGTAATTCTATGCAAGGTCACACAGCCAGCTGCAGGCACCTCCCAACCCAGTCCCAGGCACACGGACGATGAGCCTGTTGATTTTTCTCCATGTATTTTCCCACCTTCAGTCTGAAAGTGCAGCCTCCATTTGACTGCTTGCTGGGTCTAAGGGCGGCCCCTCATGACCATTTCTTTTTTTTTTAAATTTTATTAAGATGTCTTTGACATGCAACATTGCATACATTTAAGGTGTCCAACATGGTCTGACTGACACATGTATATCACAATATACGATTGCCATTGTAGCGTTAGCTAACACCTCTGTCACAGGGCATAGTTATCATTTCTTCTAGCATTGGGAACAAAACCGTTCCCTGAGGACTCTGTTCCTCTGCGGATTGTCAAGAGTATAAAAATTTCTCACTCTGACATAGTAACGAGGAAATGAAACTTTCTCCCTTTACTCAAATTGAACTGGATCGCTCACCAGCAAGCCCTTACCACTTAATGGAAGGAAGACTTAACCATGAGAATGCACAATAATTCAGTCCTTCTGGTTGAAAATTTAGTCTCTTTCAGGTACGTTAAAGATGGTTTAGGTTAATTCCCAGTGTTTCAGCATTTAATTCAGAATTTTAATTTCCTGCCAGGACTCTTCTTCTCTCTAAGGTTCTTCTCTTCTCCCGAGTGGTAGTCTCTGAATGCAGGCGTAAACTTGCTCAGCCCCGTGGACAGGGGCATCCTTCCATGAGAGTCCTTACTGGTTCCTGAGCTCTGTAGCTGTCCGCTTCTGCAGCCTCTGCATCAACAATGAGTGACTGTTCCTCCTGGATTTAGGTCACCTTCTGTTCGTTGCCGAGATCCATCATCCGTGCCCTAGCTTCTAGACATTTTTTTTTCCAGATAGAATTTTCTTTTAAAAAATTACCTTTTATTGAAGTATAGTTGATTTACAGTGTGGTGTTAGTTTCAGGTGCATAGCACAGTGATTCAAACACACACATATTTTCAGATTCTTTTCCCATATAGGCTATTACAGAGTGTTGAGTATAGTTTCCTGTGTTATACAGTAGGTCCTCATTTTTTCTATTTTATATATGGTAGTTTGTGTATGTTACTCCTAATTTACCTCTCTTCCCTACCTTTCCCCTCCAGTTACCATTAGTTTGCTTTCTATGTCTGTGACTCTATTTTGCTTTTGCAAATAACTTCATTTATATCACAGTTCCTCCCCCACAACAGATTCTACCTATAAGTGAGATCATGTAATATTTGTCTTTCTTTGTCTGACTTACTTCATTTAGATAATCTCTAGGCCCCCCATGTTGCTGCGAGTAGCATTATTCCATTCGTTTTTATGGCTGAGTAGTATTCTATGGTATATATTCACCACCTCTTCTTTATACATCCTTCTGTCCATAGATATTTGGTTTGCTTCCATGCCTAGACTCTTGTAAGTAGTGCTGCTGTAAAGATTGGAGTGTGGGTATCTCTTTGAATTATGGTTTTTCTTTGGATGTATGCCCAGGAGTGGGATTGATGGATCCTTAGTTTTTTAAGGAACCTCCGTACTGTTCTTCATGGTGGCTACACCGATTTACATTCCCCCCAATAGTGTAGGAGGGTTTGCTTTTCTCCACACTCGCTCCAGCATGTATTATTTGATGATGGCCATTCTGACCAGTGTGAGGTGGCACCTTACCGTAGTTTTTAGCCTCTGGTCTTGAGGTCTACAAAGCCCCCTTTTCCTACTGTTCTTGTTCAGTCACTAAGTTGTGTCTGACTCTTTGTGACCCCATGGACGCCATGCTTCCCTGTCCTTCACCATCTCCCAGAGTTTGTTCAAACTCACGTCCACTGAGTCGGTGGTGCCATCCTGCCATCTCATCCTCTGCCACCTAATTCTCCTTTTTCTCTTTCCCAGCATCAGGGTCTTTTCCAATGAGCTGGCTCTTTGCATCAGATGGCCAAAGTGTTGGAACTTCAGCGTCAGCATCAGTCCTTCCAGTGAATCTTCAGGGTTGATTTCCTTTAGGATGGACTGGTTTGATCTCCTTTCAGCCCAAGGGACTCTCAAGAGTCTTCCTCAGCACCCCAATTCAAAAGCATCAATTCTTCAGCACTCAGCTTTCTGTGTGGACCAACTCTCACATCCATACATGACATAACCTTTCCCTATACTCCTAGTCTTTTTATTCCTTATGTTCTTTTGGTCTCTTTACACTGTGGGATTTATTATAATTTTTAAAAATAAATTGCCTGCATTTGCTGCATGCCTGCTAGACAATTTCCAGAGACTTTAAATGGGCTTGTGTGTGTGTGTGTGTGTTTTGATTTTCACTAGTTACTGTTGTTTCATGGAGGAGCGGGCTCATGGATCTTTTCTGCTTCCATTCTAACCTCAAGGCTCTATCTTAATCCTGTTTATTTTCTCTGACTTTTTGGATTTTTTTTCCAGAAAATCTTAGACAGTATTGGGCCTAGAAAGAAACTATTCCTGTGTCATTTCCTGAAATCTCTATTACCTGTAGAATTTGCAACTGAACACTTAAGTCTAAAGAACAGTTAATCCAAAGGACTGCAAGAGCCCGTTTGGGGTTCAAAAGTTACACGTTGACTCTTTTGCCTTCTGTAACAATATGAATCATTCTTGAGGCAATGTTTGAGGCTGACTGAGTACAGAGATATCTGATTAAAGAGGTGTGAGTAAGAAAAATAAATACATTGCGTATCATCTCATTATAGTATCTTTATCCCGTATGAAAATTCAGCATGGTTTCATGAGGTAGACATATCCCTGTAAACACAATGTATGAATCAAACTTTTGAAAATCGGTTATACACATTCATATGCGTGCAGTGGTGTCAGTCATTTTGCAAAACAAAAAGTGTTTTATAAGTTGAATAACTTCCCCTTTATTTAGCTGTCTTTTAAGTGTGTTTTATTATATTCTAAAGCAGGAAGTTAAGTGCTCTAGTATGAATTGGAGAGATTTTGTGTAAAGAAAAGGGCTATGCCTTCATATTTGTAGATATGCCAAATTTCATCCACTTCTATAACATGTAATTTATAGTATCCAGGGAATCAGTACACCTTTCAGTTTATAATCTAATGTTTGATNACTCTTGCCTGGAAACTCCCATGGATGGAGGAGCCTGGTAGGCTGCAGTCCATGGGGTCACTGAGTCAGACATGACTGAGCGACTTCACTTTCACTTTTCACTTTCATGCATTGGAGAAGGAAATGGCAACCCCCTCCAGTGTTCTTGCCTGGAGAGTCCCAGGGATGGCGGGTGCCGTCTGTGGGGTTGCACAGAGTCAGACACAACTGAAGCGACTTAGCAGCAGCATACATGGTAGGTGCAGAGCCCTCCAAGGATGTAGATTTTGAAATGAATCCTTTACATTATTTTGCTATAATCCACATCTTTCTTTAAATGGATGAGGTGTCTGGTTTCTGTTTACTGGAGGTTCTGGATAGATGGGTCTGGTTAACAGGTTTTGCTGTACCTGTCCAGCAGGTGAGGCAGGGGGGTCAGACGTCTGAGCCACAAAGGTGCCGTCTCTTGGTGGTGTGCTTTCTGAGAGGCATGTAACAGTCTAGGAATTACATTCTCTGTTCTATTCTATGCTATTGCCTTCCATTCCAGGATTTTATGAAACCTAAGTGAGTAATCTACATGAAAGGATTACAGACTTTTTGGAGGAAAGAGTCTATGGAATCTCAGGAATTTTGCCTTACTCACATTCACAAGCTAGCAGTGGCATTTGTAGATAGTTCTCTGTGTTTTTTGGTCTCGCCACATGGCTTGCAGGGTCTTAGTTCCCTGACCAGGGTTGGAACTCAGGGCCACAGCAATGAAAGTGCAAAGTGCTAACCACTGGACTGCTGGGGAACTCCCCCTTTTTCCTTTGAAATGGTTGGTAATGCACTATGCATCGAGCAGCTCTGTGCACTAAGCAGGCACTCTGCTAGGTGTGTTGTTAGACAGAGAAATCATGTTTCAGCCCCCGGGAAACCTATTTGATATACCAGATGCATTCAGATAAATTAATTTGAGGCCAAATAAGGCAGCATCCCTTCCAAGGCTACACTGATGATTCTGGCAAGAGGTCAAGGGGGAAGAGGTCAGTGAGGGCTGGGTGGATTGTTCCAGAGTGTTTCCTGTAGGAAGTGGGGTGGGATTGGGAGAAAGATAACAGCGTGGGATCTCTAGTCCTGTGACACGGGTAAGTCGTGGGGAACACATGGAGCCCCCTGTGTCTGAGTAGCCTGACTAGAGGTGGGAATGTGTGATGGGGTGAGGAACAATGTCTCGGATTTCCCAAGAACACGCTCTTGGCTGTTGGTATTGCCCACGTGTGAATACACGCATGTATGTTGCATTTTTGTTAATGCAAAGTTGTCGCAAAAACATCATTCCAATCTGAAAAGTGTTTTGTGACTGTAAAGACGACATATGTGACAACACATAAAATGCTCCAACCATGTTTATACTTTCATTTATTCTTTCCTGTGTCTTCTCTGTGATATGAGAGGATTGGCAAGTCATGGATAATGAGAACCCACAGAAAATCCAATTTCAGCTATTGAGTTTCACTGAATTTTCTCACCATTCTTTAACACAGCTGTAAGAACAGCATCATGGATGTTTTCCCCATTGTCTTTAATTTCTTTATTATCTGTGATAAATAAGGAAATGGTGTAAAGCAGGCATCTAAAAGGAAAACTGTAACTAATCATTAGAGAAATGCAAATCAGAACTACAAGGAGATATCAGCTCACACCAGTCAGAATGGCCATCATCAGAAAATATACAAACAATTAATGCTAGAGAGTGTGTGGAGAAAACTGAACCCTCCTCCACTGTTGGTGGCAATTTAAATTGGTACAACCACTATGGAAAACAGTATGGTGAGTCCTTCAAAAACTAAAAATAAGACAACCATAACACCTAGCAATCCCACTCCTGGGTAAAACCGTAATTCAAAAAGATACATGAACCCCAGTGTTCATTGCACCACTGTTTACACTAATCAGGACATGGACACAACCTAAATGCACATCAACAAAGGAGTGGATAAAAAAGATGCAGTACATATATACAACGGAATATTACTCAGCCATAAAGAGAACAAAACAATGCCATTTGCAGCAACATGGATGGACCTAGAGATCCCCATACTGAGTGAAGTCAGCCAGGCACAGAAAGACAAGTACCATATGATGCCACTTATATGTGGGCTCTAAAAAAAAGGCTACAGATGAACTTATTTACAAAACAGAAGTAGAATCATGGATATAGAAAACAAACTTATGGTTACCAGGGGATAAGGGAGGGGTATAAACTGGGACTGACATATACACACTGTATGTAAAATATATGTAAAATAGATATATATATATATAAAAGGGAGTGGATATATATGTGTGTGTGTATATATATTTTATATATATGTATATATATATATATATATGTAACTACTTTACTTTGCTGTATACCTGAAACTAACACATTATAAATTAACTATACTCCAATAATGTTTTTTTTTAATTGGAGGATAATTGCTTTACAATGTAGTGTTGGTTTCTGCCATACATCAACATGAATCAGTCATAGGTATACATATGTCCCCAATTTTTAAAAAAGGAGAATTGGGCCACATGGCCTGGTCCATCTGCAGATGGGACCCATCAGCCCTCTATATGACTAGGGGTTGCTGATTACGTCTAAAGAAAGTCAAGGATAGTGATAGTGTCCCATCCAGATTCTCTCTAAAGAGGATGCTTAATCATCTCCCACTTCTTAATTAAAAAGCAAGACAAATTCTCATGAATTACAGAGCTTAAGAAACTGATCAAAGCCACACTGCAAAATAGATGGTTGAATGCATGTCAATAGATAAATGCCATTTGTGGGTGAATTTTCTGTGATATTTCATCAAGGGAGTGGTCAATTCAGTTGATTGAAATCCAGTGTTAATGGGATCAACAACACATCTTGCTCTCACTTAGGACTATAAAATAGAGTGGGTTTCGTTTTCTGGTTTTGGGGGTTTTGTTGTGGTTCTTCTTTTTGTAGGACAAAGATAATTCCAACCAGAAAACTAGCAAACATATGTCCTGGGAAACAACCACCAGTGGTAAAATAGACTTGATGGCTCAATAGAGATGAGTAGGCATTATTGGGGAAATAATATAAAGTGTGTGATAGGTGCAACTTGTGACCCATTTTTGATGTGTTAGCAGTGTTACACACACATTTCCAAAACAGCATACAGTTATTTATAGGTTTGCTGACAGTGGGCTTGGTGTTTTTAAAGATGGAATCTTCAGACCACCAGTGGGTTTTCTGGTAAGTTCAGAAAATACTATCTTCTATTCTTAGTCCTCGAAATAGCCTTAGTCCTCAAGACAGCCTTAACATACTCAAAAGTTATAGTTCAATATTTCATTGCATCCCTGGTGTCTTTCTTTCCCCACAGAAAAAGCAACAGTAAGCAATATCATAAATAGCAGTTCAGATCTCAGGCTAGCACGCTAAAGTCTGTTTAATAGATGGTAGTTAAATATGGTTTGTTGAGCAAATAGACAAACACTAGTTGTGTTCTGTGTCCTTGCAGGAGGATTCTTTCCCAGCTAACGTACCAGGGAAACTGGCCTTAAACCAAGGGGTCATGTGATTTGAGAAGGGGGAAGGTAAATATTTCCTCTTGTTTCTTTCAGGGTGAAAAGATGAGACCTATGCACGATGTGGTGATAAATAGAAATGCATACCAACCCCTCTTGGACCTCCTTTGCCTTCACTTCTGATTTCTGTCCCATGGCCACCCCACTGGGGTGAGCACGGGAGAGTTCTGTCCGTTTTACTGTTGCTCATGACAATTGTGATGTCTGTGCATGCTCAGTTGTGCCCAGCTCTTTGTGACCCCATGGACTATAGCCCACCAGGCTCCTCTGTCCATGGCATTTTCCTGGCAAGAATCCTGAAGTGGGTTGCCATTTCCTCCTCCAGGGGATCTTCCTGACCCAGGGATCAAACCCAATAATTGACTATTCTCTGTCTCTATCAAAATCCACTTTTTCAGGAAAGCTGGCTTTGACTAGGTATTAGAAAGAAAACATTTGGATACTACTAACTCATATTATGTTATGACTGACCAGTAGCAGAATAACCACACTAAGTCTTTCAGTATTTTTAAAAGTTGGGTGTTTATAAACTCAAGTGGACACAGATAGATAGCTAATCATTGAAACAAGGAGAGGTGGAAATTTTCAAGCAGTGTGTGATGGATCTGGGTCAGGAGAGGAGGCCAATTCTAATGAAAAGGTTTGTTTTCTTTGGGATCATGGCCCTTCCGTAGAAACCCTCCTCCTGGATCTGCCACATTCAAAATCTCACAGATGCTGGTGAAATCCGAATAAGTTTCCACACAACTTCCCTTTCCATTTTGTCTCTGAGAAACCTGTGGCTAAGGGCCTATTAATAGTGTCAGCTTTGTCTTCATGCTCTCCATGTCTTTTTAGAGATATCAGAGGCCATGCATATTATTTTCTCTCTCTTTATCCGAATGTCCAACCCGGCTTTAGCTCTTTAAGGCAAGTGATCATTGCCCCATGGTAGGCTTGAGCCCTCCATCAATTTCCTCATCTGTAACACAGAGATAACAATAGAACCGAATTGAAATGTGAGGATTGTAGCAAACATCAAGCAAGTGAGAAAGGGTTTCTTTGCTGTGACTCTTGCCCTCCCCCTCCCACTTCCCTCTGCCTTCATTTCTCTGGCTGGTAGATTTTCATGCTTTTGCAACTAGTTTCTTTCTCCTTCAAGGGGAGAGGGCTTGAAGTTTAAGATCTTCCCAAATTTCATGCACTGTCTATGGCCAACCAGCCACAGACCATCAGCTCAGTGGAGCATGTCATCAGGGTTTCCAGTGAAGGTCTGTGTTGTGGTACTTCCCATGGGCATACTCACTTCGCTTTGCCCGTCTCTTGGCTGCTCACCATGTCCTCTCCAGAACACTCTTTCCTTTGCGGTTCCAGCTCCTTCCTTGGCTCTTTCCCAGGGTCTTCCAGCTAATCTCACGGCAGCCTTCAGGTTCTGAGCAAATTATGGTCTGTCGGGATGGCCAGTGCATACTCTGCCCGCCATGGCTCCTGGGATCTCTGTCCCTACAACTTTTCACTTTCAGGTACCATGCCCCCTACACACACACACACACACACACACTGATATTACAAAAGGAAGCTGGGCCTTTCTAGTCTCAGCTCTTCTCGTTTATTGAGTTCTGTGCTTCAGATGATTCAGACAGGAGAAATGGCATCTTTTAACCTCAGTGGTGTCTGAATTCCTACTAAGGACCAGCTTTCAGGGTCTTTCCAGGGGAATGAGCTTGGATGCGAATCACCATATGTGTTTCTTCTCTCTCCACACCTTGTCTGATCTTTCTGCAAAGATAACCAAGTGAGATTATCCGAGTAGGTACTTTTTTCTCTTTTGTCCATATTAAGCTTTTAAAATAACTTTCCCTCTAGACAGGCACAAACTTCTCTGTTTACATAAAATATGGCCCATTACTGGTAAATCAGAAGCATTCTTTGCTTCTTTGCTTCATACGTGCTTATTGAGTATTGCCTTACTGTAGGATTTCACATCACCTTCTAGAAATCCACTCCTGCTTAGTCCTGTGTAGCCAGCATTTCATCTCCCAGAATTACCTTTCTTCAGAGGCCAGGTAGCTCTTATGTTCCCTGTGCTCTGGTTTCCTGCCTTATGTTTTAGATCCTCTAAAGTTGCCTTCCTAATTTCAATTGATATTCAACTGATACATAGGAATCACTAGCAGGTGTGTATTTTGGCCGGGAAGTTTAATAAGCAGCTTCATCAAGTCTCAATAAAAAGTTTAAAAAAAACAGTGATACAAATATATCTGTGTTCAATTACAGGTATAGATACTGGGGTAGGGATAAAGATAGATACAGACACACCTAGAAATGATATATTTAAGCAAATTAAAAGACGCTTGCTCCTTGGAAGAAAAGTTATGACCCATCTAGGCAGCATATTAAAAAGCAGAGAAATTACTTTGCCAACAAAGGTCCATCTAGTCATAGCTATGGTTTTCCCTTAAGTATGGGTGTCAGAGTTGGACTATAAAGATAGCTGAGCATCAAAGAATTGATGCTTTTGAACTGTGGTGTTGGAGAAGACTCTTGAGAGTCCTTTGGACTGCAAGGAGATCCAACCAGTCCATCCTAAAGGAAATCAGGCCTGAATATTCATTGGAAGGACTGATGCTGAAGCTGAAACTCCAATACTTTGGCCACCTGATGTGAAGAACTGACTCATATGAAAAGACCCTGATGCTGGGAAAGATTGAAGACAGGAGGAGAAGGGGACGACAGAGAATGAGATGGTTGAATGGCATCACCGACTCAATGGACATGAGTTTGAGTAAGCTTCAGGAGCTGGTGATGGACAGGGAGGCCTGATGTGCTGCAGTCCATGGGGTCACAAAGAGTCGGATACGACTGAGTAACTGAACTGAACTGAACTGAAGCATCATGAGCCTGAGTATCAAAGATAGATGAAAGAGCATTTCNGTAAGCTTCAGGAGCTGGTGATGGACAGGGAGGCCTGATGTGCTGCAGTCCATGGGGTCACAAAGAGTCGGATACGACTGAGTAACTGAACTGAACTGAACTGAAGCATCATGAGCCTGAGTATCAAAGATAGATGAAAGAGCATTTCAGGGAATAAAAGAATAAAAATTTGAGAAGAATGAGTGGATTCGCTCTTTTGGAATTTCCAAACAGTGCCTTTCTAGTTCTTGTCTCAGATCTATTGGCGAAAATCTGACTTCTTGAGAATCAGTGTGCCCGACTCCAGCAAAGTACCATACAGACAAGTATACTTTAACTGTGCTTTGTATACACTGCTTTTTTTTTCCCTCTGTGTATTTTTATTTATTTATTTTTACAAATTGAAGGCCTGTGGCCACCTCACACCAAAGTGGATTGGTGCTATTCTTCCAATAGCATTTGCTTACTTTGTATCTCATTTTGATAATTTTTGTAATATTTCTAAGTCTTCTATTATTATTTTGTTGTAGTGACCTGTGATCAGTGGTCTTTGATGTTGCTGTTGTAACTGGGGCACCATGAACCACACCCGTAAAAGACTGTGAACTTAATTGATAAATGTCTGTGTTCTGACTGCCAGCTGACTCCCCACTGACCAGCTGTCCCCCCATCTCTCACCCTCTGCTCTGGCCTCCCTTTCCCTGAGACACAGCAATATCGAAATTAGGCCCGTTAATAACCCTACAGTGGCCTGTAAGTGTTCAAGTGAAAGGAAGACCAGGCATCTCTCGCCTGAAATCAAAACCCAGAAATTTTTAGACTTAGTGAGGGAGACAGAGACAGAGGCAAAGCCAAGCCTGTTGTACCGGGTGTCAAGTTGCGAATGCAAAGGGTAACTTCTGGAAAAAAATTAAAAGCGCTACCCCTGTGAACACACAGTTGATAAGAAAGTGAAACAGCCTTATTGCTGATATGGAGAACGTTTTAGTGGTCTGAATAGAAAATCAAACCGGCTGCAGCATTCCTTTAAGCTCAAGCCTAATCCAGAATTCTCCTCCATTCTCCGAAGGCTGAGAGAGGTGAGGAACCTACAGAAGAAGTTTTAAGCCAACAGAGGTGAGTTCGTGAGGTTTAAGGAAAGAAGCCATCTCCATCACATAAAGTGCAAGGTGAAGCAGCAAGCGATGATGCAGGAAGAGATCCAGAAAATCTAGCCAAGATGATTCATGAAAGTGAACGTACCAGATGACAGATTTTCAGTGTGGGTGAAATAGTTTTATATATATATAAAGATGCCTTAGTACTTTGATAGCTAGAGGGGAGAAGTCAAACTGGTTTCAAATCTTCAAAGGACAGGCTGACTCTTGTTAGGGGCTAAGGCAGCTGGTGACTCTAAGTTGAAGCCAAATGTCATTGACTGTTCTGAAAATCCTAGGGTCTTTTAGATGAAAATTATGCTAAATCTATCCTCAGTGTTCTTTAACTGGAACAACAAAACCTGGATGACAGCATATCTCTTTACACATGGTTTACTGAGTATTTCCTCCATTGTGGAGACCTACTTCTGAGTAAAATATTTCTTTCTAAATATTTCTGCTCATTGACAATGTACCTGGGTCACCCAAGAGCTCTGATGGGGATATACAACAAGATTCATGTTGTGTTCAGGCCTGCTCACACAACATCCACTCTGCAGCCCATGGATTAAGAAGTAATTCTGACTTTCAAGTCTTGTTATTTAGGAAATACATTCTGTATGGCTGTCACTGCCATACATAGTGATTCCTTTGATGGATCTAGGGGAAGTAAATTGAAAGCCTTCTGGAAAGAATTCACCATTCTTAAAGCCATTCACAATTCATGGGAAGAGGTCAATATCAACATGAACACAAGTTTGGAAGAAGTTGATTCCAGCCCTCATGGATGACTTTGAGGGGTTCAAGACTCTAGTGGAGGCTGCTGCTGCTGCTAAGTCGCTTCAGTCATGTCCAACTCTGTGCGACCTCATAGATGGTAGCCACCAGGCTCCCCCGTCCCTGGGATTCTCCAGGCAAAAAACACTGGAATGGGTTGCCATTTCCTTCTCCAATGCATGAAAGTGAAAAGTGAAAGTGAAGTTGCTNCATGAAGTGATGGGACCAGATGCCATGATCTTCATTTTCTGAATGTTGACCTTTAAGTCAACTTTTTCATTCTCCTCTTTCACTTTCATCAAGAGGGTTTTTAGTTCCTCTTCACTTTCCGCCATAAGGGTGGTGTCGTCTGCATATCTGAGGTTATTGATATTTCTCCTGTCAATCTTGATTCCAGCTTGTGCTTCTTTCAGCACAGCATTTCTCATGATGTGCTCTGCATATAATATAGATGCTGAGTAATTGTGGGTAATTGTGTGGGTAATCTGCCTCTCTGTTACCAACTTTCTGATCCTGGTTATTCTATGAAAATATTTGCCTGGGATGGGAATGCACAGTAGTATTTTTTTCCTTAAACATCTAAGTGACTACATCTTCCTTTTACCCACTGAACTTTTCCAAGCAATTAAGATTCTGTTTTCCCAACTTCTCTGAATCTCAGTCCTCTGGACATCAGTCAGAATCCTGGGGGTGGTACAGGGCAATCTGAATGTTTGGCTAAAGCCTTAAGCCACCAGGGGCTTCCCAGGTTGTGCTAGTGGTAAAGAACCCAACATGTCCGCAAATGCAGGAGACTTAAAAGACGCGGGTTCAATTCATGGTCTGGAAGGTCCCCTGATGGAAGGCATTGTAACCCACTCCAGTAATCTTGCCTGGAGAATCCCATGGACAGAGGAGGCTGAGGGCTACAATCCATAGGTTCACGAAGAGTCGGACACAATTGAAGCAACTTCTCATGCACTCATGAAGCCACCAGAAGCAGCCAGGGTCAGGGCAGCCAACTCCATACCTGACCCGCTCCTGTCACAGTGAGCTGGCCCACCACTTCCCTTATGAGGTGCTGGGTGTGGAGATCTCACACACCATGGGGAAGCCGGTACCTGCCAATCCGGGAACCATAAACCCTGCCTGTGTACCCGCTGGCCCACCTGCCCTCTAGCCACCAGGCACCTATAATCACTGCATTCACTGCTTCTGCACGGTACTTCCCACGGCCCCTGGCACATTCCGCTGACACCTCCTAGTCTGTCAGATGAGCACACTAGTTGCTGGGAGAGGAAAGGAGGAAATGCTCCCCAGAAAGTGCAGAGCTAGCCCCATTTCCAGCAAGTCGGTGTAAGCCCTAGCTGTCCTGACCCTCACTGTTCTCAGACGATTTCCTAACCTGCTGACATCTAATGTCAGGGGAGGACAGCACCTCTACGCTGTTCATCTAACAGGGGTGAAGACCAGAACTTTGCAGGCAGCCTGGGTCTTGGCTCAGAGAACCTACAGCTGAGTGCAGCTGACCGAGGCCCAGCCCACAGAATTCAGACAAGCTCCAGGAAGCCTGACATGGTGTACTGGCTGACAACACTTCAGGCTGTGTATCATGTTGTTCCATTTTTGCATCTGCACATTAAAGGGACTATAAGATCACAAGGAATGGAGTAGCTGCTAGAATCACCACTCTCCTCTTTCTCCTGCCTTCCTGAACTGCCTCCAAAGAAACAAAAAACATTATTGCCTTTCAGTAATCAATCTGAAAACAGTCCCCTCCATATTATGTGAAGAATTTCCAATATAATTGGAATAAATGTTAGAAATTTGAAAGGCTTGACAAGACCATAGCAAAGGAGAGAAAAATTGGGTTGTCCTTCCAGACAAAATGATTGCTCCATATAATAGTTGATCTTGGAAATTTGTACAGCTGCCTATCTATCAGCTTTTGAATACTTCCCATTTAATAATAGTAATAATAATTAAGAGATTCACCATGTTTCAAGCACACAATTTAATCAACATTTAATCATTTAACAACAGAACAAAAGTATAATTATTATCATTAGTATTATTACTATTATTGCTATTTGCCTTCTACACATGAAGCAACTGAAGCCAGAGAAATGAGGAAACTTGCCTAATACCAATACCACATGCTGTAGGTAACAAAGTCAGAATTGTAACACTTGTAGTCTTGCTTCAGCGCCTCCTTCCTAACAGCCCCTCTGTAGCTGCATAAGTAGCAACATTCGGGAAGACTACACAGCATCCAGTCTTGATTTTGATTTATGATTCTAACCTGCAAACTCCATTCCNAATTTTCCAGGCAACAGTACTGGAGTGGGGTGCCATTGCCTTCTCCGTCTAGTGGAGGAACTAACTGTGGATGTAGTAGAAGGAGCAAGAGAACTAGTTAGAAATGGATCCTGAAGATGTAACTGAATTGCTGCAGTCCCATGATATGCTAGTATGAATGAGGAGTTGCTTCTTGTGGGTGAGCTAAGAAACTGGTTTCTTGAGATGGAATCTACTCCTGATAAAGATGGCTGAAAGGACCTTAGACTAGTAAGTAAACTTAGTTGCTAAAGTAGCAGCAGGGTTTGGGGGGACTGATTTCAATTTTGAAAGAAGTTCTGCCAGGAGTAAAATGCCATCAAACAGCATTGCCTGCTCCAGAGAAATGCTTCCTTGTTGCTTCATTTTAAGAAATCACTATCATTCTAATCAATCTGCTGCCCTCAGCATCAAGGCAGGACCCTCTAGCAGCAAAAGATTACAGCTCATTGGAGTTTCAGATGATGGTTAGAATTTTTTATCAATAAAATATTTTTTAATTAAGGGATACACACCTTTTAGACATGATGCTATTGCACACTTAATAGATGACAGTAACGTAACTTTTGTATCCCTGGGAAACCAAAAAATTCGCGTGACTTGCTTTCTTGTGATACAGGCTTTATTATGGTAGTCTGAAACTGAACTGGAAAATATCCCTGAGGTCTGCCTGTATAGGAATAATTCATCAGATATGTATTGAATAAATGAGTTCTTTACGTTAACAAACAATATTTTATTCTTATTACTTAAAACTAGAAGATGAAATAGCTTTAAGCTTCATAAAAGTGTCAGAGTAATGCCATGGACAATTCAACATATTCCTTTCATTATTCTTGTCTCTCTCTCCCTGTCTGTTTGACTTAGAAGGCTGTAATCAAAGAGGGATAAAGGCCTTTTTTAAAACCTCTTTGTGAATATGTGGACAGGTTTTAAGAAAAATGAAGTCAAATTCTCCTAGGACTTATGGAAATTTCCATTGATTTAGCTAGATGATAAGATGAGGAAGCAGTCCAGGACCCAGTAAAAATACTAAGAAAACTGATTAATTACCAAATGTATTTATTTATTTGAATTAAGTAATTGGTTTTGATTATTTATAATCTCCTAAAAGGTGGGATGAGACCTCATCATGTAAGGTCGTATATAAAAGAGCAGCTAACTCAACCAGACAGGGTGAAGATTGCGAGAGCCTTAGTCAGTGTTTCGTACAGCAAACTAACACATCACTGTAAAGCAATTATACTCCAATTTAAAAAGAAATTATTTGAGATTAGAGAAACTATCCAGGGACTAAGGAGATGGCATCATTTCTAGGGAAAATGAAATGCAACTTGGGCAATTGCCGCAGACTTTTCATTCTGTGTTTTGGGCTCTCTGATGTCTACCATCACCTCTGCTCAGGGACCCAAAGTCTCCAGCTACTCTGTTTTGATCAATATCTACTATTTGAACCATCCTTCAGAGTCTCTACTGTAGCCTTGGCCATGGGCAGCCTCTTTCTTTATCATTCTTGCCACAACCTGACAATTAAGATGCCATCATACACAACATGCTTCAAGGTGTGCTTTTTGCATCCTTCACCAAAACAGAAGTTTACGATTATCACTCCTCCCAGGGGTAACTCTTCTTTCATCAAAGATCAGGGATTGCAACTAAAGGGCAGAGACCTAGCTGGGGGATTTCAGATGGGGAGGTGTTATTCGAGGTAACGTTTGGTAAGGATCTCCTGGGTGCATCTAAAACCCCACCTTGAAGCCTGTTGTGTGTGATGGCATCTTAGTTTGCAGGTTGAGGCAAGAGTGATGAAGAAGGAGGCTCGACACTGCCAAGGCTGTGGTGGGGACTCTAAAAGTGAATGGGTTAGGATCAGATCTCAGTGACTCTGTGACTTCCATGTGATGGTGACTCAGATTTTTCATCTATAAAACAAGTGGTACCAATGTCCTGGGGCTTTCCTGGTGGCTCAGAAATAAAGAATCCACCTGCAATGCAAGAGATGCAATTTCGATCCCTGGGTCAAGAAGATCCCCTGGAGAAGGAAACAACAACCCACTCCAGTATCTTTTTTTTTTTAACTTTAAACTTTTTATTTTGTATTGGGCTATAGTCAGTTAACACAGTTATGATAGTTTCAGGTGAACAATGAAGAGACTTAGCCATATATATACATGTATCCATTCTCCCCCAAACCCCGCTCCCATCTAGGCTGGCACATATCGTTCCATGTGCTGTACAATAGGTCTTTGTTGGTTATCCATTTTAGACACAGCAGCCCACTCCAGTATTCTTGCCTAGGAAATCCCATGGACAGAAATCCCGGGCCACAGTCCATGAGGTCGCAAAAGAGTCAACATAACTGAGCGACTAAACAGCAGCAACTAATGTCCTAGGATTGATGAGAAGACTGAGGGTTAGACTCTTGGCGAAGTTCCTAGCAGAGAGTTAGCGCTCAGGAAGTGTTAGCCATTAACACAACCCAGAAAACAGCGCTTGGCCACAAAATAATGGAACCCGTGGACTGGAGACTTGCCTGGAAGCAGCTGCCTGCTCACACTGTACTGGCATTGCACCATCTGTGTTCACATCAATGGCATTAGAAGGAAAGACAGAGGACATGAAGATAAATGAGATTTTCATTTAAGTCTGAAGGGTGACACAGCCGTAGCAGAACTCACCCCAGGTAATGTGAGAGGTAGAGCCAGTCTCTGCCTCCGCATGAAGCAGTGTGGTCTTTGACTGGTAGGAGC
This sequence comes from Neotragus pygmaeus, assembly GCA_006410875.1. Taxonomy (NCBI): domain Eukaryota; kingdom Metazoa; phylum Chordata; class Mammalia; order Artiodactyla; family Bovidae; genus Neotragus; species Neotragus pygmaeus. The sequence continues at coordinate 617,495 of SJYV01049240.1, read as the reverse complement.
GATTTCTTTTTTTGTTTTGTTTTGTTTCCAGTCTGTTCTCTAATGACATAAGAATATAAGAATTTCCAACCTATGTTAGACCGATGCCTGGGTCCTAGAGGCCAGTGGTCCCCAACCCTTTTGACACCAGAGACCAGTTTTGTGGAAGACAATTTTTCCACAAATGGGGGTGGAGATGGTTTCAGGGTGATTCAAGTGCATCACATTTAGAGTGCTCACGATAATCTGTATCTGCAGCCACTCCTCAGGGCTAGCATCACCACCTCAGCTGCCCCTGAGATCATTAGGCGCTGGATTCTCATAAGGAGCACACGACCTAGATCCCTTGCTTGTTCCTGCTCATATGGGAATCGAATGCTCCCGCTGAACTGACAGCAGGTGCGCAGGCAGTAAGGCGAGGGACGGTGAGCCACTGTAAATACAGACGAAGCTTTGCTTGCTCAACATGCTCGCCTCCTGCTGTGCAGCCTGATTTCCAACAGGCCACGGTACAGAACCAGTCCATGGCCTGGGGGCTGGGGACCCCTGCTAAACACCACATGGGCTTTGACTGTGAAATTCAAGAGCAGGGCCAAGACTGGCCTCAACTTAGCTTCAAGATACTATTGACTTTCATGTATTTATACCTTTTCATGCAAACTTGCTAATAGCAAGTAAACTTTTGAGTCTGTAGCAGCCCCAAGTAACTGGAAAAATACTTTCTTGCCCAAAAAAAAGTATTCAGAGAAGACATCTTTAATAAGCTCCTCTTCTCCCCACCCCAGAACCCCTTTCTCTTTCCCTCCCACTTTCTTTCCTGTTGTATAACTGGCTGGTGAAGGCAGACTCGAGGCAGGCAAAACTTCAGAGTCGCCAAGCAGCTTTATACCTTAGCAGCTGTCTTCAGCACATGCGCAGCTACTGGGACGATAAAACATTTCACATTGCTTCTACCCCACAACCAATTAGGTCAGCTGTAAATATTGGAATTGCTTGGTAAATGTGCTAGAAGATTGTGCTGACTTGTTAATATAAGTGAAAATGTAATTAGATTTATAACACTTTTTTTTCCCCCAAAACCATAATTTACAACAACAACAGAAGAAAAAAAAAAAAAAACTTGCTTGCAACCTGCTGAAATATCATTATTAAAATGCACATGAAAAGTCAATTACACCAGAGGGAGGTATTTAAGAGAAGTAAGTTTCCATACCCCAGGATTACACCATGGGGATTACATATTTCTTATTTATTTATTTTTTTTCCCTGAGCTCTTTGCTGCTGCCAGATGAAAAGGAACAGATATTTTACTTATTTTCCTCTGAAATATTGCCGCAGATAGTGCTAAAAAGTGAACTAGATAACCCGGCTCCCTGGAAACCTACTCTATTCGCCTCAGAGCCCCAGGAAAAGCTGAGCAGTCACCATTCTTTTTTATTTACAAGCCCATCTCTCTTTAAGCAATAGTCATGTTCCTTAAAGCATGTAGACATGACAAATCTTTTCTAACTATTATCCTGTTTATTGCTCTAAATGAGTAGATTATCTTATGTCATTTGATGGAAAATCCTTATGTCAAGATAAGAAATACCCCTCCTTTTTATTCACTTTAAAACCTGGAGTTTCCTCTGCTCCTAGGGTTGTGTTGAGAATACAGTTCTTTCTCCAGATAAGATGTGACGGGGTTCACCAGTGGCTTTGGCTGGGTCAGAGGACGCTGGCATCTGTGCCCTGAGCTGGACTTTCTCTGCTGCAGGAGCCTCCATGGGTCAGGGAGGCTCTGCCCGCCTCCCCAAGACTGATTCTAGCACCATCACAGGCAGCTGCTCGGTCTCTGCTTTCTAGTTTTCTCACCGTGAAACGGAGGTATTGTTACAGCTCATGCATGTTTAAGGTGCCAGTGGGGAAAAGATAGTTAAAAAAAAAAATCGTAAAGTAATTTCTAAGTGTGAGAGGAGGTGCCATTTCTAGATTCAAACTTCTAAAATGTTCAGTTTAGATAATGGAAGAAATTTTTAATGCATATCTTTTAGAGTCGCTAACGCATATATTGCAGATAAATTAATCTTTGGGGGAAGATTCTGGTGTTACTGCACAGGAATCAGTGGGTAAAGTAAATCCCATACATCTATACATATATATGTATATGGTTCACTTTACACACTCATAGTTTATACTCACCTGTAGACACATACGTTGCAGATGTCCATGTTTACAGGAAGATCTAGGAAAGATTGAAGTGAAAAAGGACAAACCACAGACTTTAATTTGAAGCAATCCATTTTGTGAGGCTCTGTAATTGAAAGCAGTGCAAACGGTCTTCCAACATTAAAATGCTCTCAATTCCTATTTATGTATTAATGTGATCATCATGATTAATACCTATATGCTTTCATTTTTTACATGTAAAAAGCATATTAATATTTCTAGTCCTTAAAATATTTCATAAAAACCATCTCCAAAATGATTAGCTAGATTTGCTTCTGAACTGAGATATTCTATTAGATATTGTAATTAGCCAAGCCCGGTGCCTGGCCTTTACACTGAGGGTAACGCCTTGTGGATCAGTGTTAATAACCAGTTTTAGGAGACTTAGAGATGGCTCAGAGGTAAGGATAACTGGAAAGGATTTGTGTGTGTGTGTGCGTGCACACACTAGTGCTCCATCATGTCCAACTCTTTGCAACCCCATGGACTGTAGCCCTGTAGCCTCCCAGGCTCCTCTATCCATGGGATTCTCCAGGCAAGAATGCTGGAATGGGTAGCCATTGTCTTCTCCAAGGGATCTTCCCAACTGAGGGATCGAACCCAGGTCTCCTGCATTGCTGGCAGATTCTTTACCGCCTGAACCACCAGGGAAGCCCAGAAAGGATGTGTAGGGCCAGGTCAGTATCTGCTTGTCCTGTGAGCTCACTCCTCCTGGAACAGCTGTTGGCACTTTCCACTCAAAGCAGTTGATTTCCATCAGCATCCCTTACGCTCATCCAGGAAGACATTTTGAGGGAAGCCAAAGCAACAAAACCAAACAAAATCTGTGAAACTACTGGCAGAAGATTCTGACCTCTCCATATGGACTCTGTGGGTTGTTTTGTGTTTGTTTTTAACAGTTAATTTGTAGGAGGGGAAATGGTGGACATATTACAGAGTAAAACAGGCAGAAACCATCCCAGGTGAGTTTACATTCATCTGCTTTCACAGTTAAAGTTTTAGGTCAGATGACTAAATTTTCAGTTCAGTTCAGTCGCTCAGTCATGTCCGACTCTTTGAGACCCCATGGACTGCAGCACGCCAGGCCTCCCTGTCCATCACCAACTCCCGGAGTTTACTCAAACTCATGTCCATTGAGTCAGTGATGCCATCCAGCCATCTCATCCTCTGCCATCCCCTTCTCCTCCCCCTTCAATCTTTGCCAGCATCGGGGTCTTTTCAAATGAGTCAGCTCTTCACATCAGGTGGCCAAAGTATTGGACTTTCAGCTTCAGCATCAGTCTTGTCAATGAACACTTAGGATTGACCTCCTTTAGGATGGACTGATTGGATCTCCTTGCAGTCCAAGAGACTCTCAAAAGTCTTCTTCAACACCACAGTTCAAAAGCATCAATTCTTCAATGCTCAGCTTTCTTTATAGTCCAACTGTTAAGAGCTATTTAAGGAATTTATTTATATATAACCCACACAAGTAGAGTATCTCTACCAACCAGATGATTTTGCAGGGTCCACTTTCCCGCCTAGTACCTTTTTCTTCCCCAAGGGGAAGGAGTGTAAAGGAAGATTGTTATCAGCCACTGTCTCACCAGATTCTCTCATCTCCACCTCCAGGTCTGTGGGGCTGCCTCCTTCCCTCACTCCTTCTTTACTCTTCTTCAGTTTATCATTTCAGCCATTGAATCGTGTCGTAGTATTTTTCCAGGTGTATTGTTTTCCAAGTCAAGAAATAACAGAAAAGTAGAGAAGGAAGGAAATTAATTCCCAGGAGAATGATGCATGGATATGTCACTTCTGAGGGCAAGAGACAGCTTCAAAATGTCTCCTGACCCAGACAGACTCACGATTTCATAGCTCCCTTGGCTGACTTGTCTTCACTCTGAGCCTCATAGTGAGTGAGGTTAGGTGATGGGAGTGCTAATGTTGAAAGGAAGAGAAGGGAAGGGAACACACAGAGAAGTGGACAAAGTAGGTAGATTCTGGAACCAAGTCCCTATGCCAAATTAGGGAATAAAATTACAGGGAATCCTCTCAACCCAAGGATCAGACCTGGGTCTCCTGCATTGCCGGCAGATTCTTTACCATCTGAGCCACCAGGGAAGCCCATAGATACATATGGATGGAGATACATAAAATACCCATATTATAATATAATATATATATAATACGTTATGATCCTTTGGGGTACCCTGTGGTATAGCAAACACTTGTGGTGCCCATTAAACACACTAAATCTGTCTTCAAGGAGCATGTGCATGAGAAGCAAGAAAAAAAAATAGGCATCAATTAATTGTAGAATGAACCAAATAAATCAATGCAATGCATATTTCCATCTAATATCTGGTGAGTGCCTTTAATGTGCATTGTGCCCTCAAGGATTCATTACTTAGAAAGTTGTGTTGCGGGGTGGGTCAAGCACCGTGCTGGAAATCAGAGAATCAGTGAGATTAATAAGGAAGGCTTCCTGCAGGAGGTGGATCTGGAGCTGGGTTTGAAACACCAAATGCTTTAACAACTGGCACCCCCGCAACCCGTGCGAGTGAGAAATAATTAATACAAAGCACGCTCGTTGGAAGGAAAATGCAGCTTGGCTTTCCCGCCTGTGAAATTTACGTGGCCACTGGTAAACCATTAAGTCACTTTCTTAGGTGTGCTTGACGGGCCTCCTAGAGTGGGCATCGTAAAGATTGGTTTATAGCTCAGATAGCTGTTACATTTTAATAAGGCTCAGAAACTTAGATGTTATTCACTGCAGCTGCCAATCAAGTACCTGTGTCGAAGCAAGACAAACATAACAATAAACGCTAAGCACTCTGGTGTTCAGCAGCCTGGCAGGATGCACCGCAGGCTTTATGAATGTGTGAGAGCGAATATACAGAAGCTTGGGAAAAGGTCATTGGTATTTTTGGAGCAATAAATCAAACATGGAAAGATTTGCATTTTGGCTGTATAACATACAGGACTGGATTAGAGAGAGAGAATACTTTGAAGTAATATTTCTCTGCTGACTTGTTTTATTAGCTTCCTTTAAACATGTTACATTATTGCTTATAGAATTTCATTTACTCGGATTGGCAGCTTGATAAATACGTCTATTGGCGATGATTTGGATTGCTCTGGGCATTAATATTATTAAAACCTGTCACAAGGAAATGTCTGAAAGATGACTTACTGTAAAGATTACAGCATGAAATAAATCATCCAGTGGTATTTGTTACCATTTATGGCCTCTTGGAGCTGAGTCAATCCCTTTTTATGTTGCATTATTTTTCAAGTTTTTATAGCCTTACATTATATATTGCTGTCAGGAATGAACAGATGGGGTGTCGAACACGAGCTCTCTGAATAATTCCCACCCTCCAGTTATTTGTATGAAGGGCAAATGCAAAACTGTGCATTCTCCAGAAAAAAAAAANGGCCTTTACACTGAGGGTAACGCCTTGTGGATCAGTGTTAATAACCAGTTTTAGGAGACTTAGAGATGGCTCAGAGGTAAGGATAACTGGAAAGGATTTGTGTGTGTGTGTGCGTGCACACACTAGTGCTCCATCATGTCCAACTCTTTGCAACCCCATGGACTGTAGCCCTGTAGCCTCCCAGGCTCCTCTATCCATGGGATTCTCCAGGCAAGAATGCTGGAATGGGTAGCCATTGTCTTCTCCAAGGGATCTTCCCAACTGAGGGATCGAACCCAGGTCTCCTGCATTGCTGGCAGATTCTTTACCGCCTGAACCACCAGGGAAGCCCAGAAAGGATGTGTAGGGCCAGGTCAGTATCTGCTTGTCCTGTGAGCTCACTCCTCCTGGAACAGCTGTTGGCACTTTCCACTCAAAGCAGTTGATTTCCATCAGCATCCCTTATGCTCATCCAGGAAGACATTTTGAGGGAAGCCAAAGCAACAAAACCAAACAAAATCTGTGAAACTACTGGCAGAAGATTCTGACCTCTCCATATGGACTCTGTGGGTTGTTTTGTGTTTGTTTTTAACAGTTAATTTGTAGGAGGGGAAATGGTGGACATATTACAGAGTAAAACAGGCAGAAACCATCCCAGGTGAGTTTACATTCATCTGCTTTCACAGTTAAAGTTTTAGGTCAGATGACTAAATTTTCAGTTCAGTTCAGTCGCTCAGTCATGTCCGACTCTTTGAGACCCCATGGACTGCAGCACGCCAGGCCTCCCTGTCCATCACCAACTCCCGGAGTTTACTCAAACTCATGTCCATTGAGTCAGTGATGCCATCCAGCCATCTCATCCTCTGCCATCCCCTTCTCCTCCCCCTTCAATCTTTGCCAGCATCGGGGTCTTTTCAAATGAGTCAGCTCTTCACATCAGGTGGCCAAAGTATTGGACTTTCAGCTTCAGCATCAGTCTTGTCAATGAACACTTAGGATTGACCTCCTTTAGGATGGACTGATTGGATCTCCTTGCAGTCCAAGAGACTCTCAAAAGTCTTCTTCAACACCACAGTTCAAAAGCATCAATTCTTCAATGCTCAGCTTTCTTTATAGTCCAACTGTTAAGAGCTATTTAAGGAATTTATTTATATATAACCCACACAAGTAGAGTATCTCTACCAACCAGATGATTTTGCAGGGTCCACTTTCCCGCCTAGTACCTTTTTCTTCCCCAAGGGGAAGGAGTGTAAAGGAAGATTGTTATCAGCCACTGTCTCACCAGATTCTCTCATCTCCACCTCCAGGTCTGTGGGGCTGCCTCCTTCCCTCACTCCTTCTTTACTCTTCTTCAGTTTATCATTTCAGCCATTGAATCGTGTCGTAGTATTTTTCCAGGTGTATTGTTTTCCAAGTCAAGAAATAACAGAAAAGTAGAGAAGGAAGGAAATTAATTCCCAGGAGAATGATGCATGGATATGTCACTTCTGAGGGCAAGAGACAGCTTCAAAATGTCTCCTGACCCAGACAGACTCACGATTTCATAGCTCCCTTGGCTGACTTGTCTTCACTCTGAGCCTCATAGTGAGTGAGGTTAGGTGATGGGAGTGCTAATGTTGAAAGGAAGAGAAGGGAAGGGAACACACAGAGAAGTGGACAAAGTAGGTAGATTCTGGAACCAAGTCCCTATGCCAAATTAGGGAATAAAATTACAGGGAATCCTCTCAACCCAAGGATCAGACCTGGGTCTCCTGCATTGCCGGCAGATTCTTTACCATCTGAGCCACCAGGGAAGCCCATAGATACATATGGATGGAGATACATAAAATACCCATATTATAATATAATATATATATAATACGTTATGATCCTTTGGGGTACCCTGTGGTATAGCAAACACTTGTGGTGCCCATTAAACACACTAAATCTGTCTTCAAGGAGCATGTGCATGAGAAGCAAGAAAAAAAAATAGGCATCAATTAATTGTAGAATGAACCAAATAAATCAATGCAATGCATATTTCCATCTAATATCTGGTGAGTGCCTTTAATGTGCATTGTGCCCTCAAGGATTCATTACTTAGAAAGTTGTGTTGCGGGGTGGGTCAAGCACCGTGCTGGAAATCAGAGAATCAGTGAGATTAATAAGGAAGGCTTCCTGCAGGAGGTGGATCTGGAGCTGGGTTTGAAACACCAAATGCTTTAACAACTGGCACCCCCGCAACCCGTGCGAGTGAGAAATAATTAATACAAAGCACGCTCGTTGGAAGGAAAATGCAGCTTGGCTTTCCCGCCTGTGAAATTTACGTGGCCACTGGTAAACCATTAAGTCACTTTCTTAGGTGTGCTTGACGGGCCTCCTAGAGTGGGCATCGTAAAGATTGGTTTATAGCTCAGATAGCTGTTACATTTTAATAAGGCTCAGAAACTTAGATGTTATTCACTGCAGCTGCCAATCAAGTACCTGTGTCGAAGCAAGACAAACATAACAATAAACGCTAAGCACTCTGGTGTTCAGCAGCCTGGCAGGATGCACCGCAGGCTTTATGAATGTGTGAGAGCGAATATACAGAAGCTTGGGAAAAGGTCATTGGTATTTTTGGAGCAATAAATCAAACATGGAAAGATTTGCATTTTGGCTGTATAACATACAGGACTGGATTAGAGAGAGAGAATACTTTGAAGTAATATTTCTCTGCTGACTTGTTTTATTAGCTTCCTTTAAACATGTTACATTATTGCTTATAGAATTTCATTTACTCGGATTGGCAGCTTGATAAATACGTCTATTGGCGATGATTTGGATTGCTCTGGGCATTAATATTATTAAAACCTGTCACAAGGAAATGTCTGAAAGATGACTTACTGTAAAGATTACAGCATGAAATAAATCATCCAGTGGTATTTGTTACCATTTATGGCCTCTTGGAGCTGAGTCAATCCCTTTTTATGTTGCATTATTTTTCAAGTTTTTATAGCCTTACATTATATATTGCTGTCAGGAATGAACAGATGGGGTGTCGAACACGAGCTCTCTGAATAATTCCCACCCTCCAGTTATTTGTATGAAGGGCAAATGCAAAACTGTGCATTCTCCAGAAAAAAAAAAAAGGAAAGAGAGAAAAGAGAAGCTGCTGTTGAGGAAGAGGGATCCCTTTGTCAGATGGTTCAGGCCAATTCCACCAGCTGGTTGGAATCCCTGACTGGCAGTCACCCTGTTTGGGTTTCAAGCAAGAGATGAGGTGGCGGTATCTGGCTCCAGTGAAACAACAAATGCCGTCTTCAGAGGCATTTTATTTTCTCAGAGTGCCTCTTGCTGAGACAGCTCCCCATTTGGAGGTGAATGTATCATACTCTTCCTACAAAGCTGAGAAATTTGGGGGAGAAAAAGAACCTCGGAAAAAAGCCAGGAGAACAACAACAACAAAAAAGATGCATTGAAAGGATCTGATATGTTTTTGAGTGAGTGATAGACGGGCAAGCATCCTTGGGGGTGCACATGGGGGTTCACAAAGGATTCTGTGCCATCTGAATTGTTGGGGCGGTCCTTGGAATCAATGTAGAGGAAGTCAAAGGAGCCCCATGGGTATTTCAAGGCCTCTCATGGACAAGGCTTCCCTGTGGCTCAACTGGTAAAGAATCAATCTGGGTTCGGTAAAGAATCAAGAGACCTAGGTTCGATCCCTGGGTTGGGAAGATCCCCTGGAGAAGGGAATAGCTACCCACTCCAGTATTCTTGCCTGGAGAATTCCATGGATAGGGGAGCTTGGCAGGCTATAGTCCACAGGGTCATGAAGAGTCAGACAGGACTGAGCAATTAACATTGCCTTTCACTTTCATGGACGAAGCAGAACAGAGTCTCCAAGACTTAGCACACTTTGCAGTAGGTGTACCCTCTCCCCCTCCTCTGAGGGGTCGGGCAGCTGCTTAATGGTCATACAAGACCCCCTTCAGGGTCCTGAGCCTCCGCCACCACTGGAAGAGGTGAGAAAACTAACCCACTAAAAAGCCCACCAGCTTTTTCAGAGGAAGCGTGTGTGAATTTTCTTCACTTAGCTTCCTATGCTCCACTCCATGCATTCTGAGAAGTTCTATAAAGTGCTACCAGGTTGTAGGGAAGCAGTAGGCACCGAGTCTAAATGACTGGAACCCAGACTCACTGCTTCTGATCTGGGGACTTTGAGACACTTAATTTCGCATCATCCCAAATTGTGGATAGGATGTTCTTCCTGCTGGCCTCACGATGTTGCTGCAAAAAGTCAAATCATACAATACACACACACATGCACACACTTTAAAGGTTATTCACTCCTACATCTGTCAGAAGTGGGTTTTCATGGGTCAAAAGTTTTAACCACCGTGTTGAAACCAGACTCACCTTCCCTCCTATAAAGCTCTGCGTTTTCTCGAGTTTATCACCCTCCGGCTCATCTCCTCATCCCCATCATGTCAAACCTTCCCTCCACCACCTCTTAACATCGTCACCTTCCTGGGAGGGATTTGTAGACAAGCCATCAGAGCTTCTGCAGCTGCTTGCAGAGACCAGATCCGTTCTTTCGTGCTGCGCCTCCGACTCCCTTGCCCCCCTTCTCTTCTTTTGTATCATCTTCCCAAGGTCCTTCCATACAAGCTTCTGTCTCTTGATGTGTCACGTTTGCACGACGCTGCCATTTGGATCCACCCAGGCACACCTGAGACAGGCAGGACGGCGAGGACTGCTTCATTCTAGGCAGAGTTCACAGCTTCGCCGTCTTTCGTTTCGGTTCTCTCTGTCCAGCTGCATAGAAACTTTTCTGCCCTTAATTCCGGGAGAGAGTACAAAAGGGTAAATTTCAGGCAGTTCAGGAGTTGATAAGGACAGTCAGTCAGTTATGCAGAGTTGAATTTCTGTGTTCCTGCACACATCTCTCTCGCCTGCCCTGTTGCCCCCATGGATCCCCACAGACGGGCACCTGCATCGACCCCGTCCTCAACCCGGCCACGCAGGCGGTGCGGAACCTCCGTCGTCTAACTGATACGTAAACATGTATCAGCTCTTCGATTGTACATCCGTCTATAAAGTAGGCTTGTCTTTTTTCTCTTTCTTCCTTTCTCCCTCCTTCTCTCTCTCTTTTTATATCCCCCTCTTCTTCCTCCCTTATCTTTGAATTGTTATTTATTTTTGCTTCCCCAGAGATGTACTCAAAGTTCTCAGCCTCTTTTGGATAGGCATCTCTGTTTCCATAGAGCAGCTCTCCTATCTCAGCTGAAACCACGATTCTCCAAGCCAGACAGTGTCTTACCTTTCCTGTACTCTGCAAACTAAATGTGGACCTGCCTTCCATGTTCTCTCACCCCGTCCCATGCTGAGAAAACCCTGATGCTCTCCGAATTCCTCATCAGTCCAGGGCCTTCCATACATTAAAACAGACAAGCTTCAAACCTGGCTCTCTTATTCACTGGCAGCCACATATGTTCTCTAGGCTAAGTCCTCTATCAGTAAAACTAGATGAGATGAAACATGATCATCTAAAGCCCTTTCAAGATTTAAGTTATCTCTTGTTCCTGCTCCAGCTGCCATAGCTTGAAACATCCCCACAGTAAATGATTTCTTCTTGTGGTGCTTTGCTTTTTCTGATCAGAGAAAGGATTTCTTTCTCTGATCAATTCCAAGACAATGCACATGCGGCATTTGCAAATCTTTCTCCTCCTGGTTTTAGCTCTTGCTTAAAAAGTTATCTTAAATCAGCTAAAACCATTATGCCATTCATTAAACCGTCTTGCAGGTATGTGTGTGCATGCATGTGTGCATGCGTACATATGTGTGCATATTGTGTTGAGTGTGGGATCAGGAAAAGATGTGGTATGACCCAGAGTGACCTGATGTAATAAAGTTTCACAGTAAGGTCTAATTACCACAACTCACCTCTTTATTATTAATTCCACAGTCCCAGCACATGAAATAGCTTAATCATTTTCAGAATTTGCATGACTAATGGAGTGAGTTCTGATAGAATAAGGATAAGTTTCATAATTAGGTTTTGCTGGAAACTTGTGCAAACCAGTCTATGTATAATTTGGTCAGCTCTTGATTTTTAATGAGGGTACTGAGAGTGACTGAAGCCTCTGGCAGCCTTCGCTTCATGTTTTAATTACCCACAGTAATCCTGACAATTACATGCGTGTCATAAATCACATCATAATGACTCATAAAGAAAGTAGATTTAATTATTGAAGGGGGAGTTGGAGTTCACCGATTAGACAGGTAGAGAGGGGATGTGCCGAAATATGAACTGTATTTGAAAACTGAGCTGCCTGATTCTGTGACACGGAGGAATTAGCCTCTGAAACTGGCATTGTGGAGAATAAGGAGAGGTGTCACCAAACTTCCAGTTTCAGCTTCAACATGTGAAGAGCTCTGAAGTCATCACTCGTGTCCTTACAATAGGAAAAAAAATTGAATAAACTGAAAATTAGAGACTTTTCTTCACCCATCAGAACACTGAGGTTACAGAGCAGATCATCCTCTGCTATCCTGAGGGAAGGGCCGCTGGAGCCATAAAGTGGCAGAAACATGTAAACAGTAATTTTTATTAATTACTGGAGGTTGAGTGGTGGAGAAGACTCTTGAGAGTCCCTTGAACTACAAGGAAATCAAACCAGTCAATCCTAAAGGAAATCAGTCTTGAATATTCATTGGAAGGACTGATGCTGAAACTCCAATACTTTGGCCACCTAATGCTAAGAACTAACTCCTTAGAAAAGACCCTGATGCTGGGAAGATTGAAGGCAGGAGAAGGGGACGACAGAGGATGAGATGGCTGGATGGCATCACCAACTTGATGGACATGAGTTTGAGCAAGCTCAGGGAGTTGGTGATGGACAGGGAAGCCTGGCGTGCTGCAGCCCATGGGGTTCAGCGACTGAACTGAACTGACCTGAGTGTGGCCTAGGTGAAGAGTGAGAAAGTTTGGGGAGCTGGAGACTTAGAGGGACATCCACACTTTGGGGGATTCTCACCTATAGGAGCTCTATCAAATTCTCCCACAAAACACTCAAAAATCCCCTCAGTAACTGGAAGAAGGAGGTGAAGGGTGACTATAGTAAAATACACCCAGAGGGTTCTCTGGAGCAAAGTCCTACTCTCCCTGGGAAAAGAGTTTCCTAATGCTTTATCTAAAACCTAAGGGAATGGCATTTCTCCCACTCAGCCTCCTCTAGCCCTCCTCTCTCACCTGGGGGGAAACAGGTAGAGAAAATACACCCTTAACAATTACAGCCCCAAGATACGTGCCACGGAAAAACTGAGATTTTATCACAAAATTACACAATCTTCCTTTCTCCCATACATTGCTACTGTGAGGTTCCAGTATAACAACAGTGAATTATAGACAAAAGAGCTTCAATGTAGACACTATTTAAGAAAGAGTTCTATGAGAAATCCTAAGATGAGACAAAAGCACAGATGTTAAAGGAATTTGAATCCTTGGGAAACTGCAGCTATAGCAGACATTAAACAGAGTGTAATTGCTAGCCAGAATATCATAAGATCTCATGCTACAGATCTGTTTGCCTTAGTTCCTATTATCTAATATGTCATATCCAATTGAAAAAAAAAAAAACCACAAAGCATGCTAAAAGGCAAGGGAAAAGTGCTATATGAAGAGACAGAGCAAGTGTTAGATGAAGACTCATAGGTGTCATCAATTTGGAATTAGTAAGAGATATAAAATGAGTATGATTACTATTTAGGGGCTCTAAATAAAAAAGGTAGGCAGTGCAGAAAAACAAGTGAGTAGTGTTAGCAGAGAGTTGGCATCTCTAAGAAAGAATCAAAAGGAAAAACTAGAAAATAAAAATACTGTAACAGAAACAAAAAATGTCTTTATAGACTCACGCGTGGACTGGGCAAAGCACGAGAAATAGTAAGTGTGCCTGAAGACATGTCATCAGAAATTCCCCAGACCAATATCAAAGAGAAAAAGGATTTAAAGAAACTCAGAACTGTATTGAAGAAACACGGGACAATTTCTCACAGTGTGTAAACATATGCATTATTGGAATATAAAGAGAAGAGAGAAAGAATGAAGCAGGAGAAGTATTTGAAGTGAATATTGGCTGAAAATATTCCAAAATTAATGACAATAAATCACAGATACAATAAGGTCAGAGCACACCAAGAATAATAAATATAAAAATGTCTACAGCTATGCATATCATATTCAAACTGCTAAAAAATAAATTAAAAAGACAAACCCCAAAAGAAAATTATGAAAGAAGGAAGAGGAGGAGGAAAAAAAAAAACTCTACCTCAAGAGAAACAAGGTTAAGAATTACAGTGGTCTTTTTGTCAGAAACTGTAACGAAGAAGAGAGTGGACTGAAATATTTAAAGTATTGAAAGAAAAAAAATATCACCTCAATCTAAAATTTTATACTCAATGAAGCTGTCCTTCAAAAGTGAATGAAAACTAAACACTTTCTCAGACAGACAAAAACTTAGAGAGTTTACATCACCAGAAGACCTCTCCTTCAAGAAAAATCAAGAAAGGTAAGAAAGTAAGAAGGTCTTTTGAAGAAGAAGAAAATTGATCTAGGTTAGAATCTCAGGTCTACAGAAAGAAAAGAAGAGCATTAGAGAAGGGATAAATGCAAGTAAAATGCAATATTTTAATTTTTCTTATTCTTAATTAAACTAAAATATGCGTGTTTACATTAGTAAAATTGTATTGGATGATAATAGCACATAAGTACTTGAAATGACAAACTCTATAGTGTCATCAGAGATGGGAACGAGGAAGAGGGGATACTCCGTTATGAGTGCCAGCACTAGACAGAAAGCAGCACAGATTGGAAGATGGACTTGGCTTAGTTAAAGATATATGTTGTCCATTTGAAGATAACTCCTTTTTTTTTGTATTCTCTTTTTCTAATTTTTTACTATGGTAAAAGGCACATAATAAACAGCATACTGTCTTAGCCACATTTAACCGTGTATTTCAGGGGCTCTAAGTATGATCACCATCATCCATCTCCTGAGTTTTTCACCTTCTTAAACTGAAACTCCACCCCCATTAAACACTAACTTCCTGTTTCCCCTGTACCTCTCCTCCCCTGCCCCTGGCATCTACCAATGTACTTTCTGAGTCTATGAAATTGACTATTCTAGGTACCACGTATCGGAGAAGGCAATGGCACCCCACTCCAGTACTCTTGCCTGGAAAATCCCATGGGCAGAGGAGCCTGCTGGGCTGCAGTCCATGGGGTCTATGAGAGTCGGACATGATTGAGCGACTCCACTTTCACTTTTCACTTTCA
>SJYV01049240.1:575324-601046 GCA_006410875.1 Neotragus pygmaeus | reverse complement strand
TTTTTTTTTGTATTCTCTTTTTCTAATTTTTTACTATGGTAAAAGGCACATAATAAACAGCATACTGTCTTAGCCACATTTAACCGTATATTTCAGGGGCTCTAAGTATGATCACCATCATCCATCTCCTGAGTTTTTCACCTTCTTAAACTGAAACTCCACCCCCATTAAACACTAACTTCCTGTTTCCCCTGTACCTCTCCTCCCCTGCCCCTGGCATCTACCAATGTACTTTCTGAGTCTATGAAATTGACTATTCTAGGTACCACGTATCGGAGAAGGCAATGGCACCCCACTCCAGTACTCTTGCCTGGAAAATCCCATGGGCAGAGGAGCCTGGTGGGCTGCAGTCCATGGGGTCTATGAGAGTCGGACACGATTGAGCGACTCCACTTTCACTTTTCACTTTCATGCATTGAAGAAGGAAATGGCAACCCACTCCAGTGTTCTTGCCTGGAGAATCCCAGGGACGGGGGAGCCTGGTAGGCTGCTGTCTACGGGGTCGCACAGAGTCGGACATGACTGAAGTGACTTAGCAGTAGCAGGTACCTCGTATAAGTGGAATCAAACAGTATTTGCACCCCATGTATACTGGAATGCACTTTTAAGGGGTAGGAGAACTCAATTTTTTTTTTTTTCATAGCGTATGAGTGAGAGAAGAGATAAAATGGAATCTTATACAAATGCTTAAACTAGAGAAGGCAGAAAAGGTAGCGGAAGAATAAATGAAGAAAATAGCAAACAATTATAAAACACAGTAGACAATCTGATAGATCAATAATCACTTTTAATAAGTGGCACAGTGGTAAAGAATCCACCCGCCAATGCAGGAGATGCTGGAGACATGGGATCAGTCCCTGGGTCCTGAAAATTGCCTGGAGGAGCAAATGGCAACCCACTCCAGTATTCTTGCCTGAAAAATCCCGTAGACAAAACAGCCTGGTGGGCTACAGTCGATGGGGTTGTAAAGAGACAGACATGACTGAGAAGCTGAACGTAGCACACACATAAAATAACTGAAAGACCAATACTGTCAGAGTGGATAAAAAATAGAACCCAGTTACATACTATCCATGGGAAACCCACTTTAAACATAAATATTTGCATAGGTTAAAAATGAAAAGATGGAGAAAGATAAACCATGCTAACACTAACCATAAAGAAAGCTTGAGTAGCTATATTCATTTTAATCAAAGACGGTTCAAAACAAGGAAAATTGTCACAGATAAAGAGGGACTTACATAATGATGAAGAAGTCAATCCTTTAAATGTTTACCTAAAAGTACATAAAGAGCATCGGAAACACAGAGCAAAAAACTGTTAAAGCTAATAAAAGGGGAAATAGATAAATCCACTCAAAATTGGAGACTTCATGACCCCTTTTCAGTAATTTGTCAAATTAGCAGGGAATCATAAAGGATGTAGTTGATCTGAACAGCATTATCAATCAACTTGTTTTAACTGACAGCAGTAGTTTCACTACAGCAGTAGTGATATGCACATTCTTAAGTGTGCAAAACAGGCTACACCCTTGACTACAGAAAATACACTAACAAAAAAAATGGCACAAATGAACTTATTTATGAAACAGAAATAGAGTCGCGGATGTAGAAAACAAATTTATCGTTAGCGGGGAGGTTGGGAGGGAGCAAACTGGGAGACTGGGATTGACATATATATGCTGCTGCTGCTGCTAAGTCGCTTCAGTCGTGTCCAACTCTGTGCGACCCCACAGACAGCAGCCCACCAGGCTCCCCCATCCCTGGGATTCTCCAGGCAAGATCACTGGAGTGGGTTGCCATTGCCTTCTCCAATGCATGAAAGTGAAAAGTGAAAGTGAAGTTGCTCAGTCGTGTCCGACTCTTCGCGACCCCATGGACTGCAGCCCACCAGGCTCCTCTATCCATGCTGCTATGTATAAAATGGGCTTCCCTGGTAGCTCAGTGGNTCCAGCCTTTATTAAAGGTATCCGCTGCTCCAGGTCATGCCTCATTTGTCCTCACATTGTAGGAAATCCCAAATGCAATATCTATAAAATAAAAAGAGATTTAAATGAGGATCCATGTGGGGAATGGGTGAGGAAGAAGGGAATTATCCTTTTTTATCTTTCTCCTCCATCTCCTGTCTGGTAACAATTTTCAGTTCTGAGATGCCTGCATGAATGCTTTCACAGAATATGCTCTGCAGAGAATCTGTCAGTATACACTCATCAGAAATAAAGTAAAACTTAGCAGAGAGATGCTTGCATGTGAGCTCGGATATGGGTTAATCTCATGGAAACACCCTCCCCTTCTTGCCTTCACCTGGGCCAGGGCCCTTCTGACCGCAGGTCTAACTTCTAAGGCAAGAGGATGGAAAGAAATGTCTTCGTGGAGATTGCACATGATAAACATGGAAAATAGAGGCAGTGGGTTTGGTCAACTCCATCTGGAAAGCAGCATTTACAAGCAAACAAAACGCCCTCCTCACGGCTGGCTTGCTTTACATCGGAACGCAGTTTACATTCTCCTGAGTAGACTGAAATAAGACTACGCTGATGTCCTGACGTTTAACACCTCTCTTTTTTAAAAAAATACCATTTTCAGACTTTTTTTTAAAAAAGTCATACCAACACTCTTTACCACCAAAGTTCATCATTCTTCAATGACTTTGTGAAGACTTTACATATGCCAGGAATTAGGAGAGGCAAGAACCAGAGGGAAGTTGGAAGGTGTAATTCACCGGAACCTACTTGTCTTAAAACATTCAGGACTCCAGTCACCCCACTGTCCTTCCTTCAGTTGAACATCAGCCAGACTTATCTATATATAGGTAGAAGTGTGGAAAGTTTTCAGGGTTTCCCTGGTGGCTCCGTGATAAAGAATCCACCTGCCAGTGAAGGAGACTCGGGTTTGATCCCTGGGTCGGGAAGATCCCCTGGAGGAGGGCATGGCAACACACTCCAGTGTTCTTGCCTGGAAAAATCCTACAGACAGAGGACCCTGGTGGGCTACAGCCCATAAGGTCGCGAAAGAGTTGGACATGGCTTGGCAACTAAACAACAGTGGCTTTCAAGCTTTCCAAGGATTTTTTCTTCCTTCCTCCTCCTTCCTCTCTATGAGCTTTTCAGATTATCAGGGAAAGTATCCCCATTCTAGCTGTCAAGTGACCAGTATCAATACTTAAGCCTCTTGTCTGGGACACCAGAGTCTTAAGCCAACCAGAGTCTGTCACCCTAGCTGCCCCACACTGGGTTTCTTTTCTTATTATTGGTATTTATTGGAGTATAGTTGATTTATAATGTTTAGTACAGCAAAGTGAATCAGTTATACATACACATGTATTCACTCTTTTTAAGATTCTGTTCTCATATAGGGTGGCTTCCCACGTGGCGCTAGTGGTAAAGAATCCACCTGCCATTGCAGGAGACACAAGAGACGTGGGTTCTATGCCTGGGTTGGGAAGATCCCGTGGAGCAGGAAATAGTGCTGAGAATCCGACACAACTGAGCACACACGCTTGCAAACATTCTCATATGGGGTACCACAGAATATTGAGTAGAATTCCCTCTGCTATACAGTAGGTCCTTATTAGTTACCTGTTTTATATGTGAAAGTGTTAGTCGCTCAGTCATGTCCAACTCTTTGCAACCTCATGAACTATATAGCCTGCCAGACTCCTCTGTCCACAGAATTCTGCATGCACGAATACTGGAATGAGTAGCCATTCTCTTCTCCAGGGGATCTTCCCAATCCAGGAACTGAACCCAGATCTCCTACACTTCAGGCAGATTCTTGACCCTCTGCATAGTAGCGTGTATATGTCAATCTCAATCTCCCAAATGATCCCTCCCTCCTCCGTGTTTCTTATTCCTTCTCCTTCCCTAAGGTTCCCACATGAGACCAAGAGGGCTTGGCACTTTCTAGATAACCAGCCTACTGTCAAAGTATGTCACACCCCATGAGATTTTTGTGGCGGGTTTTCTCACTTTTACCCAGTAAAGGTTTCTCAGCAAGGAGATGCGGTCAAACTGGAGGCTGGGGGCAGCATGGAGCCTGGTGCGTGCTTTCCCCTTCTTGCTGTAAAGGATGCGACCCCTGAGCCCTTTCTACGAGGGAAGGAGGGATAGACCCTTCACCTTCCTGAGCTCCCGCCACAATTACTTGGTCCTGAAGGCTTCTCAGTGCTCGTAGGGGCCCTTTTCTGCTTGCTTACACACAGGATCCTAGGCGAAAGGACTGCAAAATATATCCATGTTTTTACACCTTAAGTTTCTCTCCATGGTGAAAATAATGCTTTGAAATGAGTAAATGGCGACCGGGTGCAACCCAGATAAATGAAATCATAATATGACCATAAAGGCTCATATTCTGAAGTTTGACTCTAGCTTGTGTGTATGTGTGTGTGGTGTGTGTAATATGTGTGTAAGTTTGAGAGAGTAGGCAAATGCCCTCACCTTCCCCTATTTAAATTTCCTCTCTCCCGGAACACAAAAGATGGTAGTCCGAATTGATGATAAGTGACTATTTCTGGGTTAAACATGAACTGCAAAGCCCTGTCGGTACCTCTGTGCTGAGTCCTTGGAGAGAAAGCAGCCGTAGCCCCCAAAATTCAAAATCCTCCACAGCTCCAGAGGCATCTGGGACTGAAGATTGCCCCCTCCATTTTTGGTGAGAACTCAAACACTGCTTTCAAGAAGCAGTAACAGTGGATTTTCCCAAAGATTGAACCGAGAAGGGCACCGGAACTCCCGGACACAGGGACCCATCCTTCCTCTCCTCCCCAACAACATCCTTCCTCTCCTCCTCGGCCAAGGGACTTGTCCTTCTCCCTGTGCTAAGACTTGACGAAGTGTGTTATTTCTATTCAACTCAAGTCTTGAGCAAAAAAATATATGGTTCTGCATCCAGGCCAGCAACCTCTCTTCTCAGAATTTACAAGCCACCTGTGGAGTTTTAGAGAGGTTTCAGATGGAAGGGTCACAAGCCAGGGTTTCCTAACACATCCAAAAATGAACCCTGCAAAAACAAACCAAAAAAGGAACTGTGGGTGCCTTTTGAACTTTCTAATAGATGTTGTGATCAGTGGAGGATCTCCTCTATTGGTGGATCATTTTCAAGAATAATCAGAGTCAAGAATGTTTGTCAGAGGAAATATGGAAGCCGACTTACACTCTGGGAAACATGCTTCCTGATTTGGCCCTGAAATCTCACCCACCTTGTACATAGAGGTTTCCCTGCACGTCTGGATCTCTGTCACCTCAGGAGCCACCACTGGAAACCAAAGGTGCATGGTCCCTTGTTTCTGTTTTCCTTTAAGTCAGGGGTCTCCATTTCCAGAATCTAAAGCCTGATGATCTGAGGTGGAGCTGATGTAATAATGTTCAAAATAAAATGCATAATAAATGTAATGCATTCGAATCCTCTCCAAACCATCCCCCCACTCAGTCTATGGAAAAAATTGTCTTCCACAAAACCAGTCCAGGGCACCAAAAAGATTGGGGACGGCTGCTAAGGGACAGGATTCATATAAGATAGGTTGCTGTGGCCCAGGCAGAGTAGCAGTTTTCTTCAAAATAGTTCAGAGAGGAGAGAGCCTGCCTTCCTTAGCTGGGACAGGTCCAAGCTTGGGTTCACAAGACGTTTGCTTCATGAATATCAAAGGAGCCTGAAGCAAGGCAGTTGTCGGCAAAGAATGCAGGCATCTTCCTTCTGATACTGCTCCGCACGTCCCGGGTGGGCAGCTGCCACGCTCCTCCTACCCAGTTCACTAAGCCCATCAGCTCCCCAGGCGGAAGGCGAGATCTGACTCCAAGGACAGGTCAAGGTTCAACGCCTCCTGGGGTCTTCCCATTGGAAGTTGGTTCTCCCACTTGGCTCAGACAACAAGAAGCGAGTCTTGTGACCAAACCCCCACCCTCATCCCCAACAGGGCCCTCTCAGGGGACTCCCACCTGGCTTCTTGCCAGGCTCTCTTACCCAGAAAGTGCCCTCACCCAAGAGGCTCCTCAGGTTGATAACCTGGATGGTGCCGTGTGGCTACCTCTCCATCCAACAGAGCCAGCCTTTATGTTCCAGTCCTGGTTTCCAAGTCCTCAGACTGCTGAGGTGCTCCACATTCTCATGGATGACTTATTTGTCTCTTTAGGGAAGTATTTTTCTGCAAGGATCATGTCATTTGTGAGGCATATGGCAGGAGGGAGCTTTAGTTAAGGAGTGGTGAACTGAATTGCATCAAGTTTCGCTTTGGCGAAGACACCAGATGGATGCCTTTATGATGAAGCGGGTCTCCTTCTCAGCCTTCTCTTTAATGCAGATCTCCAACAGGTGTTTCCTCTAAGGCCTATCTGTTTTCCATAACATCGGAATGAAGAAAGACGTTGTCTGTGACAGCTTGCGTACATAGATCATGCTTTTTATTATTATAGAAATGTGTATAGTGACTTATTTGCTACTCTGAGTCAAGTTAAAATGTGCTTGGAAGGAGATCATCTTCCATTTGCCAAAAACGCATTTCATTTCCAGACTAAGGACTCTTTATTCATTATGGGAGGGGGGGTACTCTTGGGAGAGGAAGAACTAGAAGAAGTGGTAAAAAAAAAAAAAAAAAAGAGCTGAAGAAAGTGAGCAGAAGAGTAGGACAGTTATTGTAGACTTGGGCACCGAGGGTCATCTCCCAAACTTAGCTACTTTATATTAGCCCCTGAGGCATAGTGTCAAGGAAGCTACACATGGCAGGGAAAAAAAAGATTCTACGAATGAGCTCTCCAAGCCCGTTCTTCAAATCCTGATAAAAATCAGAATCACAGATTTGGGTCTTTGGTGTGTTCCCCTTAACGATCACCCTGGTCCTGTTTAGCCGTCACCGTTAAGAGTGTGCCTGTTTGGTTCTTAGGGTTCTGGATTGGGGCTCATGACTTACGGATATTGAAACCACAAAAAGCCACGTTAATCTGAACGAACAAGGTAGCTCATTTTTGTCAAGCTGACTTTGAGGCTTATATTTCAACGTCTTCTGGCTAGGTAGATGACTGGAATCACTAAGCTTGTAGAGAGAATAAATAGAGAGGAAAATTAAGAATTGCACCTAGTCCTTGACTGATCTCATCAGCAATTAGCCTCTCTGCTTTTCCAAACCCTTCTCCAGTGCCTCAAGCCTCCTACCTCAGCTTCTCTATCTGTGTCCTCTCTCTATCCAATTACTTTAGATCTGACGTGTCAATCTAAGTTCCTTTGTCAGAAAAAGTATGGTTTTGCATAGCAGTTTAGAAATTAACCTGGTCAAAGAGAGCAAAAATTGCTTGTTATTATGTTAGATTCTGAGTCTTTGACCAGGTATCAAATAACAAGCTGTATTAATTCACAGAGAATACCCCTAACCCTTCAGCACAAAGAGAAACAGGTCATATTACTCCATGGATGAATAGTAAAATCTCACAGGAGAATGCTGTCTTAAGCTACTGGTTACCAGGGCTGAACCCATAGTATGCCATGGTATAGTATGTTGGAAAAGGCATAGCAACAGATGTGTTTAAATAAGTATATATAGTTAAGTAAATAGTAACATTTCTGTGGTCAAAAAAGTGAAACACTGAATTATACAAATTTCAAATGATATCTCTTTTGCAAGACTTTTCAGAACCTTTCATATGTTAAGGTGTAGGGTACATTTCAAAGAGGAGTTACTATTCTCAAAATTTGTTTGCCTCCAGAAAACATTTCCTAGGGACTTCTCCAGTTGCTCACATTATGGAATATTTTGGAAAGGATAATTGTGTTAGAATAGGGCTGACTAATACTGTGGTAGCAACCATGAAACCTTAGCGGCTTAGCACAACCCCTATTTCTTGTTCACGTTACATGTCCAATATGGACATGTAAGGCAAGGAAGGCAAGGAATCAGCTCCACCTCATCACTCACATACTTGGTCTGGTCATCTCTGAAACGGGTTAGGAGGAGGTATGGAGGTTCACCTGAGGACTTCTCCCTATGTCAGCCATCACTGCTTACATGTCATTGGCCAGAACGAATCACGTGGCCTCACCTGACCTGTCCATCTGCTAAGGCAGGAAAGGAGAGTGGGAAATTGCGAATACCAGTAATCTCAACCTCATCAATATATTCAAGGGTCAGGTTTGCAGTCTGTTAGCTCTTTGACTTTTATCCGTGAACTAAGGGGTAAAATCTCTGAAAGAGACAGAAATGCTCAGCAGATATTTCAAATGCTTCTCGGTTCCTCAGCCCCATAAAGCCTGCAGGAGCCTTGTGACTCATTCTGGCCAGTGAAATGTGAGGGACAATGGCTGGTTGACTTGGGCCAAGGCAGTTAAATGCCTGAGCCTGACTCTCATCTCTTTCTCTTCTCTTGCCTTGATGACAAGGGAGGATGCGTGTTCCAGGGGGTCATGCCAATCAATTTAATATGGTAGATCCTCTTTTCCTTTAAGATGCTGAGTGACTGTGTGGAGCAGAGACACCTGTTCACCTCAGCAAAATGAATAGTGTGTGTGAGAAATAACCTGTGTTGGGTTAAGTCCTTGGGATTTTGAGGTTGTTTCTGCAGCCTGTGCCTGGATTCTCAACTTGAATAGTCCTTTCTAACCCAAACCTCTTGGTGATCCTTTTAGGGTGTCCTTTCGTCTCTCACAGGCACATATTCCTCAGGATGGGAGTTGAATTTTTCTAAGCCGCCTCCAGCATTTTTGGTGATTGACTCTACGGCATGACAAGTGTTGTGGCTGACTGCAGTGTGGGGGTGATCACATGGAAGGGTTTGCCAAGACTTAGACCAAGGTTTGAGCAAGTTTTAGTCAAATGCAGGCCAGGGAGATGCAAGCTATAAAGGATGAAAAATGCATTTAATGAGTAAGGATGTTTCACCCGGGACCCAAAGGAAAAGATCTGGACAGGAGACGAGAAGAAAACAGGCTAAGGAGAGAGATATATCACTCATGACTGGATCTCCTAACCCTTTAAGTTCTAAATTCAGGTGCACAAAACATCTCTCATGAGCTCTCCCAAACAGCAGTAGCATCAAAACAGTAACAAAATTAAGAGCAAAACTTAAGCAGACATAACTACCTTTAGAACACATCTAATCTAAGGTAAAAACACACACACACACAGTTCTTGTTGGCTTTTGCCCAACATGCTTAATGTGCCTTCAGCTCTGAAGACATTGACGCCTTGCTGTCCTTCCGACATGAATATTCTGGAGTCTCACAGACCTAAGGTTGCTTTCCTTGTGTTATTCACTTTAGGCTCGAGGCTCAACGAGTTTGGTATCAGGCATTGTTAACCAGAGCCCCGAGTGTTCCCAGGCTAACTGTCCCTTCTCCACATTTAGGACTTTTTTCTGCGAAAGGGAAGAGGAGTCCGACCGCCTTGATAGCAGCGGCATGTTTCACTGGTGCAGAGCCACCCCTTTGGACAAGATGATTCTGGTAGGTGACCTGCAGCCCAATCTCAGATGAAATCGAGCTCCTCTTGGGGTAGACGGTGTCCTCCTGCTAATCATAAGCACCTGCCCTTTCTCTTTCGGATGGCTAACAAACACATGAAAAGATGCTCAACATCACTCATCATCAGAGAAATGCAAATCAAAACCACAATGAGGTACCATTTCACACCAGTCAGAATGGCTGCGATCCAAAAGTCTGCAAGCAATAAATGCTGGAGGGGGTGTGGAGAAAGGGGAACCCTCTTACACTGTTGGTGGGAATGTAAACTAGTACAACCACTGTGGAAAACAGTANCTTAAATTCTTTCCTCGAAAGGGAGGCCCCAAATCAGAATGTTCCACAGATGAAAAATCACGCAGCATGATAGAAGTGACTTTGGAGTTAGACGTGGCTTTCATTCTAGTCAGGTGACATGGGCAGTGTAATGAGACTAAATCTGTTTTTACATATGTAAAGTGGGGGTAAGGGTATTAACATTTTCATAGGCTGGTTGTGTTAGTAAATGAGATAGTGCAGGTAAAGCAGTTAGTACAGTGCCTAGAGAATGATAATTGCTGAAAAGTGGTAACTATTTTAAATTATTTAGCCTTTTAAGAAAGTCAGACAAAATTTGAAAACTAAAAAACATAAATCACTAAAAAGAGTACGTAAGTTTGCGTGTGCAAATTAGCATCTGCTCATCTGAAACGTCTAGTAATTAAACCGTGGAGTGACAGCAGGTAACACAAATGTCAAGGTCATCTTGTTGAATTTGCTGGTTTCACATGACAGCAGAGTCCCAGATTGTTTTGGTGACTTTAGCAGGGTGAAGTTTGGGGCAAATTTTCTGGACTCTCAATGTCTTGGAAAGCAGATGA
Source organism: Neotragus pygmaeus (assembly GCA_006410875.1). Taxonomy (NCBI): domain Eukaryota; kingdom Metazoa; phylum Chordata; class Mammalia; order Artiodactyla; family Bovidae; genus Neotragus; species Neotragus pygmaeus. The sequence goes on along the minus strand of SJYV01049240.1, from coordinate 590,749 downwards.
GGAGATAATGTGGGGAGATGGGGAAGAGTGTGTGGGCCAGGGTTTATAAAGGTTTGACTTCTATAGTTGCATATGTGTGTCTGTGTGTATGCATGACAGAGAAGCAGAGCGCTTGTGAGGCTGTATATAAGAAATAGGGTATGTGAGATAGTATTTATGAGAGTGTGAGAGCAAGTGTGCAAGAGAGTGTGAGAGAGTGAGTGTCCATTTGAGTGTGAGTGGAGAGAGAGGCTGTGTGTGGAATGCCTGGGGCTTGGGGGTAAACAGTCAGTGCCCGCTAATTTCCCCTCCTTATTAGATTCTAAGAGGAAAACTTTAAGGCAGAAAGAATACACTCATTCCCGGTGAAGAAAGCATTTGGCATCTAATCCTGTGCTATGATACAGTTTAAGGGGAATAAGTAGAAGTTATATCACAAGAAGATGGGTGCTTGGTGACAATGAGTGGGTTTGCCATCACGGAGGTAGAGTGAGCCCTGTTATTCTGTGTGGTGCTTTGATGCTGTGGATCTTGGAGGCAGGAACGCTTAGGTGAAAATCTTATGTGAGTTCTTGCAGAGCTAGAGGACTGAGTTCCCTTGATGATAATTTCTTCTTAGCTGGAGGAAGTATTATATAGGCCACTTTTCAAAAATGTTTTTAAAAAGTCGCATGCAAAACAGTTATGATTTTTTAAAAATTTGCANTAAACTGTGCATTTTGAAGGAAAAATACAACCTCACGAGCCATCTAAATGTATGCTGGGTATCAGATGGGGCATTTGACAACAACCTTGTGGGTAATATGCCAGGGTTTAAAACAGTTTAGCTCAGATTCTTCAACCACTTTCTCCCTCCTTTAATAGTTCAGCTGAGTCAGTTATTCAAAATAATGTTTTCCTAAAACTTTGCTGTTTTGCTAGTAAATCTGGTTAATTTACATGCACCAGGGGAACATAACTATTTACAAGAATTCTGCAGTCTTTCCTTTTTTTAAAAGTAGATAAATGTTTCCTTAATTTACTGTTTTCAAAGCTGGGATTTTTTTCGTAGTATTTTTTTCTTAAAGCTGGTTGTACGTATACTGACTGTATTAGCCAAGGATGTAGTTCTGTAATGCTTGGTCCTCCCACACCACACAGCATGAGTGAATCCGTATAGACGTAGAATTCTGTCCTTGACTCTGTCCTCCCAAGGAGACAAACTTAACTCAGTTCAGTGAAATGCCAGCAGTCAAGATGTAAACATCTCAAATCCTAATCCCAGGCTCTGACACCCACTTTCTTGATCTCCATCTATTCTCAGAGTTGGAAACTCAAGTACAATATCAGTGGTTTACTTTCAAGGAGTAGCTGGTAAATTTAACTAACAAAAAGTTATTTTTTAAAATTTAAAATAAGCTAATAAAAGATTACTTACATGTTGTAAGAACCCCGTGTAATTTGTTCAGTTATGGCTAATTGATAACTATGTATTTTTCTTGCTTTCCAAAAATAGTTTAGTTCACTTTTTTCTGTTACACACACACACACACATGCACGCACGCACGCACATGCGCACGTGCACAATCTTTGTGCTCAGTGCCAATGTCCTGACAAAATGTGTTCCTGTTCTTGTAAAAAGCATAATCAATCATTTGATCAGAAGCACCAAGTTGTCAGAGCTGTCATATCAACTGGAAAACTATTAGGACTGCTGAAGCTCATCATTTTAGAGAGCATGTCTTATTTTAAACGAAACAAACATCCATTGAGCAAGAAGGCAAACATGTTTTCGGTGGGAGGGACATCTTTAGAAAGGTTGGGAGGTGACTGCAGATGGAAGCATTCAAGAGACCAAGAGATGGAAATAGCAGTTGTTTCTTTATCCCCTGTTTAGTAAGTCCCCAGATAGCTTGCTCTGAGAGATGTCCCCTTATGGCACTCGATGTGAAATATAGCCAAGTCTTCTGATGAGTTTAGATGGGCTTCTAGTTTAAGAGGTTCTAAGAGTTTTGAAAGGGTGACCAAGAGGAGAAATGGACAGGCTGCAAATTTCCGGCCAAGTTTGAACTTGGTTCGACTTGCAGAAAAGTCAAGCGGAAGTTGTCAGTTTGTTACTTGGAGCAAATGGTGCACTCCCCACTTTCCTCCCGACGCCACCATCTTTCTTAGGGGGAAGACAGTTTTGTGCCACAGTTCCCTGGAGAAATTGCCTACCTCAGATCAGTTCAGTGCAGTCGCTCAGTCGTGTCCAACTCTTTGCGACCCCATGAATCGCAGCATGCCAGGCCTCCCTGTCCATCATCAATCCCCGGAGTTCACTCAGACTCACGTCCATTGAGTCAGTGATGCCATCCAGCCATCTCATCCTCGGTCGTCCCCTTCTCCTCCTTCTCCAATCCCTCCCAGCATCAGAGTCTTTTCCAATGAGTTAACTCTTCGCATGAGGTGGCCAAAGTACTGGAATTTCAGCTTTAGCATCATTCCTTCCAAAGAAATCCCAGGGCTGATCTCCTTCAGAATGAACTGGCTGTACCCATTAATGCCCTGCACCATGTATCTTGTTCCTAATTGTTTAGCTCTACTCAGAAGAGCAATGTCTGGACTTCAGAGCTGTTTCATTAAATACTGTTAGAGGTGTCATTACTCAAGTTAAAACTAATCGTATTAGCCAGAGACAATTATTTAATGGATTTGGTTAAGATTCATGTCATTCTCTAGAAAGAATCTCCAGACCAGTAGCTTCGTGTTCCCTTGTGGGACCATTCCCTTCAGAAAGAGTATTTCCCAGGCTATGCTAATAGAACAAACTCTAATTGTTGAGATGTCAGATGTGACTTTTCTATCCTGTTAAATTTCAGCAGCCCCTGTTTCACAGAAGCTTGTCCTTTAACCAGCGGTGGACTGGCATAAGGATGAATGATACATCCCTTTGAAATATTTTGAGTCTTCATCTACTCAGGCATGTAGAACACTCTCAAGCAGGAAGAGCTTGTCAATACATTTAGCAAGTTCTCTACCAGTTTCCAAGAGTCGTTCTCTGACAATCTAGGAATTCAGTGTGATTCAGATTGGATTAAATAGTTATTGAAAACAGTTAAAGACAGAAGTACTGAAATTTCAACCTACTATCCCATTTCCACAACAGAACTAACTTTTATTTTTAAATCAATTAATTGTAAAGAAATTGGGGGTTAGAGAGGCTAGCTCATTTATGGTCATACATAAATGACAACCAGAATACAAAATCAGTGCTTTTTCTACCCGTCCCAGAACCATGAGAGACGACACTGACTCATTCCCTGAAATCAATCACAGAGACTTAAAATGTTTCTTTCAGAAATATTCCTTTAAAAAATATTCGTTTCAATAAAAGTGACACTTACTGTTTTTAAAAGTCTCTGTGAGTGTGGGAGAAACCTGATCTAAATATCCGTCCCATATATTGTTTTGTCTTCAGCTTAAAAATATAGGGGAGGTGCTAAAAATCGGCCATGCTGATAAGATTCTGAGGACATAGTCAGATGACTGAGATGAAATAGAATGTTTGTAACCTTTTATTTTGTGCATTTTTCATGATAGAATTTCCTCAACTCTGGAGTTCTCTTGAATCCATTCAGTGTAGCAGGTGGAACCACATGAAGTTGCCAATAGTAAACCATTTTTGACCCAGAAGAAGGCAATTTCATATGGTTCAAACTAATATATGTGTTTTCATATGTATGAAAATCCACTGAAAACTGCATCATACTGCACAACTTGGTGTAATTTTCAAGATTCACTAGAAAACATAAGTTTAGCAACAGGATTGGGATGTTTTAAGTTTTCAGGGAGTTGTACAATAGTATGTGTGTGTGTGTGTGATAGTTGCTTAGTCACATCTGACTCTTTGCAACCCCATAGACTGTAGCCAGCCAGGCTCCCATGTCCATGGAATTCTCCAGATAAGTATACTGGAATGGGTTTCCATTCCCTTCTCTAGGGGATCTTCCCAACCCAGGGATCAAACTCAGATCTCCTGTATTGCAGGCAGATTCTTTACCATCTGAACTACCAGGGAAGCCCACCATCGCATATATGAGGCTAAAAACATGTAATGAAAATGAGAGCTATTTTCCCCATTTGTTTCAGTGGTTTCACAACTTGAGGAATGATACCAATCTGAGTTTTCACTGAGGCACTCCAAGCTAATATAAAACTGGAAAAAGTGAAATAAGCAGGAACATCATGAAAAGATATAAAGTATAATTGTCCATGTTCCATGTTATTAGGAGGATTTGCAGAATCTGATTACTGTTATTAAAGAGCTAGTGTTAATATACCTGGAAGAGTTGGAATGTGGGGAAGGAGCCTTCTTTAAGGGACTGTCATCTTGTTTCTAAAAATGACCAGAGTCTGGCCTGCTTATGCTTAGAAACGAACTGACAAGGCAAAGTTTCGGAACCACATTGTAGCATGTATCTTTGGAGATGCCCACTCAACACTGATGGGACTTCGGAATTTTGTAATGCCGTTGAGAGCTAGCAACTATACCCGTCAGGAGCTGAAGGACATTGTGTTCGTTGGGTCTCTGGATTACCTGCAGAGAGAATGGCGATTTATCCGGAATTTTCCCCAGATATACATTCTGCCTGTAAGTGTCACAGTAAGGAATAGTGAATGGTTATAATGATAATAATAATAACATTATATTATTATATATTATTTATATATTATAATACTTGTTAGGATTAATCATGATAATAATAGTACATCAATAATGTATTATACAGTATTTTATACAATTATACAGTGCTTACTGGTACCAGAAATGGTTTGAAGCAGGTTGCACATACTAATTCACTTAACCCTCCAAATAACCCCATAGTATAAACTTTAAAGATGCTGAACTGTAAGCACAGAGAAAGGAAGTTACCTGTCCAAGTTTACACGGTGGGTAAGTAGCTGGACTAGGATTTAAATTGAGATATTTTCATGTTTATATTAATGACCATGTGTGTGGCCTTTATGTAAAGAGTTTCTCTGCACTTCTGAATCTGATTCTGACCTAGTGTGCACACCTGAGCTGATCCTAGCCAGCCTTTCTAGGCTGTGCTCTCACTTTCTCATTGTTTCTGCAAACTCGTGTTTTATGGAACACATAATGCCGTGTGGTCCTTGATAAATATTTTAGGCACCTGTGGCACTGTGGGTTGTAATTGTCTTTGCTCTGAACCAACATAGATCTGTATCTCATTATAGGCCACCATCACCCTGGATTAAAACATACATAGGCAGTGTGAGAGGCACCATAGCATTTGATTTTTTAAGAAATGCTATCAATATATCAGAAATATCCTTTAAAAGCAGTTGTCTCCGGAAGCAACTTGTATTGCTTTCCAAAAAAGTCACCACAAAATTCCCTGTACCACCTCAGTCCATAGAAAGGGAGGAAAGAAAATGACCAGAGGTCTCCAGATTCAGCTGGTATCAGGAATCACCAGTAACTGCATCTCAGCCACCTAATGGTGGGACCAGATCTCTCGCTCTCTCTCCACCAAGGGAGTAACTGCCACTTTACTAATTAATCCAGGTTCCATGTGGGGCCACCTACAAGCACAATTGTGAGGATGCAGAGGTGACCTTTAGATCTTGAGATGTGAGGTTTTCCTCACCACTGTTATCCTTAGCTGTTGTTCAGTTGCTCAGCTGTGACTGACTCATTGTGACCCCCAAGGACTGAAGCACAGCGGGCTTCCCTGTCCTTCATTATCTCCGGGCCTTTGCTCAAATTCATGTCCCTTGAATTGACAATGCCTTCCAACCATCTCATCTTCTGTCGCCCCCTTCTCCTCCCACTCGAGTCATCTAGGTGACTTGACGCAAGCTTTGATGCAGAAGCTTGCCTCATCCCCAGTGCACCAGCGCCACCTGAGAAGTGTCCTCTCACCCGATTTTCTCTCCTTAGGGATCTGCGCTCTATCCCGTAGACCTCCACGCGGTCAACATAGAGGAGTGTTCCATGTGTGCTGTCTTATCCTCCTCCTGTAAGTCACCCAGTAGCCCGACTTTGGTGGACACAGAGCCCATCATGGCCACGCTCAACATCGGATACCTGAGAATTAGCTGCTCGGCCCGGACACCCTCGGGGCCACGTAAGGACCACACCCCAGGAGAAAGGGGCTAGAGAGGATAGGATGAGGAAAGAGTCAACTCCTCTCTAAAAAACGCTCATGATGGGGAGGAGGAGAAATAGAGCCGGATGGCTTGGAAAACCCCTTCCAGCTCTGAGAATTCTGTACTAGGATTAGTGGTTAGTGGACAGTTCAGCCCTGGGGAGCCCTAGTCCAGTGAAAAGTGACGTCCATCTCCTAACTGGAATGCGCCTAACACTGTTTTCTCATATTAAGGAAAACCATGGAGTCATAAGTGCTGTTTATTGTTATGAATCAATTTATCAGTGAACATAGCCATTGGTATTTCATTATTGTTAATAACAAGTATTATTATTGCCAGTTAGTTCTCATTGGAGCTAGTCGATGTTCAAGTTACTATTCTTAGTTTTATGCTTGGAGAGAATGAAGCCTAACTCTCTTTCAGTCTTCAAGATACTTTCACTTTATGAATTTTTAGAAGATTAGCGCTAAAGTCCTTTTCAATTTTTATAAACTATAAGTGTCACATTTTAGCTTCAGGTTGGGAAGAGATGGTGAGAAGTGGGGAAATCGCTTCAGGATGGGGTTTGCATCTCTTCCTCCTTAGTACTCCTCTCAGTACAATTAGGGTCATTCTGTAGATGCCTGAAGTGAAAGTTGTTCAGTTGTGTCCAACTCTTTGTGACCCCTTGGACTGTACAATCCATGGAATTCTCCAGGCCAGAATCCTGGAGTGGGTAGCCTTTCCCCTCTTCAGGGGATCTTCCCAACCCAGGGATCGAACCCAACCGGATTTTTACCAGCTGAGCCACCAGGGAAGCCCTTGTGAAGCATCTGTGGATGCATAACACACACTTATTAAATCAAAGTAAGTGAGCCAGTAGGCGGACTCTGAGGAGTTTCCGTGCATCTCACTTGCCCAAAATGTGCTTCAGGTATATTCCTGTGGCAGACTTGTGGCTTTCCTTCTCCCCGAATTGGGAAAAGGCTTAGTTATCAGTCCAGTTCCAAAAATTGATGACTAGCCACTTAATATGAAAATATTATTGGTGAATAATTTTCAGTATTTAGAACAGACTCTCAATTCATGAAGTGAACACAACTCTTGGCTGGAGATGCCTCCCTACCCCAGATCCACCTGTTTCCCTTGGGGATGTGGATGCTTCGTATTAAGATAGGGCACTCCGTCCTCCAACCACGTGGCTTGCTGACCACAGCTGTCTTACTTCACATGGAGCTTGAAGAGGGCAGACGGTCCAGCCTTCACAAAGCTTTTGCGGTCACGACAGTGAATGGACATGCTCGCGAGTGAAATCAGGAAGCCAAAAGACCACTCTGTGACTCCTAGTACTGTTGCTAGGAAGGAAAATGGAGGGCTCTTGGGACAAAGGAACAAATGAATAATCTCGTCAAATCTTTGGTGGGTGAATTAAGTCAGCTACTGCATAGATCTGCACTACACAGCCAAACACCACTCAACCTACATCGGAGTTTCAGGGGTTTTTGTTAAGTGAAACTAATAGCAAAGCAGCTCCTGAATATCAAACTACACTGAAAATCCTCACTAAGAAAATGTGAGCCATACCTTTGCTGAGCTAATCTGGAGATGCATAAAAATGACACTGTGTTCTGTACATCAGTCCTTAGCTTAGCAATTAGGGTACTCAAGATTTACACAAAATTTGAATGTGTGTGTGTGTGTGTGTGTGTATCGTGCTTTCAACTTTCTAAAATTGGACGAAGAAGTATTCACTCTGAAGGCAATGTCATCAATATACAGATGAAAACGCTCACTCAGTAACAGCTGGGGGTGGACTGTCATAAGCCACTTAGCTAATCATCGGGTGACTTGTCCTTCCATTATTTTTTAATCTTACATCCTATACAGGCTAAACCATATAGAAACCTATGATTTTACTTCTAGTTTCTTTTATTATGTATCTAGTGATTCTTATCCTCTCATTTATGCATTTATTCATTCAACAAGAATATATTCATTTTGTATGTGTCACATACTTTGCTGCAAGCTAGGTTACCTTTAAAGAAACAAATGATGGGTTTAGCAGAATGAGAGAGAGAAAAGAGGGGAAAAGGGTTGGGAGGGAGAAAGAGATGATGAAGGGATGTCAGAGTATTTGAATCGTCATGAAGTATGAGTAGGTGCTCTCCCAAATGACAAAAGGGACAATTTAGAGAAAAGTATATTGTGTAGACCTTGCATATTTCCTTGTGTGGTTGTCAATACACCCATTGTGTGATAAGGAAATAGAGGTTTGGACAGGCTCTCCTGTGCTACCTAAGAGAGGTAGCCAGCAGTAAACTCACGTTGTGTGCTCATGAGGATAGCCAAAGGCTGTCACTCAGAAACCTCATTAGTTGTTCTGGCATCACAGGAATCTTTCTGGAGTTTGCATAGAGAAATTCCCAACCCTCAGAGAAGCCTGATGACTTCTCTTTACCATTCTTCCCATTTCATACTAATACTCCCCTGGCACTAGACCAAACAGGTGGCGATGAGAATTATCACCTCCAAGAACTGAGAGTATAAAGGATCATGAAATTCTACAATTTCACAATTGTAGAAGGGAAGGATATGAAGTAAGGGAGGGAGAAAAGCTCTTCCATGCTAAACACCAACATGCGTCTAGCATCCTGGCAACTTTTTCCTTCCTCTAAGACAGTGGTTCCCAACCAGGGGCAGTTTTACCCCCATAGGTCAGCTGACAATGTCTGGAGACAGTTTTGGTTATCACACCTTGGGGGGTGGTGCTGTTGGCATCTAGTGGGTAGAGGTCAGAGATGCTGCTAAATATCCTGCAGTGTACAAGTACAAAATGTCGATAGGATCAAAATTGAGAACCCTTGCTCTGGACACGTCTGCTGAGCCTTTTGTGGCATCAGCGGGCTTTTCCATGTCTTCATGATCATGCCAAAGTTATACATAAAACCTATCTAGGACCAGCAAGGCTGTTGCACCCAGTGGTCCCCCAAGAGACTTTGGACATGGAAGGACAGAGAGACTGAAGACTCGCTAAAGGACGACATCATGGAAACTTTAGATTTTTCAGCTGATGCTCTAATTACTGCCCTGTCATGTCACAAGAACAGGTTGGCAAACCTAGGTACTGAACTAAATAATCTGTGGCATAATCTAAACATATAACGGTAATTAAGTCTGACAACTTAATATGCTACTGAAATTTAAACGTACAGCAGTAATCTACAATTAAGCAATCTTTTGTAATAGCACCCTGCCAGCCTGGAAGATTTCAGGTATAATACTGTGTACTACTAGGTGGCAAAAATATTGACATTAGTAGACTGTACCCAGGCTGTCATCAGATACATATTCAAATCACCGTTGACATTAACCATTACTTTACAAGGAAGGATGGAGTTCAGGCAGAAACTGTTTCTGTGCCCCAGCTGGTGTCAGAGAAGATACTTACACAGTTACGCCAGCTGATGTGGACATGTCTCTATCCAAGAAGAACATTTGCCTCTGAAAGTCGGGATTTTCCAAGCCCTTTTAAAGGGAATTGGAATCAGAAAGTGGAATTTGAAGGAGGATTTCCCCTTTGAGGGAAACTGATCTCAGTGTTTTATTGAAAATGCCAACCCAACCTGGTATATTTTAATAGGACTACAACGAAGCCCTGAAAACAGCATGGGCTTTGAAATAAGTACTAAGAACCCATCCATCTTTTGCAAGCCATATAATCTTGGGCAAATTATATAAACCTGAGTCAGTTTCCTTGTCTTCAAAGGTGATCTCATAATTTATTCCATGTCACCATTCGATGTCATCGTTCTTACTTCCTTGCCGTTTCTACTGTTCACAGCAGCCAGAGGGATTTTTTGCAAGAATTCACTGGATAATGTCAGTTTCCTCCTTTCAGTCCCATAATGGCCACCCATAACAATTATAGGAAAACCATGTGGGGTCTTGCAGGCCAGTAAGGAGCTTGAACTTCCTCCTCATTCAGCCTGTTTATACTGGCTCTTTCCTGCCTTTAGTCCCCTCTGGTTGGATGTCTTTTGCTCATCACTCAGGATGGCATTTCAATGTTAGAGAAACCTCTTCACATCCTAAGTAAGGCCACCTCCCTTGTCAGTCCCAAAAAGTTAGGTTTTTTCATACTGCTCTTCACTATCTGAACATATTTTGTTTATTTGCAACACATAGTAATTGGGGAAAGGACTGTTTACAGTTCTAACCTGGAGCTGATATTCCTTAAAGAATCGTAGACAGGGGACAGGTAAGAAGAAGATGAGGGTGGAAAGAAGGAAGGAAGAGAGGGAGGGAAGAAAGAAGGAAGGATGGAAGGAAGGGACATAAAGCAGATAAAACACCTTGTAAGGCTCTGAAAATCAAATAGAATCTCAGCTCCCGTAAGCCTCTCTGTATCATGACAATCCCAGAAATTTAAGAAAAAAAGTGGAATGTATTCAGATCCCATCGGCAGTAAGATTTCCCAGTGAGTTTGGGTATCTGATCTCTAGCCATCACGCAAACCCTCCTCTTTAATAGCTGTGTGGATGAGGTTTGCCCCAGGCCATCTGTTTCCTCGCAGAAAGCTAGAGGTTTGCTAAAGTCCTAAGGCCATTTGCTTCCGGTTCTGACTGTTAACTGCATGCATTGCCCCTGGCCCCGTGTCGCTTCTGTGTTCACCCTAAATCTACTCAGCATGTTGGTGGCAATCAGAAATGTCCTCCGCTCTACTCTGCATTAACCAGGAGTGGCCCTTTTACTGACTGTTTCTGGGGGAGATGGGAGACATGGTAAACACTGTGGAGCTTAGCATTCCATCTGGGAACAAAACCGCCCTCTGGATTTCCCCTTTTCCCGACCGCGTCTCAGTGGCCAGCTTCCCCGTGACCACGCCTTGGTCTGTTTCGCAGACTCTCTTACCAAACCAAATTTATTCATCTCACTCTCCCTCCCCACCACTTCCCTGGCTTAGGAAACAAAATATTCTCCACATATTTCACCTTCTTCCAAGGCAACAGAGAATCTTGATGACAAGTAGACTGTTAAGTTTCACGATATTTTTTCCCTCTTACAGGCATGGTGTTCTCAGTAAAGTTCAAGAAAGGTAATGAGCATTTTTTTGGTTGTTTTTGCTGCACTGGGTCTTAGCCGGGGCACACGGCACTCGAGATCTTTAGTTTCCTGCATTGGGAGCCCAGAGTCGTAGCCACTGGACTGCCAGGGAAGTCCCTCACCAGCAGTTTGAAAGCAGAAAACTCCTGATGAGAGCATCGTGTATTTGTTTTGCTTGCGGGTGTTTCTTTGCTTTAATCAGGATCCTAGATTCCTATTTCTCTCTTCCGTTTTCTTTCTTTACCTTTTTTGAGGGTTTAACTTGGCGACCAAGACTCTGGTGTCATTCTTGTTTTTGGAATTCCTCATTTGTCAACACAAGCTGAGGCTGTGTTCCGAGCCGGGGCTGGACACCAACTCTCTTTGGCATTCGAGGCTCATGGACAGAGAGGAAGGGCCTCGTCTCCTAAGGCAGGAACTGAAAGCAAAGTACGGAGGCCTCTGTGACCTCCAGTCCCAGTCTTTAGGGCATTCCCAAGACGTTACGGATTGAGAAGACCAAACAGACCTGGAAGGCAGGCAGTCTTGCTGAAGAAGAAAGAGGATGTGGGCAGAGCCTCAGGCCAGGAGGACCCCAAAGAGGCAGAAACACCAGGAGCCGGAAGTCCCCCAGGGGCCACATATCCCCAAGCGCTCCTGGAGAGGCACTCCTGCTTATTCACAGTTTCCTGAAAGTTCTACAAGCAAACAGATGTGGTTTGAGGCACTGCCTGCCTGAGCCATCACCCAGGACCCCACACGGTGCAGAACAATCGTATTTAACTTTGTTTGCCGATAAACAACTATGGGGAGAGCGCCACCTGTTTTTGCAATTCACCTGAAAGGTCATTTAGGATGGGGGTCCCCAACCTCTGAGCCACGGACCAGTCACCCCTGTAAGATCAGTGGTGGCTTTAGATTAGAAATAAAGTGCGCGATAAACATAATGCACTTGAATCATCCTGAAACCATCCCACGGAAAAATTGTCTTCCATGAAACCGATTCCTGGTGCCAAAAAACGTTGAGGACTGCTGACTTAGGAAATACACACACCACCACTAAACTGGAAAGCAGAGGCTGAGACTTTTCTTTTTATTTTTTTCTAATTATAGAAAAGGATTTGAGCGTGAGGGTTGGTTTGCTAAGATAAAGCTCCAAGAGCCACGGTGCGCTTCCGCATCCTTGTCTGTGTCACCAGCCACCGCATTTACATTTATCGATCCCTTTCCTCCCTGTTGTCTGTTCTGCAGAGTTTGCCCATTGCTTCAGTAGCAATCCCAGGAGGTCAAAGTCCCGAAGGATCCCCATTCTCACCGAACTGAGTAAGTCGTGTTTCAAGGACAGAATTCAAGGGAGAAGTCTTTGCCTATGTGCTCCATGCCCCAGGGTTGCCTTTAGGACCCACCATCAGAGGACTGAAGACCCAGAAGGAGGCCAAGAGACCATTCTGTGCTTGAAGGACGTTATATTAGGCTTTTATTCGATCGGTGATGTTGACGTCATCCAGCAGAGCCTGCCGCGCGCGTGCGCGTGCGTGCGTGCGTGCGTGCGTGTGTGTGTGCGTGTGTGTTGGGCGGGGGCAGTTGGGGCAGAAGTGGCTCCCACCTTGCCCACTCCTGCAGTTTCCAGGGGAAGGGGACCAGCTCTTGGCTCGGCCTCATTCAGAGGAAACCCTCCAGGGGAGGGGACGTTGATTTGAAAACTGCAAGAAAGGCTTTCCCTGAACCAGCTTCTCTGACCATCAGGCTCCTTCCTCCCCTGTGGTGACCCCAGGGCAGGCGCTGGGGTGAGGCCAGTGAGGCCGGGGTGCAGACTTTAGGAAGAGGCTCGCTCCTGAGTCCCAGCCCTGAGCAGTGCTCTTGTAAACCAGAAATGCCCCATAGCAGAAATAACAGACCAGGCTGTTACCTCTCACCAACACCTATGGAAAACGAATGTGTATGGAACCTCCCCAGAGGTGAGCAGCGCTGGGGGCAGCAAGAAAGGCAGAGGAGGTTGGGGCCTGAGGACTCTGGGGGGTGTTTGTGAGGCACTCGGGGAGACCCTAGGTTTAATACTAGTAACAGCTGGTGAGAAAAGGAGAAGTTACAGAAGAGGCGGCGGTACCTTTAACATAGGTTGGATCAGCTCAAAGTCATCTCTAAAGTTGGTCCTGGGCATGAGATTTGACTTGATTCAAGGATGTAACAAATGTTTTAGCGGGAACTTTATGATTCAGCGTATGTAAGCCAAATGAAACTTTCACCAAGCAGATGAACAGACCTCAGAGTTCCAGAAACGAAGCAGGTGAACCTAGAGAGGAAGCAGTGGGTGGCACTACTCTGTGGTTTGGGAGCGGCTGTGCATAGCAAGGCGGGCAACAGTCCAGTCCCTGTGCCCGGAGCCCTAGCCCTTCAAATCCAGCTTGGAAGATCTCAGAGCCCTTGAGCCTGACCCTTCCCTGCCCGTCTGTCTGTAACCACCCTAACACTGTTGGCTACAGTTCTCATTTTTGTTTTATTTTTAATTCCCTTTTGAGCCATCTGTCACCCTGATGTGTATATACCCTAAGTTTCGTATAAGTTAGAGTGGTTGGGAGGGGACCAGCAAGCTTCTCACTGGCCCCAGAAATGCGTCTGGTCACTCTCCAGGGACGTACAGCTTTGTTCAACTAAACGCTTTCTGGCACCTGGCAGTGCCTGTCAAATTAGCTGAACAATCCTCCTGCCAGTTCCCTCAGTTTCTCTTCTTTGGCTGCAAGGAAGGATCACAGTGACATACGAGCTGCAGCTTTGAGAGCCAGCATTTCAGTACCGAGTGTACAAGGCAGGAAAAAGACTGGGGACACTGAAGCCACTGGTTTAGGATGACATGGCAAGAACTGGACAAGGGCTCCTGGGGTGTGTGTGTGTGTGTGTGTGTGTGTTGAGGGTTGACAGTACAAGAGGAAGAAAGTATGTGTGCATAGGACGTTTGGGTTGATACTAGTCATACCTCCCTGTTCGTTTATAAATGTACGTAGTTCTTGGAAGAAAATTGTTCCCTAATACTAGAAGTCTATTGCTTCCCCCAAACTTGACTAAGGAATAATTTTAAGAATGAGGGACCAATCCAAGCTCAGTAAAGAGTGTGCTCTGAGTTGCATGTCCAATAGATTTGTTTGGATCAGTAATAGGTCAAGAACTTTAAAGGATCTAAGACATCTTGCAACTTGCAAGCTATAAAAACAGGTTAATCTGCCCGGTTTATGGACGACACAAGACAACTGGGTCAGAGACAGTGAATAGCTTAGCACCCACAGTGATAGCAGTAGCATCCTCATTTTTGTGCTGGTTTCCCCAGCCTTAGTTCCCACAGAGGGGCATGAAGAGGACCAAGTAACTCCTGGATCCACCATGAATTGCTTTGTTGGAGAGGAACCCTGAGCTTCAGGACCCAGACTCTTTTATAACGGGCAGTAAGCGTGCCTTCCCTTGGCCCTGGTAGGAGACACTATCACTGTCTGCCAATGCTGTCCTCTGTACAAAAACATCTTTGAAGCCATAGTCCTGGAACAAAGACAGTGCCTCTGCTGTCCTAGAAATGAACGATTGCATTGAGCACAGAGGTTGCCTACAGGGGTCTGAGCTATAGCTTGGGGCCAGCACAGATGTGCTAATGGATAATCCAGCCGCTGCCACCCTGGTCTGGTTAGGATAATTCTTGAAGCCCTTGCTACTCAAAGTGTAGTCCACAAATCAGCTGTAGCAGCAGCATCTGGAAGCTTGTTGGACACACGGACGCTCAAGCCCACCTTAGACCCCGTGGATCAGAAATTGTGTAATAACAGTATCCCCAGTTAGTTCACTTTGCACATTAAGTTTTGGAAGCCCCTGATTAACTCATTCTAGGCCCACATGACTCTAAGAACCTAAGTAAATACCAAGCCATCTGTGAGACAGAAGAAAAAGACAATAACAGGGGTGAGCAGATGTTCTATTTATGTCTTTTATCCCTGTGTGATTATTGAAAGTGTTCCCCACCTCCCCCCCCCCCCCCCCCACAGTGTCCTGGCCTGAAAGACAAATTATACAGAATGACTTTCAGGACACATGCTTGGAGAAACTGGGCCTAAGATCCAAGAATAGCTCCTTGATGATGAAGGTACCCAAGAGTATATCCCATCCTTAGGGGATGAAGATACTTGGAAAGAAAAAAAAAAAGTACTAAAATTGAGGCAGGTCCCACCTTGACCCCATAGTGGCATCCGTCCCTTTGAGCAATGGTTCTC
>SJYV01049240.1:559832-570929 GCA_006410875.1 Neotragus pygmaeus | reverse complement strand
AAAAAAAAAAGTACTAAAATTGAGGCAGGTCCCACCTTGACCCCATAGTGGCATCCGTCCCTTTGAGCAATGGTTCTCTGCGCACCCCCCCCACCCCGCACTTGGTCAATCTGCTCTGAAAGTCCTGTGTTCCTAAACTTGTCTGCCTGCCTTTCCCTTTTGCCTCTTTTCTTGCAGAAAATCCTTCCAACATCCACTTTATTGAACAGCTCAGTGGGATGGAAGGGAACTTCTCCGGAACGAACCTACATCTGAGCACTTCCTTCGCCACAGGCACCGTCTTTTCTGGCAGCTTCTTGGATTCCCTCCTGGCCACGGTGAGAGCCACGAAGCCCAGGAGCCCGCATGACCAGCCCCTTGCCTAGGGCAGAGCACCTGGGGGTCCAGGGACGATGCTAACTGATTCCTCGCAATTCTGCATTCTCTGATTTTCCAGAAACACTTGACATTATTTTGCCTTTTCTCATAACTGTGTGGCAAGGAAAGTTTACATTTTTAATATTAGAAACTTAAAACCCTTGGAGCCAGGATACTCAATACCCGGGGGAATATGCACATCAGTAGCATAGAACCCACCTTGTAGGGTGGCTGCCGTCTATGGGGTCGCACAGAGTCGGACACGACTGAAGTGACTCAGCAGCAGCAGCCTGTGTTAGTCACTCAGTCGTGTCCGACTCTTCGTGACCCCGTGGACTGTAGCCCCCAGACTCCTCTGTCCATAGGATTCTCCAGGCAAGATTACTGGAGTGGGTTGCCATTCCCTTCTCCAGGGGATCTTCCTAACCCAGGGATCAAACCCTGGTCTCCCGCTTTGCAGGCAGACTCTTTACCATCTCAGCCACCAGGGAACCCAGCTCAAGAACAGTCATAACGTCATCCCTCAGGCTTTTCCTTGGGCCCAAGATCTCTGCTAAATGCCTTACCCACATTATCTGTTTAATTCTCCCGTCAGCCCAATTAGGAGGATAAATTCCTAGCCTTCTTTTTATTGATGGATCTATTTTTGGCTGTGCTGGGACTTCATTGCTGGGCATAGGCTTTCTCGAGTTGTGGTGAGCGGGGGCCTCTCCTCATTGTGCTTCACGGCCTCTGGGGTGTGCAGGCTCGGCAGCTGTGGCCCACGGGCTTAGTTGCCCCACGGCATGTGGGGTCTCAGTTCCCAGACCAGGAATCCAACCTGTGTCCCCTGCATTGTCAGGCAAGTTCTTGACCACTGGACCACCAGGGAAGTCCCACTAGCCTTGTTTCCTAGATCAGGAATCTGAAGCCTAAAGTGGTAACTGAGGTGCCAAAGGTTACTACACTCACACATGACACATCCCTAAGGTTCCAGAGTTAGATCTTGCAACCAGATCCACTGCTGCTCTAGAGGTCTCTGTGGCGATGAGTGTGCTTTCAGTACACTGAGGTGAAGTTGTGCTTGGAGGAATCTGCCTCCTGGGGTGCTCCGGAGCCCCCATGGGATGGACAGGGAGGAGGGAACCAGAGTGCTCCAGCTCCCAATATCTCCCCATCACTTTCCCCCAATCAGAACAGCTCTACTCTCAGCTGGATCCCACATGAGGCTTCTGCATACAGCTTGATTAGAAGAAGGATTTCAGTTGTTAAGAAGACTTTAGAAACTACTACTTAGAAGGTAGAGAATCTGCCCAACAGAGTGGCCAAAAATAAGAGACCCAGATTGCTGTTCCCCTATGTTGCAAGTCGTGTCTCCAGGTCCCAGTCTGGAGTCTTGTCCGCCACTCGGCCGCATGTCCATTTCGTCCCATCATTTCCCCCCCAAGGAGCATCTTCTAGTCTGGGCTCTTCCTGCCTGCTGTCCAGCTTGATGCACCAAGAGCTTGGTTTCCTGTGACTGCAGAGTCGGAAGTTATAATTAGAATCAAAACGTGTGTTTCCCTGGTGCCCTTCTCTGCAGAGGGCAGGGCTACTGACAGGTGCGTTCAGGACAGGCTGCCTTGGATGAAGGGGGCTGATGCCTCTGCAGCGTCTGGAGTGGGGCGAGGTCCCTCCTCAACTCCAGTCTAGGTGACCTCTATTTCCTCCCCCTGTTCACAAATCCTCTGAAAACTGCTCTGTGCTAAATCACCAGTGGGAAACACAAGGAGAAGAAACTCACAGGTCCTGGGAGAGAGCTGAGTCTGAATAAAGTGGTGGGAACTTGTCCCTACTTGGAAGCACTAAGTTCTGTTTGAGATTTTCATGCACTTCCCCCTTCTATCCCGTGATACACCTGCCATTTTTTAAATAAAAAATAGTGGATTTTCCCTCCAAATATTCTGATTCAGTCAACACAGTATCTTCAGGTATCCCCTGGAATATTACTGTAAACACCTGGCCCAGCTGGAGAAACACACCTATAATGTGTAAGTGAGATTTGCTTTTAATCCTCTATAGTTTATAGAGGATTTTGCCAACAAAGGACCGTCTAGTCAAGGCTATGGTTTTTCCAGTGGTCATGTATGGATGTGAGAGTNCCAGATGTCAGTGCTGACCAAACACCTCTGGTTGACCAGGCCAGGGAGAGTGCATCACAACCGCCCTGTAGGCCAATCCCTTTATTGGAGCCCAAACCAATCCCTGCTACTGATTCTAAGCAAGCAAATTTGACTCTGGGCAGTAAACGTTCATCTCATCACCACTGCACATACCCAGGTGCAACTGTGGAAGAAAATGGAAAAGAAAGCATGGAGGAAAGATGCCTATGCCTTTCATCATTAGACTAGACTTGTTGCTATTCCCCAGGGGTCCCTGGCTCACTCTTTACACAGCATCTCCAGAGATGGTAACTTTGAACACGGAAGATAACCGTGGAAGTCTGCCATTGTGCACCAACTGCACAGTGGAGGGTAGACCAGCAAGCCCACATTGTTTAGGAAGAGACAAAAGCTTGATCTAATCCCACTGGACCTGGTGTGATAAGTAAATAAATAAATAATAAATACCTCTGTAAGGGAAGTGCATCACTCTGTGTCTCTTAGGCAGGAAACATGATGGTTGGAGCTATGTCAAAGATGTTCTTCAGTACCTGACTGGGTTTCCTCCAGACAGGGGATATGAGTCATCAAGATAAAAGTGAGAAGGACTTAGACATCAG
Organism: Neotragus pygmaeus; assembly: GCA_006410875.1. Lineage (NCBI taxonomy): Eukaryota > Metazoa > Chordata > Mammalia > Artiodactyla > Bovidae > Neotragus > Neotragus pygmaeus. Next base: position 567,832 of record SJYV01049240.1, on the reverse strand, counting down.
AGACAAGACATAAAGAGCCCCAAATCAAGCATCTTACATTCTTTATCTTCAAACAAGCATCTAGTGAACTAGGACGTTATCATCTTCTCTTTTTCCCTCATGCTTTTTGTTTCCTCATCTCTTTCTATAGGAGATGAGGGCGGCCACTTGGAGAGATACTTGTTTGAACTGGAAAGTAATTTGTATATAATGAAAGCCTAGGCATGGCCTGGCACAGAAATGAATATTAGAGTATCCTCAAATGGGGTACCTGGGTGAAGTCAGGTAGCTTGAAATATATAACCCTCCAGATCCTCTTATTGAAGAACAAAGACAGCTCATGAGAGGTAATACAACATTTCTCCATGTTCCAAGAGGAACCAGTCCACTTCCTTGTAAACTGCATCTTTAGGTCCTTTTGCCTGGTTATTACTCTGTTAACAGAGTAAAAGTTCAGCACATCCAGGAAGTGTTTACTCCCAATTGGTGAGCTTTCCAGGTGGTGCTAGTGTTAAAGAACCCACCTGCCAATGCAGGTAGTCATAAGAGAGGTGTGTGCAGTCCCTGGGTCAGAAAGACCGCCTGGAGGAGGCGTAGCTACCCACTCCAGTATTCTTGCCTGGAGAATCCCGTGGACAGAGGAGTCTGTCACCCAACTATGGTCCGTAGGGTCACAAAGAGTCAGACACGACTGAAGCGACTTGGCACATACGCACGGTGAGCCTTGTAAGGAGTGCCTTCTTGTATTATAGACACAATACAGGGAGAAAGGAGGAGGAACGAGAATAGTAAACCGTATTTCTCTTAAATGGTTTTACATAATGTTTATGATATCCTTGACATTTTTCACAACATCCTTGTCGATTTGGTATCACTACCTCCATTTGACAAAGGAAGAAACTATGTCACAGACAGTTCCCAGAAAGGATACCCAGTTAAATTTTAATTTCAGATAAATAACAAAGTTTAGCATGAGTGTATCCAAATTACTGAATTTAGTTAGTAAGTGATTGAATCCATATTTAAACCTAGTTAATTCAACCCCAGCATCTATAAATATGTGCCTCTAAGAACACAAGTAGAGGAAATGAAACAAAATATTCATCTATGAAAACAAAAGTTGTATTGGGAAAGCTTTAGTTGTAGTTAATATATGTAGGGAAAAAAGAGTGATTGTAAGAAAAGTTGTCAGAGATCAAGAATCTTTTCAAAATATTTTCAAGTTTAGCTAAGTCATCTTCATCTTTCTCTTTTTACAGACTGACACTTTTTCTATATACACGGAAAAATGTATTTCCTTGCAATTCCAAAGTTACAGCTAGAGTTGTAGGCACATGAGAGATTTAACTGTCCTGTTTCTGTGTATCAGATCTTGATTTCTAAAAGAAAGTATGAAGAGGACTCAGCTTTGGCATCTCCATCCCAGATATCAATGGATGAGAAACAGGGTACCTCTGAGTGCAGGACTTGTCCTCAGGGAAGGGAGGCTAGTTAATGACCTAGGAAGAGGTGCCACCAAATATCTACTGAAAAGACAGTACTATTTCTTTGCCACATTTCCCATTTTATCCATATATCAGTTTCAGTAAAAACAAAATATTCCTAGGAAGGGGTGGACAAGCCCTATGCATATTCAAATGCACAGACTCAGAGTTTTTATATATATTTTCTAATCTAAACTTAGCCTCTGGACCTTCAGTGTAAAAGCTTAGCCCTCAAATGGTCTCACTTTCAATGTAGCAGAGAAACTTGAATGAAAAGTTCTTTACTTGCCAGCATTTTAGGGGAATGGGTACCAAAAATATGGCTAAAGAAATATTGAGGTATATGCAACCATTGCCAGTATGTGAGTATTTCTGTTACCAGTCTTGAAAAATAAAGTTGGCAGAGGGCCTCCTAGACTTATGTGCCAAGTGACACCATAACTCTAGAACCAAACCCTTTACCTAGAGATATAATATACCCTTTACATTTTAATACAAGTCATAACACTAGATCCTTTGGTAATATGGCAGATACTTAATTCATAATGATCATTCAATTCTTATCAATTGAAGAACTGACATGAAGGCAAGATAAAATGTACAATGAATTTAACAGTATGTGACTCAGTGGTTTTTATGATTTTTTTAAAAGACATTGATCTTTCTGAAATTGTATGAAAGCTACAGTCTTCCTCCCCAGAGAAAATTAAGAGATGTATGTATTACATAAAAGACATCATATAAATGGGAGGGAGGTCATGGATCACCCTACAGTTTCTCCATCATCTTCCCAGACCCCTGATATAGACCTTCAATAACCAGTGGAATGATCACCAGAAAGGACATGGGAGTCAGGAGACCAGAGTACTTGTTTCGAGTATTTTGAGAAATAGCAAAAATGCCGCCTATCCAATGGGTGGTTCACATAAGCCTAGAGAAACACTGGAGCAACATTTAAAGGACTAAGGAGGAGCACAGCCAGGTTACCCTGAAGACGCTGGAAGGCAATGTGTGATGATCTCTTTAGGATTTGGTGTTCAAAATGTGGTCCCCAGACCAGCAACATCTACGGTACCTGCAGGTGGACTCCACCTCAGACCTGCTGAATCTGATTCTGATTTTAACAAGATGTGTAAGTGATCCATACATTTAACTTTGAGAAGCAGGGCTTTCAAGGAGCATATATGTGTTTATGTATATATGTGCAACATAGATATATGTAATATATATCTGTAATATAAATTGCACACCCACATAAACACCTACATATACACATATGCATACACACACAAGCACACACACACATGATGACTTCTGGCAAATGAAAATATCTGGAGGTTTGGATTTTAATGAAAACTATGCCCCACAACATTTAGCTCTTTGGCGTGTTCACTCCTATTTAAGACCTACAATATATTCCAAACATCTCTAATTAGTTATAAAATCCTTAAGCTGAGTACCTTTCAAACCATAAAGGAGTGAAGGGAGGTTAAAGTGCAGTCAAGTTGGTGAATATTTTCCTGGAGGAGTAATAAACAACTTCAGCTCCAAGGCATGGGTTGTTCCTTCCAGCTCAGTAAAACAAAGAGCCCAACCTCTCAAAGCCATCTGTGTGGGTTCCTAGACTGGCATGCTTAGGGATCACGGGCAAGAGAGAGGAGGCGAGTGAGAGGGAGGGAAAGCCCTCACGCTAATGAGGTTTGAAAGGATACAGGATGAGTCCAGCCCTGCCTGCTGAGAAGAAAGGAACCTAGCAGCTGATGCTAAGTTCAGACTAAACTAACCGCAAGTCCCCTGGGGACGTCACAAGGTAAACCTGATCGTCTCTGTCATTTACAATCATTATCAGGCAGACTGCTCCTGTAATTTTACTGGGGCGCCAATTAACAGACCCCTGAAGCTCGCGGTGGCGGGGTGGGGTGGGGAGGGAAATGTCCCAGGCCTCCTCTGGTTTTTGAAAAAGCAAAACCAGGCAGCCTTTTCGCTGCTGTCTTCTGATTATTACCTCTGTGAAGGCGGGGGCGGGGGATGACTTCATCCAGGCAGACAGGGCAGGGCGGCTCAGCTCAGGTGAGTGGCTGGAGTCAGGCTTTTCTCTCTGCCTTCACTTCCTCTGTTCTCCAGCAACCTCAGGGAGACTCTGGAGTGCCCAGTAAGTCTTGTTTCTTTCTTTCCTGAGATACAAAAGTGCTGATCAGATTTCCCTCTTTCTCATCTTCAAGAAAATACCTTTGCCACATTTCAACTTGCAGGAAACCCGGGAAAGGCCATCTTGCATCAAGAAGGCAGCCAAGAAGGACCACTGGTCTCTGAAATGTATTCCTTGGCCACCATCCTTCCTGAAACCAGTCTTTCTCTGCTTTTTCACTAGTCGTCTACATCACCGCTGATTCCCACTGTTCTGATTCACTTCTTAAGCCAACCCAGGCCCTGATTGCAACCCCCATGATTCTGCTAAAAAAGACTGTAAGATCATCAGTTCCTTTGAAGTTCACTGAGACTTCAAAGGTTGAGAAGAGTATTAAGTACTGTCCAACTTGCAGCCTGGATGGGATTCAGCAGAGCTGATCCTCCCAACCCCTGTCCCATTCAGAAGCACTTTCTTCTCTCAAGTTGCGTGATACAACGATCTTTTAATCGTCTGTTAACTTTCCTGACTACACATCCTCAACACCCCCTTCAAGTTGCCTTTTATACAACGCGATTAGGTATTAGCATCACTCAAAGCTTGACTGTGGACTTCTTTTTTCACTCTCAGTGAATGATCCACATAATTAAATTGGAGAGCATCTTGCCTGAAGTTTGAGGACAGGGACTACTTACCTGTAGCCATTATTTCTATGCAAGAACGTGGCCCCAGATGGCCGGAATTATTTTTAATTTTAAGAGAAATTGAGAATTCTGATTTTTACATAAAATATGATGCTGTTAAATATGTTTCTCATAGTCACGAGAGAGTAACTATAGCAGATGAACCCCTACTCCAGGAAAAATGTTTAAAATTGGTTAAAAAAGATTTTTAAATACCTGTTTGAAATAATCATAGAGCCACACAATGAGTAAGCACTTCAAAGGCTAAGATCCAAGAGAAAAGAAAAGCACTGAGGTGAGTTCAGCATTCTCTGATGTTTTTCCCTCAGGGGATGTGCCAATTACTAAGTGAGACTAAGCAAGAGATCAGGTTGGAATTCAAGGTTAAGGGCATTCAGCAGTCTCATGGGCTGGACGGGGGGAAAAATGGAGGTGAGGTTTATCCAGGCAGGTGGGAATGGAAGGGACTAAATTTTAGAGAAAAGAGAATGGAAACAATGAGTGTGCTGCTTTTTTCCTTGATGATATTATTTATTACTAATATTTGCAACATAAGAGGCTCAGCAAACAAAAGAAAAGGCCAATGAAGAATCTAAAAAGCCAGCAGAGCTTTGGCCAGTTTCAAAGTGCCGGTGGGGTGAAGATGGCGTCAAAGGCTGGGTGAGGGCGATGGGCCTAGTGTTAGCTGAGACTCTTGAACACTTATCCTTGGGGATTCGACTTCAAACTAGAAGTAGACCAGTTGTCACAAAGCCTGAAATCAGCTTTAATGCCTCCCATTCCTAGACTGTATCAAGGGGAGTAAACCCTACTCTAAGTAACTTGCTGAGTAAAAAAGTCAATAGATTCTCTCTGCTGGAAGTTAGCATGGTTCAGAGTGTCTACACTTTTTATGTACAGAATCCAACATTCAATAAAAATAACTGGAGTCAGTCTCATCTCTGCCTTGTTTGATGCTTTTCTTGAGCAAGATAAATGAGCCTCCAGACAGACCAGCAAGCCTCGCTGCCTTCAGGTTTCTGAGACGCAGCATTGTCCACAGTATCTTTTATTTCTTTTTTGCCTTCAATAAATAAGTAAATAATTACCATTTACTGAAGCTAAGATGTTTCAGTCATGTCCGACTCTATTGTAACCCTATAGACTGTAGCCCGCCAGGCTCCTCTGTCCATGGGATCCTCCAGCCAGGATTACTGGAGTGGGTCACCATGCCCTCCTTCAGGGATCTTCCCAACCTGGGGATCGAACCAGAGTCTTCTGTGCAGGCGGACTGCGAGCAGATTCTTTATTGCTGAGCCAACAGGGGAGCCCAGGAATGAGAGCAGAGAGATTCAAATGACCTCAAATCAAGAGGAAAGCAATAGATAATGGAGACGACTCACAGATGATCTAGGTATACTACGCAAGACACAGACTTTAAAGTAATTGTAACAGACACATTCAAGAGACTGGATGCCACTTCCCATAGGACACCGGTGGTGGAGCTGAGGGATAATGCTATTCTGACACAGGGAAGGAGGGGTTTCTGCCTGCTTGCTAACCATGAAGGAGACAGTCTGGGAGGCTGGTGCAACAGTGATCCCAAAGGAGGGAGGCTTAAGAGGGAGGGGATATATACACAGTCATGACTGATTCTGTACGATGGAAGCCATCACAACATTGTAAAACAATTATTCTCCAATTTNCTGTATCAAGGGGAGTAAACCCTACTCTAAGTAACTTGCTGAGTAAAAAAGTCAATAGATTCTCTCTGCTGGAAGTTAGCATGGTTCAGAGTGTCTACACTTTTTATGTACAGAATCCAACATTCAATAAAAATAACTGGAGTCAGTCTCATCTCTGCCTTGTTTGATGCTTTTCTTGAGCAAGATAAATGAGCCTCCAGACAGACCAGCAAGCCTCGCTGCCTTCAGGTTTTTGAGACGCAGCATTGTCCACAGTATCTTTTATTTCTTTTTTGCCTTCAATAAATAAGTAAATAATTACCATTTACTGAAGCTAAGATGTTTCAGTCATGTCCGACTCTATTGTAACCCTATAGACTGTAGCCCGCCAGGCTCCTCTGTCCATGGGATCCTCCAGCCAGGATTACTGGAGTGGGTCACCATGCCCTCCTTCAGGGATCTTCCCAACCTGGGGATCGAACCAGAGTCTTCTGTGCAGGCGGACTGCGAGCAGATTCTTTATTGCTGAGCCAACAGGGGAGCCCAGGAATGAGAGCAGAGAGATTCAAATGACCTCAAATCAAGAGGAAAGCAATAGATAATGGAGACGACTCACAGATGATCTAGGTATACTACGCAAGACACAGACTTTAAAGTAATTGTAACAGACACATTCAAGAGACTGGATGCCACTTCCCATAGGACACCGGTGGTGGAGCTGAGGGATAATGCTATTCTGACACAGGGAAGGAGGGGTTTCTGCCTGCTTGCTAACCATGAAGGAGACAGTCTGGGAGGCTGGTGCAACAGTGATCCCAAAGGAGGGAGGCTTAAGAGGGAGGGGATATATACACAGTCATGACTGATTCTGTACGATGGAAGCCATTACAACATTGTAAAACAATTATTCTCCAATTTAAAAAAAATTTTTTCAAAAGGTTGCTGGGGTGCTTTGGGACCTGGAGCAGCAGGACAAAGTGGAGCAGTACCGCAGAAGAGAGATCCGGAGAGAGGCTTCTGTGAACTGAGGATGCTATCCAGTTGTAGTTGGACAGCAAGCCATGTGGGGTACCACATGGGCTGGAACCAGCTCCAAAATGCACTGAATGAAGTCACAGACATTGCGAGGGCCCTGGCCAAGATCAGCAAGGACTGGAGAGGGAGGGAACATCCACACCATCGGTCGACAGCATCAAGGAAGTGAAGGATGGGGCCTTCCCTAGTGGCCCATCGGTCAAAGAACCCTCCTTCCAGGGCAGGGGACACAGCTTTGAGCCTTGATTGGGAAATTAAGATCCCGTGTGCTGTGAAGCAACTACTGAGCCCCAAGCTCTAGAGCCCAGGCTCCAACCCGAGAGAAGCCGTTGCAACGCAGGAGCGCTTGTGCCATTCTGGAGAAGCCCTGCACTCTGCAGTGAGATGCAGCACAGCCAAACAAAAGAGTATGGATGCAGGATGCAATCGTGCCACACAGACAGCTCACTACAGCTGTGGAGAACCTCAAGAATAGCTTCTTGGGCAGATTGTGAGGGGGTCCCTGGACTTCATTAAGCAAGGGGTGCCCCTGCAGGCCCCCCGGAATCTGAGGGACCTGAAACGGGGGTGCTCCTGGGAAGGGCTAGTGCATAAGCACCACCACGTGGAGATGACCCTCATCCATAGCTCCTTCAGGAGAAAACAGGGGATCTCAGCTGAGCTGGCCAAGCAGCTGTGGATGATGCTACAGAAGTCCTTGGCCACCGTCCCTGTGACCCATTTTGCTGGTCTCTGTTGTCAGGATCTGGCAAGGGAAGAAAAATTGGTTCATATTTGACCAAAAAATTTTACAAACTAGCTTTGTTCTTTGAAGAAGGCAATGGCACCCCACTCCAGTACTTTTGCCTGGAAAATGCCATGGATGGAGGAACCTGGTAGGCTGCAGTCCATGGGGTCACTAGAGTCAGACACGACTGAGCAATTTCACTTTCACTTTTCACTTTCATGCATTGGAGAAGGAAATGGTAACCCACTCCAGTGTTCTTGCCTGGAGAATCTCAGGGAAGGGGGAGCCTGGTGGGCTGCC
>SJYV01049240.1:506351-541591 GCA_006410875.1 Neotragus pygmaeus | reverse complement strand
ATTTTGAGCATTCCTTTACTAGCATGTGAGATGAGTGCAATTGTGCAGTAGTTTGAGCATTCTTTGGCATTGTCTTTCTTTGGTATTGGAATGAAAACTGACCTTTTCCACTGCTGAGTTTTCCAAATTTGCTGGCATATTGAGTGCAGCACTTTCACTGCATCATCTTTCAGGATTTGAAAGAGCTCAACTGGAATTCCATCATTTCCACTAGCTTTGTTCATAGTGATGCTTTCTAAGGCCCACCTGACTTCACATTCCAGGATGTCTGACTCTCGGTGAGTGATCACACCATCATGATTATCTTGGTCGTGAAGCTCTTTTTTGTACAATTCCTCTGTGTATTCTTGCCACCTCTTCTTAATATCTTCTGCTTCTGATATGTCCGTACCATTTCTGTCCTTTATCGAGCCCGTCTTTGCATGAAATGTTCCCTTGGTATCTCTAATTTTCTCGAAGAGATCTCTAGTCTTTCCCATTCTGTTGTGAAATAAACTTAGAATTTAAAAACAGGCTTCTAGCCCAGCGGATTGCCTGAAGTCTACCAGGTGATTAACAAATATTTCCTGAATGATTGACTAAATGAGTAGATGTTGCATTAGTCCAGCCTCCCCAACTCAGCTGTAGACTGTATCGTGTCTTAAAGTTGGTAAACTTCCTCAAAATGAACTGGGCCTCTTAGAAACCAAAGTGCTGTTGTAAAAGATCAAGAAATGCATTCTCAGAGAGAAGCTTCAAAGGAGGGAGGAAGGGAATACAAAAGCAGCCCCTGCTTGGGACCTCCCTAGTGGTCCAGTGGCTGAGACTCCACACTCACAATGCAAGGGAACTGGGTTCGATTCCTGGTCAGGGAACTAGATCCTGCATGCTGCAGCTAAGACCTGGTGCAATTAAATCAAAAATACACTTTTACAAGATACAGCTTTTTTTCTGTCTGACATCTCAGTGAGGTGACAGCGGTAGCAGCTGCTCTCCCTACTTCACTCTGCCACCCGAGGAAGACAAGAGGAAGAAAGATGCCACAAAGTCAGCCAAGCAAGACAAAGTTCCAGTTAACAAATCTCGGGGCAAGCCTAAAAAGAAGTGTTCCGGAGGCAAAGTTGGAAACGAGCTCGATAACCTAGTCTTCTTTGACAAAGCAACATATGATACCCTGGAAAGGAGTTCCCAGCTATAAGCTTGTAACTCCAGCTGTCGTCTCTGAGAGACTGAGAAACCTCAGTTCCCTGGCCAGGGCAGCCCTTCAGGAATCCTTAGTAAAGGACTTAGTACACTGCTTTCACAGCACAGAGCTCAAGTAATTTATTCCAGAAACACCAAGGGTGGAGATGCCCCAGCTGTCAATGAAGATGCAGGAACCCAGTCCACCAACTGCATTTGGCGAAATAAAACTATATGAAATCATAAACAGTGCTGCAATGAACATTGGGGTACATGTGTCTCTTTCAGTTCTGCTTTCCTCGGTGTGTATGCCNTCATAACTTTCCTTCCAAGGAGTAAGCGTCTTTTAATTTCATGGCTGCAGTCACCATCTGCAGTGATTTTGGAGCCCTCCAAAATAAAGTCTGACACTGTTTCCACTGTTTCTCCATCTATTTCTCATGAAGTGATGGGACCAGATGCCATGATCTTAGTTTTCTGAATTGTCATTATGTTCTTTATTTTTAGCTGTGTTGGGTTTCCATTGGTATTTGAACTTTTCTCTAGCTGTCAAGAGCGGGAGCTATTCTCTAGCTGTGGTATGGGGGCTTCTCTTATTGTAAAGCGCAGGCTCTGTGGCATGCAGACTTCAGTAAAGCAGCACGCACGCTCAGTAGTTGCGGCTCCCAGGCTCTAGAGCACAGGTAAATAGTTGTGGTGGCACTGGATTCGTTGCTCTGTGGCATGTGGGATCTTCCCAGATCAGAGATCAAACCTGAATCACTTGCATTGGCAGGCAGATTCCTTATACCCCTGGGCCACCAGGGAAGCTGGTCATCAGCTTTTGAGAACACAGAATGCTTCTCTGGGAGTAGCCGTGTTTTTGGTGAGGTGGAAGCATGACCAGGAGAAGGATTTTGCACCCCGCTCTTTTATCAGAAGAGATACAACAGGCACAATCTCACTCCTGGACTAATGGAATCACAGCAGTTTCAATGTTTGGTGCTGCTCTGCAAGATAAAGTATCTCTGGTTTACACTGTGGGATGTGGGCCAAGAGTCCCCTAAGGGAGTCCCAAGCCAGAGGCAGGAGATGGATCCTGGAATAGCTTTTTCCCCCCCTTTCATTTCCAGAAGTTCTTTCTCTAGGTCGTCGCGGTGTTTTTTCTCCTTTCCATGGTGCAGAGTCTCTTCCTGATGGCTTTTAAGGTTTCTTTCCATCTCACTTGGGAAAAAAAGTCTATTTTGTTTTTCCCACAAACAGAAATGGGAAGAAAAAGTGTAGAGTTCATTGAAATGACTTCAAATGGCCTTTTTTTTTCCCTCTAAATTTTATTATTTCAAAATGCATTGCATGGATACGATGGTACCTGAGTTATAAGCAGGTACTGTCACATCCAACAGGATGGAAATTATGAAATGCTCGAGTTATGGTCTTGCCAAAGAGCAGGTCGTAGAGGAAGCTGGCAGAAATGGTGTCTGAAAGCGGGGACTGTGACCTAGTACCCAACTCACAAATAGTATCATCATCATCTCTGAGCATCACAGGGAAACAAGCCCTCTAAGAAAGAGGTCCACTTCAAGAAGGGCCCCCTGGACCCCACCTCTGGGGGGTTGCCAGTAGGTAAACCTTTGGAGGCAGAAATTTTACAGGGATGGGTCCCTGCCTTGGAATTTCTGCATAGCCCTGCATGTGCCATCAGTTCCCATCCTCTGAAAAATGCTAGGACTCTGCATGTCAGTGGGTTATGGCCTGTGCTTCAGGGTAAATCTCCCAGTAATTGAGACCCCTGCCAGCCCTCTCACCTGGTCATCCCGCTAATAGAAGGGCAGCTTCACCAGAGACTCAGAAGTGAGCATGTATTTTTGCTCACTGCCTCCCAAATAGCCCAAATGAATCTTCCAAAAGGCTTGAGACCACCTCGAGCAGAGAAAATATCCGCAGAGAAATGAAGGCAAGAACAACTGCTCTATGTAGGCATCAATGTCTACTGCTATATAGAGAAGGCAGCTACCCTTTCTCCATCACATGGCCTGGAATATAAAGGTGTTCTATAGGATGACTACCCTCCAAGAAAAAGAGAAAACGCTAATTGGCAGTATACAGTTGTTACCGTTAAAAGTCCCTCGAACTCGCAGCAAATGTGTTTCTGTTGAGACTCAGAGGAGGCAGAGGAAGCTGAGAGTTTCACGTGAGGAGTGTCAGCAGGTTTGAACTCACCCATCTCCCCTGCTCTCTCCTGCCAGTCTCAGGGAGCCTGAAACCCCTCTAACATTCACCGTGAAGACGATGACAGATGCTCCCCCCGAAGACTCGCCAGCCGCCTGCAAGCGCATCGTTCTCCCTGTCAACCTGCTCTCGCAAGGTAATCCACAGCCAGCTGCAATTGGCTTCATTGGTTAGTGTTCACAAACATGAGGCAGAAGCTCTTTATCTCGAGAAAAGCAAGAATGGGTTCCTGAAATCAGGGACCTATCATCAGGCCTGAGATCTGAATGCGCCACCTCCGGCTGGTGACAGAGGCCGGCTTGTCCCTCCCTGAGCACCTGCTTCTTCCCACCTCAAATATCCCATCTCCAAGAAGTGCAGTCACAGAGGTGTGTTTGGGATCAGAACACAGATGCTTTATTTTCTGGTCTGGTTTTCTCTCCATCACTACATGCTGCCTCCCTGTGGAGCGAGGGAACCCAGGGTCTGTGCCTTTAGAAGCACTTGGACACATGGCCTCAGGCAGAAGTGGCCTCTCTGTCATCCTTGTCCCCACTCACCTTTGTAACAAGCTGGTAACCTAGTGAGCGAACGGGTTCCTGAGTTCTATGAGCTGCACTAACAAATTGTTGAACCCAAGGAGTGGGCATCCTCTGATTTATAGCCAGTCATTCAGAAGCCCCGGTTTCCCTTGTGGCTCAGCTGGTAAAGAATCGCCTGCAATACAGGAGACCTGGTTTCGATCCCTGGGTTGAGAAGATCCCCTGGAGAAGGGAAAGGCTGCCCACTCCAGTATTCTGGCCTGGAGAATTCCATGGACTGTATAGTCCATGGGGTCACAAAGAGTCAATCATGACTAAGCAACTTTCACTTTTCAGTCAGAAGCCCAGGTGCAACCTGGGTTTGTAATTGGCATCAGAAGAAGTGGAGGGTGGTCTTATGGGACTGAGCTTTTTACCCATGGAATCTCGAGGTAGACACGGTCAGAACTGAGATGAATTTTAGGATGCCCAGTTGGTGTCCCCAGAATTGCTTGGTAGTATGTGGAGGGGGGACTTGCTCCCACACATTGGAATTGGATCCAGAACCCAAAATAGCAGCCCTAGCGAACTAATACAGGGAAGCTGAGCCCAAGCTCTTTCAGTCCTAACAATCTAGGTTCATGGTTTATAACTTTGAAGATCACACACCCCTCTGAGAAAATGCTGAAAGCTAGGGACTCTGAAAAAATATGCAAACACACAAAAGTTTGCAAACTATTCATAGCCTCAAGGATCTGCCTATGGGTTCTTAGCATCCTATGGCCCCTGAAAGCTTGGACTCATCTTTCAATCGGCAGGAAGACAAGCAGAATGAAATCCTTGGGTGGGAATAAGACATTTCTGTAGAAGTCAGCCCTTAGCAAGAGTTAACATCTGGAAATGATGCCATTCTCACTTTAACTCACATTCCCTGAAATTGACTTCAATCCCTTGTTGCTCGAAAAACAAATTGATCCTTGGATTTTTTTTTTATTTCCTAATTGGATTTTAAAAATTTATTGGCGTATAATTGCTTTAGAGAGTGAAGTAAGTCAGAAAGCGAAAAACAAATATCATATATTAATACTTATATGTGAAATCTAGAAAAATAGTACAGATGATCCTTCGATTTTTACAAAGTATCTTTGCACAGCAAAAGACTACCCCCGGCCCAGAGCATTTTCACTACTTTTCTGGCTTTGCCTGAAAATATGAATAAATGAGCTGAAGCTTAATATGCTATGATTTGCAGGGAAATGTCCCTTTTCTGCCCAGATCTAAAGGATGAAAGCATTTGGCCATGTCACATAAGTGAAGGCACATGGCATGTGATTGGCTGAGGGAAAGAGTGACCGAGGTTCTAGTTCTAAAGACTCAGAAGTGGACTAGAAAACTAAGATTTATCACATTTTCCTTCAGTCTTCCCACTTCTTGGTCTAGCACTTAGCATCACCCGCCCCGCCCCCCCAGGGCTTCCGGTTCTCAGCTCTCCTTCACATTCTCCTTCTTGCATCCCCGCCTCCACTTCCGCATCCTGTAAAATCAGCAGGCTGAAAAGATCTCAACGGTCCCTTCCGACTGAAAAAAAAAAAAATTCTATGATTTTATGATTCTCTGAATCCCAGTGCTGCAGTAGCTCTAATTTCAGGCTTGTCTTGAATTCTTGGCTTTGCTTCACAGAGCAGGAGAAGAGCTTACGCTGCAAAATGCATCCCAGAGAGGAGCCCCCCAGAGACCAGAGCCGGGCGAATGCAGGCACAGCCCATGCAGAGCGCAGCAACCTGACCAGGCGGAGGAGGAGGGCGCGGGCTGTGTCTGTGGATTGTAAAAAGCTTTGCTCTGCAATTTGGTTACGCTGATAATTGCAGGGCAGGGAAGCTGAGAGGGAGATGGCGGTGGAGGTTGCGGTTGAGAGCACTGTTCTAGGGGTGTCTCCCTGGCTTGAATCTCTTGGACAATCGGGGGAGCTGGCAGAGAGCCAAGGATAATCCTTCAAGGCAGCAAGTCGGCTTCCTTACCTACCTCATTTTAGGAGATGATTCATGTGTCCTGCGCACAGTGCTGCGTTTTGTTTTGATTGTGTGTGTGTGTGTGTGTGTGTGTTTACAGCCCTGGCAAGTAGCTGCCCTTGACATAAGATGAAAAGTCATTGATTGACATACCCTTCCACTTAAGGGAGCGTGTGTTCTCAGACAGTTCTATCAGACGGAAGGATAAGTAATGCACAATTTAAAGAACTTCTGTAAGAACTGCGTGACATAAAATGGAGGTTGTCGTATGCTAATCCAGTGAAATAAGGCACAGCAGAAACACTAGCTCTATAGACAAAAGAACTGTTTTATTAATAAGATCTAGGGACTTCCCTGGGGGTCCAGTAGTTGAGAATCTGAGCTTCCTCTCTGGGAGAGCATGTTAGATCCTTGTCTGGGGGACTAAGATCCTGATGCTGTACTGTTCAGTAAAACAAGACAAACCAACCAACCAACCCCTCCAAAGAGTGATCTAGCTTTGCACTTGGCACTTGATGAGACCTGATAGCCAACTCTCTTTAACTCATACCTTCCCTAACTTTAAAGCAGTATAAAATTGCCATTGTAATAACAATTACAGGGTGAGTTGGGACGGTAATAATAATAATGATAATCATTTTCTTTCAAAAGAAAAAGGAACCACATTCTCCAAAAACCTGTTTATTCTTGATTCTGAAGACTTTTCTCCTTGATGGTCTCTCCCATGGAGTTTGCTGGGTAAAGAAGTTCTGGTCACAATAGTTGCTAATGACATTTTCAAATGTTAATGTTCTGAACCAGACCCCATAGCAGCTTTTTAAATCACTTAGTGAAGAACCACTCACCCTGGGCCACCAAGGAGTGATTTGCCTTCTTTTAATGTTTTCAGTGGACATCAAAACGATGGTGAAGCTAACTGGTCGGTCTTTCATGAGGTTGCCACAAGAACAAGCCCAACTGTAGCTCAGGTGAAAATATTATGTGTCACAGTCATATATAAATACATGTTGCAGAGATACAATGGATAGCTTCAGGTGATGGAATTATGAATGATTTCTGGCATCTTTTCATTATGGTTTTTCCCCTATGTTTTCTTCAATGAGTATATATATATATATATATTTTTGAATGCTAAAATAAAGAATAAAATTGTCCCTAACAATCATTGAGTTAGTGCAGAATTTTCATTCAACCATAATCTTTTCTCTCAATTAAATTATGGCTCTTTTTACTAAAAGGCTCCAGTGGCCTTTTAATCCAAAGGAAGGTCTTTCCCTGAGATGTCCATTTCCTTAAATACACCTGAGAGAAGGCAGCCTGAAGTGTGTTAAAAGATAACTGAGGCAAATCAAAAGATGTTAAGAGTTTATTTGAGCAAGTCAGTTTGAGTCAGGCAGCACCAAACCAGAAGTCGTTAGGAGTGCTCCAGGAACAGAGGCTAGGGGAAAGATTTTATAAGAAAGTCGCAGAAGCAAAACAAGGAAATTGTTGGATTGGCTGTAGCTTAAGCATTTGCCTTATTTGGAAGAAACATGTTGGCTGTTTGTGATTGCCTGTCCTTGGGCTTTGATTTCTTAACCTTGAGACATTTCAGGCTAAGTTTTGATTAGCTTACTGGGTCTCTAAAGACATGAAAGGCATCTCAAGCTAATGGCCTCTTTGTTTAATTAAACAGGTGGATTAGTTAATGTCCAGAGCCTTGTGGGATGACAGTGTGAGTGTCAAGAAATGCCCAGGAGTTTTAGACGTGTCTTGGAGAATGAGGTGCCAAGGAACATTGAACATAACCAATGGTTGTTTGTGGTAAGCTACAAAAATCTTTCTTGGGGTTGATCTCTCCAGAATACTGGAGCAAAGAGATGCAACTGTCTTCAAGGACTGAGAGGGTGAGTAGGGTTAAAAAAAAAAAAAGCATGTGGTACTCTCACTGCTACAGATAATTCCAAGGTCTGGGTGAAGGTCATGAGGAAGCCTGATGTTCTTTGGAAAGAACCTGCAATAATGTAAGGGCAAAGCATATTCACTTTCCCCATTAAGATAAAAATTAAGACGCCAGAACAAGAAACATGTAAACAAACTGAGAAATACACATCTGATCCAAAAACTTGGCTTCCAATGCCTAATTTCTTCACTTGCCCCTAACAGGCAGGGAGAGACTAAACACCTCACCTCCTGGGTGGCTAAGGGCTTTTTCTTTCATTCTACACTTTCAACTGATTTTATTTATTCTTTTGGGTTAAGAAAAGAGANTGTGTGTGTGTGTGTGTGTGTTTACAGCCCTGGCAAGTAGCTGCCCTTGACATAAGATGAAAAGTCATTGATTGACATACCCTTCCACTTAAGGGAGCGTGTGTTCTCAGACAGTTCTATCAGACGGAAGGATAAGTAATGCACAATTTAAAGAACTTCTGTAAGAACTGCGTGACATAAAATGGAGGTTGTCGTATGCTAATCCAGTGAAATAAGGCACAGCAGAAACACTAGCTCTATAGACAAAAGAACTGTTTTATTAATAAGATCTAGGGACTTCCCTGGGGGTCCAGTAGTTGAGAATCTGAGCTTCCTCTCTGGGAGAGCATGTTAGATCCTTGTGTGGGGGACTAAGATCCTGATGCTGTACTGTTCAGTAAAACAAGACAAACCAACCAACCAACCCCTCCAAAGAGTGATCTAGCTTTGCACTTGGCACTTGATGAGACCTGATAGCCAACTCTCTTTAACTCATACCTTCCCTAACTTTAAAGCAGTATAAAATTGCCATTGTAATAACAATTACAGGGTGAGTTGGGACGGTAATAATAATAATGATAATCATTTTCTTTCAAAAGAAAAAGGAACCACATTCTCCAAAAACCTGTTTATTCTTGATTCTGAAGACTTTTCTCCTTGATGGTCTCTCCCATGGAGTTTGCTGGGTAAAGAAGTTCTGGTCACAATAGTTGCTAATGACATTTTCAAATGTTAATGTTCTGAACCAGACCCCATAGCAGCTTTTTAAATCACTTAGTGAAGAACCACTCACCCTGGGCCACCAAGGAGTGATTTGCCTTCTTTTAATGTTTTCAGTGGACATCAAAACGATGGTGAAGCTAACTGGTCGGTCTTTCATGAGGTTGCCACAAGAACAAGCCCAACTGTAGCTCAGGTGAAAATATTATGTGTCACAGTCATATATAAATACATGTTGCAGAGATACAATGGATAGCTTCAGGTGATGGAATTATGAATGATTTCTGGCATCTTTTCATTATGGTTTTTCCCCTATGTTTTCTTCAATGAGTATATATATATATATATATTTTTGAATGCTAAAATAAAGAATAAAATTGTCCCTAACAATCATTGAGTTAGTGCAGAATTTTCATTCAACCATAATCTTTTCTCTCAATTAAATTATGGCTCTTTTTACTAAAAGGCTCCAGTGGCCTTTTAATCCAAAGGAAGGTCTTTCCCTGAGATGTCCATTTCCTTAAATACACCTGAGAGAAGGCAGCCTGAAGTGTGTTAAAAGATAACTGAGGCAAATCAAAAGATGTTAAGAGTTTATTTGAGCAAGTCAGTTTGAGTCAGGCAGCACCAAACCAGAAGTCGTTAGGAGTGCTCCAGGAACAGAGGCTAGGGGAAAGATTTTATAAGAAAGTCGCAGAAGCAAAACAAGGAAATTGTTGGATTGGCTGTAGCTTAAGCATTTGCCTTATTTGGAAGAAACATGTTGGCTGTTTGTGATTGCCTGTCCTTGGGCTTTGATTTCTTAACCTTGAGACATTTCAGGCTAAGTTTTGATTAGCTTACTGGGTCTCTAAAGACATGAAAGGCATCTCAAGCTAATGGCCTCTTTGTTTAATTAAACAGGTGGATTAGTTAATGTCCAGAGCCTTGTGGGATGACAGTGTGAGTGTCAAGAAATGCCCAGGAGTTTTAGACGTGTCTTGGAGAATGAGGTGCCAAGGAACATTGAACATAACCAATGGTTGTTTGTGGTAAGCTACAAAAATCTTTCTTGGGGTTGATCTCTCCAGAATACTGGAGCAAAGAGATGCAACTGTCTTCAAGGACTGAGAGGGTGAGTAGGGTTAAAAAAAAAAAAAGCATGTGGTACTCTCACTGCTACAGATAATTCCAAGGTCTGGGTGAAGGTCATGAGGAAGCCTGATGTTCTTTGGAAAGAACCTGCAATAATGTAAGGGCAAAGCATATTCACTTTCCCCATTAAGATAAAAATTAAGACGCCAGAACAAGAAACATGTAAACAAACTGAGAAATACACATCTGATCCAAAAACTTGGCTTCCAATGCCTAATTTCTTCACTTGCCCCTAACAGGCAGGGAGAGACTAAACACCTCACCTCCTGGGTGGCTAAGGGCTTTTTCTTTCATTCTACACTTTCAACTGATTTTATTTATTCTTTTGGGTTAAGAAAAGAGAGAGAAATAGAAAAAGGAAAAGGTCTGTGACCGTGTGCAGATCTCCTCTAGGGGGAACAGGGCCCCTGACTGTTAGCAGAGGAGTTGTGTGTGTGTGTCCAATTCTACCTGAAAGCCAGACCTGTTTTCTGCTCCCTTGTGGCAGACACATGAGTGATTTATTGCTTCTAATGTCTCTTAGCTTGTAATAAAGTTTTCAGCAACTCTTTGTAGCTGCTGCAACCTCTGCCCCTACAAACATTCACATACACACACATACAGACACACACACACACACACACTGACTTCACTTTGTTCTTTTTTCCCATAATGTCAACTCATAAAGCTTTCATCAAGTCAACCAGCTGGAAAAATCCCATTGCTGAAAGAAGCATTCATTCAGGGTGGTAGAGGTGAGCCGTTGGGCAAGAGAAAGGCGTGGTAGACAAGGTGTAGAAGGGAAGAAAGTGGGCAGATGGGAGAAGTGTGTTCTGTGTGGGGAAGTGAGTGTAGGCCTCCCAGGGGTGCGCCTTCTTGATGAAAGATCTCCTCTCCTTCTTATGCATGCCTGCCAACACCCACAGAAGCTGACAGGTCTGTCATTATAGGAATGGAAGATAGAATTCATAATACGCAAATTCGAGGATTCTAATACCCCATGATGATGAGAAGGCTTAAGCAAAGCTGACGTTCCCTCCCTGTGTTATAGTCCAGCATCTCTGTAGGTGCTTGCTTCCTCCTTCCTTCCTCCTATGTCCCTGCTCTTGCTGGGTTTCTACCTCCAGCTCTGATACAACCTGCCATGATCATCCCAACCACTGGACACCCCGCCCCCGGCCCCTTAGAGCCTTCTCAGCCTCCTCATCTAAGGCTAGCCATTATATGGCCTCTGTCAGTTGCCTTTCCTTTTGAGTATAGCTCGTGTTTCCATTTTGAAGATGTTTAGTAATTCTAGATTGCATCCTGGACATTGTAAAAGATAGTTGTAGGGACTGAAGGTGCCTTTGTATTCTTATTCCTCCAAAGAATGTTCATATTGTGCATGTGTGCTAACAGTCTGAATTTTCAGGCCTCAACCACCAAACTCTGCTTCTCTGTAATGGACACCAGCTAATATCTCCATTTAGCTCTTTAGACCTACTTGGCGCTTGGAATCTGTCCTGTACGTGTGTGGTGAAGACACAAACCAGATATTTGGGATGTTTATGTACAGAGTCTGTGATTCTTGCTCTCTGTATATCTATTTTCTAAGGCACGCCCTCTTACTTTCTGGCTTCTGTGCTCATTCCTATGGTTCTTCAGTCTGCAAAACTGCACGGGTCTTTCAGAATTTCAGTTACTTTACATGAGGCCCAACTAAGGTCTACTCTCAGCCAACAAACCTTAGAAAAAAAAATTCATCCAATTCACCTTCTGTCAAGGGTAGACCTCCATGCTAGTTCCTGGCTTGGGTAGAAAAAACATAAATCTCTTTGGGTAGCCATTTTTTATATTCTGTCCAGAATTAATAATTCTTACTCATGAAATAGTTGGCCCAATAGGGGCTACTCATCCTTCCTGGAAACAGAATCTTGCTACTCCTTTTTTCTTTCAACTAAAGATTTTATTTTTAATTTTATATAGTAGATTTACAACAACTACTTTTTAATAGTATAAAAAATGTCCACTGACCCTAATATTGCCACCTTTTGAGTTGTTTAGAAAATAATTTTAAAAACCTAAAAAACAAAATTCCATACACTCCACTTTTAATAGAGTGTGAGATTTCATCAAGAATTAGTTTTCAGCATCTATGGATTTTACTGGGAATATTTTATACTTATGGCCCTATAATTTCCATCTGCCTTCAGAGAGAATACAATCAAATCAGAAAAATAAGACTTGGCCATAACAGATAAGCAGCAGCATGCCACAGAACAAATAAATATTAACCAGGTGATGTGATAATAAATACTGAGGAGGAGGAGGCCTTAATGGACTGAGGTAGTTCAGGAAGTCTTCCTGGAGAGAGTAGAAACTGAACTAATCTTGAAGAAAAAGGAAAAACTTAAATAAATGAACAAAAAATGAAATGAATTTTCAAGAGGGGAATAAAATCACAGCTTGATTTAGGGATCATAAGTAGACCAGTTAGGCTAAAATAGAAAACTCAAGTAGGGAAATAATGACATGTAATGCTAGAGAGTAGAAAACCAGGGCTCCAAAGCAAAGTTCTTTACATCCCATGTTCTTACGAGCAACAGAACTGAAGTCCATGATACAGGTTACGTGGTAAGCTCAGGACATGATTATTAATAAGAGTGCCCTGTGGTTCTCTTTTTGGCTGTGTTCTGAAATGACAGCTGTCAAATATGGGAAGGACCCGTAACCTTTGACTGAGGGCAAGCGAGGTCTCTACCTAAAGTGAGTAGATGACTTCCTGAGTGGCAAGAGGTGGGTTTAGAAGGGAAACTGGAACTAGTCTTGAACTACCCAGAAAGGCAAATCACCTTACCCTGACTCATTCTCTCAAGTCTCCACTTTTACTGTGTTTCTAGAAGATCAGAGAAAGATGATCCCTCCCACAAAGGATAGGCTGGAAATGAGGTAAGGAGATGCTCAGATTGTAAGTTCTATAAGATCGAAGACACACATCCATGTGGTTCAACAGCCATGAGCTATATAGTGCCTGGCATCTAGTGGACACAGAACAAGCACGGGCATGTGTTACAGATGAATGAGCTGCTAATTGCATCTTACTCTTCATGCTTATTTTCTTCATTTAAAAAAAAAATTTTCCCCTTACCTTATCTCTCTCCCTCTCTCTTAGGTTTGTTAAAAATAACTCAACCTATCAGTTTAGAGTTAAATGTTAATTAACAGTGAGCAGTGGTGGTGGGAGTAGAAAGGTGAAATTCTCAAGGAGAAGGGAACTCCAGGGTCACAAATTTTGTCAAACTTGGAGTCTCTGGGTTTACTGGCATTAAGGAAAATGAAAACTTCCTCAAGGAGTAATTCAAAATGCTCTTCATTTTAAATTTATTTCAACCATGTGAATGTGGTGTCATCATTCATACATTACATAGGGGGAGAATGAGATCCAGGGAGATTAAGTACCTCACCCAACACACAGCTACAGGGTAAAAAAGCTAGCATTTACAACCAGATACCACTCAACTAGATCATTATTTAGAACCAAAGACTCGAACTCACAGGCTTGGTGAGGTGTCATGTCAATGACAGAGTCTAGAAATGAAGGGGTGCTGAGTTGAACAAGCTAGAGATGGAGTCCACAGTGGGGAAGACTGGGGGTTAATGATGAGATTAATAACATCAAAATACTTCCTCTTCTTGACATAGTCCACAATAAATAGTCAAACAGTAGAATCTCGTTGACTAGATAAAATTTAGACCAAATTTTCTTGAATCATCTGTTGTTAGAGCTTACTACAGGAAAAACAAAGGCTGTAAAGAGAACTTCAGCTGTTATAAGAAGAAAATCGTTATGCTTTCTCTCTTGGAAATTCAGCATTTCCTATTATCACTTTTTCCCCTTCCCCAGTATTCCAAATTAAAATTAAATTCAGGCTAAAGCACATTTCAGATCACTGAAAACCCAGCATTCATCTCCACTGGATTTATCTCATAAACAGGACAATGGGCAAGGAGGCTGAATTTGGTCCCCTTTTTTTCTAATTTGATTAACTCATTCAACAAAATTTATCGAAGACTTACTGTATCCCAAGCATTTTTTCAAGGCATGCAGGTCATAAGACACAATCTTTACCCTTAAGGAGCTCATAGTACAATTACATGATCTAAATTGTGACTTCCTTTCCTTAGACTTGATTCATCTGTAAAACAGAACAGTCCTCATCCTTTGGTGAGAGGCTAAATATCCCCTTAGTTGTCAAAGCAGCCTGTACTGCATTGCCGAATGAAAAGTAACCCATGAGAAAATTATTTTTACCTTTTACACACTGCTTCATTTAACAGTCAATAAGCTAAACCTAAACTCTATGGATAAATTAAGCAATTTTCTGCCAAGTGCTCTGAATTCCTGTGAGGCAACTAGCAGCATAATATGAAATCACCTCCTTTTCTTAAGGATCACGGAAGTGGAAGTACAAGAAAGGGCCTTGTTTCACAGACTCAGTAAGTATGACATTATTTAGGATTAAGCTTGTCCATAAGTAACAGGGGCCCAGGAAAGAGTAATTTAAGTAAGGTTTATTTCCCTCTCACATAAGAATAGTTGAAAGAAGCTAAGTCCAAGACTCAAACAGTAGTTCTAAATTGTCTGGATGAAATTAAGCTCTTTCTAGAAAACCCAGGATGTAGTCTTTGTCCACTTGGCTCAAGAGAGTTGTCATCATTCCAGGCATCACATTTATTTCAAAGTAGCAAGATGGACAAAGAGAATCAGGAAAGCAAACCCTCTTCCACATGACCTCTCTACTTGCAACTGCTTGGTCAAAACTTACATGGTCATGCTTAGCTGCAAGGGAGGCCAGGAAATATTTGTTAGTCAAGGCACGACGTGTCTGGCTAAAAATCAATTTTCCTTTGAGAGAGAAAATTAGGACAAGTATTTATAAGGCAACGAGCAGCATCTCCCACAGGGAGCACCAGACAGACTACTGATGATATTGTCATCTCCTTTCCTGAGTGCTACCAGCTGCTACTGACTAGAACACCAATGCCCAGCCAGTGGTGGTCGAACTTAAGCAGACATCAGAGTCACTTGTTGAAACACAGATTGCTGAGACCCAGCCCTGGAATTTCTTGATCAGGAGGTTTAAAATGGGGCCAGATGATTTGCATTTCAAGAAGGTCCCAGGTGACAGTGATGCTGCTGGCCTGGAAATCATACCTGAGAATTCTTGCTCTAAGCAAATGGAGGAGAAGGGGATAACAGAGGATGAGATGATTGGAAGGCGTCACTGACTCAATGGTCGTGAGTTTGAGCAAGACCCAGGAGATAGTGAAGGACAGGGTAGCCTGGAGTGCTGCAGTCCATGAGGTCGCAAAGAGTCAGATACAACCTAGAGACTGAACAACAACAACAAGCAAATGGAAAAATCAGGAGCAAGAGGAAAAAGAGGGAAAGCAATAGATGGTGAGTATTAATGATGCAGTGGGCAACAGAGAGTAGAACTGATAAGTAAGAATAGCATCAAATCATTGAGATGGGAATGCTATACGTTAGCACCTCTAACTCTCGTCCCAAGCCTTGGAAAGTTCTAGTGCTCCAGCACATTTGGGCACATCATGTAACCTAGATACTGTTGTTCAAAAGATTCTGGTTGTGCCCTGGCCTGCTCAATCTGCCTTTGTGGAATTAGCAGAGGCCACACTTTATAGCTCTAAATTGCTGAAATCTGATGTCTTCCTTACTTCTAACATATTACCAATGGCCCCATTGGAATTGCTGACCTATGACCTGCTGGGAAATTTTACTCAAGTTTCTCCTTGGAAGGTAGAAGGATGACAACAAAATAGCCATAATCAGCTTCCCCTCCCCTATAGTCTCATAAAGTCAGTGACCTGGAAGATCCTTCTTTCCTCATATCTCACCATAGTCCCCTGATCATGAGCTTCTCCATGTATGGGGCTGCCAAGGATGCTAAGTCAGAAACTTAACCCTTGATCAAGAAGGACAGTGACATTCTCCAGCTGGATGGGGCATCTTATTTTATCACTGGGGTTTTATTTTTTTCTATTTGTTTTGTGAATTTTCTCACCCTAAACATAATTTTACACATGTAAACATAATTTCAATGAGCCCTTACTTTGTATAGATTCGTGCTACCTGCATGCTTTTGAACTGTGGTGTTAGAGAAGACTCTTGAGAGTCCCTTGGACTGCAGGGAGATCAAACCAGTCAATCCTGAAGGAAATCAGTCCTGGGTGTTCATTGGAAGGACTGGTGCTGAAGCTGCAGCTCCAATATTTTGGCCACTTGATGTGAAGAACTGACTCATTGGAGAAGACCCTGATGCTGGGAAAGATTGAAGGAAGGAGGAGAAGGGGATGACAGAGTATAGGATGGTTGGATGGCATCACCAACTTGATGGACATGAGGTTGAGCAAGCTCCAGGAGTTGGTGATGGACAGAAAAGACTGGTCCATGGGGTTGTAGAGTTGAACAACTGAACTGAACTGACCTGCATACTTTAGTTATCTATGTATATCTTCTTTCCTCCATCCTATGTGAGAGCCTGAAGGATCCAGCATGTTGTTGCTGTTTAGTCGCCCCGTCATGTCCAACTGTTTGGACACCATGGACTGTAGCCCACCTGGCTCCTTTGTCCATGGGATCCTCCAGGCAAGAACACAGGAGTGAGCTGTCATTTCCTTCTCCAGAGGGATCCAGCATAGTGCCTGACATCTAGGCAATATGAAAGTGTTGAAGTGTTGATACCGAGCTGGAGTTTCTTCATACACAGTTTGTCAATAAGGCTTTGAGAATCTCTGCAGGTTCCCCTGTCAACAGCTCCAGGCCTTCCCAGCACCTGTGACCACTGGCAGATCCTGGTCTCATTCTCTCTACCCCTCCCGCATCTGAAAAAAGACAGCATGCAAAAGAGTGGGCACACTGCTTTTGGAAGAGTGGTGGGCCCTAATGCAAGTCTTTGGCAGGGACAGAGGTAAAGGGGACAGAATCCAAATTCCTAAAGATTTTCTGTGCAGGTGGAATGGCAAGTGCCTGAATGCCACCAAGGGGAGCCCGAAGGCAGCCACAATCTCATGGACTGATCCTGACCTATCGGGCTAGTGCGTGGTCAATGAGAAGTTGCTTTATAGTGTGGTGTGAGTTTGCACATGTGTGTGTTGCACATGAAATATAGGATTTAGATCTACCAGCTTCATTCCCTATTTCTGTGCTAAATCATCACCTCCCTTTACAAGGCTGCCATGTCCAAGACCTCTTGGAAATGATTTACTGAAAGGTCTTCAAAGGAGGCATAGGAAATCAAGAAAATATTAATTCTCTAACAAGTTACTTCTTCCTCCTCTGTTCCTGTGTTTGGCATTAGAAAGCTAAAGCTCAGCCAGAAAGCCCAAATAAATTAATTTTAAAAATCACCCATATCTCAGGTGCCGGGCCGTCTGTGGGAAACAAAATTGATCTGTTTTAAAGACTTGATTGGGCTTAGGAAGATAGTTCCCTGAGCTCTGTTTATCTGCCCTAATCATCTGCAATTCTTTTTTCAGTTTCATTTAACTTTTCTTGCCACAGGGATAAAATAGTGAGAACAATAAAAAGGGAGGGGGATAGGTAGGAGGAATTAAAGCCTCCTGTGTGAATAGGTAATTTGATTCACTGTTTACATTGCTGGTAGAGATATTTAAACAGTTGACCTACTGATGACCCTTCAAATTGAGATTTCAGAGAAAAATTTAAAGCCAAATAAACTTTAAAGTAATGAAAACTGTTTTGTGGACTCTAAGCCAGGTGGTCAGACTAGGAAGGGATTGGGCAGGGGTCATTATTGGGGAAGGATCTTTAAAGATCTAGTTTTTCTTTTTGTTGCTTAGAAGCTATTTTTTATAAGCATCAAAAATGTATGGCAACCTATCGTGTGTAATGCCTCACACTGGGCAACTAAAATATAGCTGGAGAGAAGACAGAGTATAACATACACAGAAAAATAGTATATCTTTTTATGTTCCAAGTACCAAATGTTATACCCAGCAATAATGTAAAATGTTGAGAATTATGTAAACTGGGAAAGATTACCGGAGGGTGTGATATTCAAGAAAGATTTCACACAGTGAGAGAGACTCTTTCAGGTTTTTGCTTAATATATAAAACTCAGACAGAACAGAGATGGTTGTTATTCTAGGAAAAGGAAAAGGCATAAGATTAGCTAAGGAAAGAGAAGGCACTAGAGATTACTGTGTTACTAGCTGCTTAGCAAAGTGACAGCAGAGTGCCATGGAGAATTTTGGGGAAGGATGGTAATGTAAATGAAACTTTACAAAACTCCCATCCTAAACACTACTGAAAAAAACCCAAAAGAAGCAAAAGATAAACTACTTTATTAATCTGAATGGAGGGAATGATCTACTTTATATCATCAAGCCCTGAGAAATACGTGTCAGAGACAATCTCATCCAAATTGAAATGAGTCATCAAAGGCAGCCAACTCATCTTCAGTTCCTAAGAGATCTATGAAGTGTCATGGGAAGATTAAGAAACTCTGATGTGGGGCCTAGAACCTTCACAACATTGTGAGAACCTCTTTGGTATTATTATTGTTCTACAGTTTGTGAGTTGCCCATCCAGCAGGCACAGGATTTTATTTTAGCATAGTTTTTCCCCTCCTACCATTCCATTGTGGCTTCTCCTTTGTCTTTGGATGAGGAGTATCTTTCTTTGGTGGGTTCCAGCGTCTTCCTATCCGTGATTGTTCAACAGCTAGTTGTGATTTTGTCAAGAAATTCTGTATAATAATTTTCTAAAGACTCTGATCCTCGATTTACGAAAATGAAGATTGAGTATGTGAATTGGCCATAAGCAAAAGAGCAGACAACCTGCTTCGGTTGTTTCTTTCCTGACTGAGGTCAGACACACCCTGTAAGCCCAACAGTGGGGATAGAAGTTTGCATAGTCGTGCCACAATTTTTTCTCTCTAAGGTGACTTCCAAATGGTGACAGAGGCTGACTGCAACAAAGGCAAACTCTTCCTAATGCGAAGAACATGGTTTGAGCAGAAACGGCCCTGGTAGAGTTGTTCCCATTACTGCAGAGAGACTGAATTTGCACCAAATTCTTTAGCTGCTGGTGGCTGTAGCTCCACCACCACTGACTACCGAACAGCTGAACTAATCATTTCAATCCATCATCCAGGCTCCAGACCAAATTGAAAGGGGAGATTAAAATGGTATACAAGTAAACTGAAAATAGAAACAAGAAGAACTCACTTCAGTTGGGTAAGTTGCAAGCCCAGAAAAGGTTTCTCTGATGTGTGGCAGCCGTCACAATGTTGGAATTATCCTCCAGTTAATATAAATAAATAAATTTTAAAAAATAATGAATCAGAAAACAAATACAAGCAAGCAAACACAAACCTCCCGAAGAAGAATATTCTGAAGGAGATCAGTCCCAGGTATTCTTTGGAAGGAACGATGCTAAAGCTGAAACTCCAGTACTTTGGCCACGTCATGCAAAGAGTTGACTCATTGGAAAAGACTCTGATGCTGGGAGGGACTGGGGGCAGGAGGAGAAGGGGATGACAGAGGATGAGATGGCTGGGTGGTATCACTGACTCGATGGATCTGAGTGAACTCCAGAAGTTGGTGATGGACAGGGAGGCCTGGCGTGCTGCTATTCATGGGGTCACAAAGAGTCGGACATGAAAGAGCAACTGAACTGAACTGAATTGAGTTTAATGTGTATAAACACAAAGTTGGGCTCAGGTAATTTTGCTAATTATGTTGAAGGGAAAGATTGTAGATATCGAATTCTTCAAGGTTAAGGTACATAATATAGAAAATAACAAATGAGATATAATTTAATAATTTAGAGTAGAAATAATAAGTTCACTAAAAGAGCCATACAAAGGCAGAACAAAAGCCAGACAGAAAAGTGTAAAATGATCTAATTTCTGCATCTTTAGTAGAAAATAACCTATCAATATTATTTGCTTTCTCAATTTCACTAAGCGATAATTATAAACACATCAAATATTCACAATCAGGAGACACAAAGTGCAGTTCACAAGAAACTGACACGCAAGGAACATAAGCATATAGTAAAAGATACACAAGCACAGACCTGGCAATAAGAAAATTGTCTCAAAACAAAAGTAAATGGTTTGTACTATATAATTTTAAACTCTGTATCAATCAAGCTTCAAATCTCATAAATAAAAATATACTTATTAATACCTTTTACATGTAAATGCTACATTGCTTTAAAAAGTTGATTATATAACATGGGAAAAAATTTAAACAAATTTCAAAGATAACAAGATATTTTTTTTTACCACATGCAACAAAACAAGAGATATCAATGAATAACGGACAAATATTTCACAAATAGAAATATTTTAAACAGTAATAAAAAAACCTCAGGTCAAACAGAAAGTCAAAATCTTACTCATTAAATAACAATAAAGGAAGCTTCACATTTGAAATTACTGAATGTGAACAAAATTGTACTCAGAGGAACATTCATAGCCTTCAGTTCAGTTCAGTCACTCAGTCGTGTCCGACTCTTTGAGACCCCATGAATCGCAGCACGCCAGGCCTCCCTGTCCATCACCAACTCCCAGAGTTCACTCAGACTCATGTCCATTGAGTCAGTGATGCCATCCAGCCATCTCATTCTCTGTCGTCCCCTTCTCCTCCTGCCCCCAATCCCTCCCAGCATCAGAGTCTTTTCCAATGAGTCAACTCTTCGCATGAGGTGGCCAAAGTACTGGAGTTTCAGCTTTAGCATCATTCCTTCCGAAGAACTCCCAGGGCTGATCTTCTTCAGAATGGACTGGTTGGATCTCCTTACAGTCCAAGGGATTCTCAAGAGTCTTCTTCAACACCATAGTTCAAAAGCATCAACTTTTCGGTGCTCAGCTTTCTTTACAGTCCAACCCTCACATCCATACATGACCACAGGAAAAACCATAGACTTGACTAGATGGACCTTTGTTGGAAAAGTAATGTCTCTGCTTTTGAATATGCTATCTAGGTTGGTCATAACTTTTCTTCCAAGGAGTAAGCATTTTTTAATTTCATGGCTATAGTCACCATCTGCAGTGATTTTGGAGCCCCCCAAAATAAAGTCTGACACTGTTTCCACTGTTTTCCCATCTATTTCCCATTTANGCTGATCTCCTTCAGAATGGACTAGTTGCATCTCCTTGTAGTCCAAGGGACTCTCAAGAGTCTTCTCCAATACCACAGTTCAAAAGCATCAGTTCATCAGTGCTCAGCTTTCTTCACTTTAGCCTAGAGACAGACTTATGTATTTGGTATTCTAATAAAGGACTATGTAAATTAAAAAAATCAACTTACTTTATTTCATCTTGGTAACCCAAATCTTGATGGTTAAGTAATCTTTCCAAAAGACTCAAAGTCAGATATAATCCATGTTTCCCACATATAGCTCTGACCTGCAAATAAGAAAAAGATTTGAAATTTCAGTATAATTAAATTGATTTGAATTTCCTTCCTATTATTAGAACTTACATAATTTGGACAAAGAATGAATAACCAGGAGTGGAGTATAGCACTAGAATAATATTTAGGACAAGAATGTTCAATGGACTGTTCATCAACAGCAAACTTTTTTATGCTTAACACAGAGGCATAGTTCATTACTCAGAAGCCACTGTACTTTGAAATGCTGATCTTACATTTTTGAGAGCTATGGAATGAGTAGTCAAGGCTCAGAAATTATACATACTTATTATATAGGTGAATTACAAAATGTTTTTTAATATTGACCTTGATTTACAGAAGAATCTTGTTTTATTTTATATATAAGGAAACCAAGACTTAGATTGACTTTCTCTATGTCACATGGTTAATAAACGATGGAACTTAGTTTAGAAACCAGATAGTCAATTAATATTTGTTGGATGAATGAATGAAGGGTCACTGTAACTTCCTGAGTACTTAGTATTTTCTGAGTCTAGCCAACAAACCAGTTCAGTTCTCAAGTTGTAGGTGTGTGATAGTTAGATTCAAACACATCAAACTTTTAGGTTCTGATAGTCTTTCTTGTGTGTTCAGCATACTGTTTAAAATAAACACAGAGTCTTAAGAATAGGCACGATTTATTTTGAACACTGGAAATGCTGTCTGTGATTTGTGTGACCTCGGGAAGTTCCTAAATCTTTTTATGCCCAATTACTTCACCTACTAAATAAGATTAGTATTTTCTACTTCTCAGAAGAAAGTAAGCAGTTAGAATAATGCCTGGATTTTAGGAGGCATTTGACTAACATGTGTTGAAATGAATAAAAGAAGGAAAGGAGGGAAAAGGAAGAAAAAGGGAGAGAGAGGAGAGAGAGAAGAGGGGAGAGGGAAGAAAACCGGAGAAGGAGGCACAAAAGTACAAGAAAGAGAGTGGAAGAGAGAGAGAAATGAGAGAAGGAAGGAAGAGGCAAAGAAAGAAGAAAAGAAAGGGAATGTTTTATTTAGTGTTTAGACTAATTGCAGCTACTGTTGTTATTTTGAAAGGAAGTTCCACATAGTGAGTGTATTACGCATGGCTTTTAAATCTGATGCTTGACCATCATGGGGCCCTGCTGACCCTGGAGAAACTGCTCCTTCCAGGGCTAGCCAATTACTAGAGATAGTAAAGAACTTACCTGAAAGTATGTCTTTCATCTGCAAACCAACTACCTCTTCTATTGAGGTTTTCACACTTGGGCCACTATTTCCAGGTCCCGATTACTCCAGGATCAAGTACTAGGCAACTAGAAATGGCCCCTGTGCCCCAGAGCCCACTGAAATTATTCAAACTAGCCAGTCCTAAGCCTTCTTATCCTGCTTCTTCTACCCACAATAAACGCTCTTGCCCACACTGTCCCCTCATCCCCTCTGCCTCCTGACCAACTCTGGTGTTTCACCACGTGGCCCATGCGGTATCTGTGGCCCTCCTCTTGGGAAATGTGAGTAACAAACTCTTTCCAATGGCAATCACCTCCTGATCTGTTGGTCTGACCATACTTGAATAATATAACCTATATTTTGTTATAGTGACAAAAGCCTAATCTTTATTTGTCTTTTTGGAAGGAAACAACCAATCTGGGTTAGAAACATGTTACTTACTAGCTGGAGAGGAGTATTTCAGGGAAGGAAAAAGACAGATATAAAACATGAAAAAAAGGAATAATAGTGTGCCAGAAAAATAAGGAGTTGAGGATAATTCCAGGCAGAAGAAATGCATGTGTAAATAATGGGTGAGAAAGAGCATTGTGCTTTTTAGAAACTACACGTATTTTGGCATAATTCACTCTACTATAGTTTTATACCCCTTTTCACTGGGCAGTAAATATCTGTTCATTAGAGTATCTCTAAAAGACTGGCTCATTGAGGGTTGGATTGTGTTTCCTTCATTTTCCTGTCACCATTGCCAAGCACAGTGTTGAAAATTACTTATTGAATAAATGAATATATAGATTAATTAGGAATGAATGAATTAGTTAGAAGTACTGAAGGTAAAGGCATAGGTTGGCAAAAATAGAGTGGTAGAAATTAGTTATGTTATGCCATTTTACTCAATAAATAAAAATCAACTTATCCTCATGATTAGAGCATATTAATGTATTTTTAAACATCAGTATTAACAGGTTATTCTAAAAACAGTTTATTTACTTCTGGAAACATTGAGTTTTGCTCTAGGCTAAATGAACAGCAGATTAGAAATAGTACATCAGGGTTCCTGGAAGTAGGTTGATTGATAGCTGCTACGAACTGACTGCTGACAGTTGTGGAAGAGCAATAGAAACATCTACCAGAAAATCCTGGCAATTTAGTGTTATCTAGGATTATTTTTAAAATCCATGAATATTCATTATGATGTCTTTATTCAATAAGAAAATGTTTGGTTGTATATAGTTTCTTCAGTTCAATAAGGGCATTAAAAAAATCAAATGTAAATAAAATACCTATGTTATTTAGAAAATGACAAGTAAAATAAATATTCATTTCCTCAAAATGCTCCTGGAGAAACTGATGCACAGATGCTCTCTCTACTTCCTTCCCACCATTTATGGCTTAATTTGCATTTTATCCCATCACTCTACTTAAATTGTGTTTACCAAGTCATTAGTAACCTCTGAAGTTTTACATTTAATGACTACTTTTCAATCCCGATTGCAGATGGTCTCTTTGCAGCCTGTGACTGGCTGATCTTGCCATCCTTGAGTAAGCCTCTGCTCTTGGCTTTTCTTGATCACTCCCATGTCTCTCTGGATTATTTTTGGTCTCCTTTCTTGGCTTGTCTTCATCTACCTGCTCCTTAACAACAGGTGTCCACCTCAACCTTCCCTTCTTACCTTCTATTATGTCCTTGAGTAATCCTAATTACTCCCAAAGCTTCAACTCCATGTTGAAGACCCTTATGTCATTATTTAGCTTTACTCTCTCAAGCTACATCAACATGCTCAGAAGTGAACTCATCATTCTTTCCTTTGCCTCCCCAAACTCCTTTTCTGTTTCCTGTCTTAGAGAATGGTACCACCATCTAGTCAAAGTCAGAACCTTGGGAGTCATTTTTCATTCCTCCTAATTCAGGATCTATGTCCAATTAAGTCACCAAGACCTGCTTTTCTACCTGCTTAAGATCTCCATCACCCTCCTGCTACTTTCCTGGTTTAAATTCTCATAATTTCTTGCTCGAATTACTGGAACAGCCTTTTATTTTTATTTTTTATTTTAATTTATTTATTTATTTATTTTTAAATTTAACTTTACAATACTCTATTGGGTTTGCCATGGAACAGCCTTTTAAAGTTTCTCTCTGTCTCTAATTCTCTGTATCTATTAGAGTGCTCTTTTCAAATTTAAAATTTGATCAGATCATTCACTTGTTTATTTATTTTTTTTTTATGCATTCTTCAGACTTTATTTTTTTTTATTTTTTTTCAATTTATTTATTTATTTATTTTTAAATTTAACTTTACAATACTCTATTGGGTTTGCCATACATCGACATAAATCCACCACAGGTACACACAAGCTCCCAATCCCGAATCTCCCTCCCACCTCCCACCCCCCAACGTCTCTCTGGATCATCCCCGCACACCAGCCCCAAGCATCCTGCATCCTGTATCAAATAGAGACTGGTGATTCGTTTCTTACATAACAGTATATATGCTTCAGTGCCATTCTCCCAGATCATCCCGCCCTCTCCTACTCCCTCTGAGGCCAAAAGTCCATTGTCTATGTCTGTGTCCTTTTGTTGTCACACATACAGGGTCGTCCTTACTATCATTCTAAATTCCGTATATATGTCATTCACTTGTTTATTATTCTTCAATGATTCCACTGGAGCTTCAGGATAAAGTCACATTCCTTAGAAAGACCCTTCAAAAACTGGTTCCTGCAACCATTCTAATATCAACTTGAGCAGCATCTCCCACCCTCCCCAGTCACCATGCACTCACTGCATTCTGCCTATATGAGTAGTTTAGCATTCCCTGAACTAGCCTTGCTCTCTTCCATCTCAGTAACATTTCACACTGCACCTTTTACCTAGAAAACCTTTCCTGTCCTTTCTTCTGCCCTACCAAAATTCTTTGCCAAATTCACATGTCCTCTAAGATTCAGTATTTGCTTTATTTCCTCTGGAGTTTTTGGGTGAGGCTAGGTTTTTATTCCTTCTCTGTGATCAAAGTTACTGCCACCAATGTGTTTGTCATACAAAATTGTAACATGTTTACAATACTACCTTTTCCCTGAACTCCTGGAGAACTTTGGAACTGAAATCATAATCGAGTGTTGTCCTCAGTGCCTAATCACACTGCCCAGAGCACACTGTGTGATTAGTATGTTGAATGCAAGAATAAACATGCCATATTGATCAGAAAGATGGCAACTGGTTTAGAAGTAGGGAACGATTTGAAACTAGTATAAATCATTTATATTTTAGGGCAGAGTGTACTGATGGGGAAACAACTAAACACAAAAGCTGCCTCATGAGAGGCAGACCAGCTTCAAGGAAAATGTGCCCCATTTTCTTCAATATGAACCACAAATTTAAGCTTTCAGGGCCGGCTGTGGGAGGAAGACATTCAGAGCCTGCTCTGACAGCTAGCACTCCATGTGGCCATCACTGGACCCTGGGAAAGAGCCTCCTTCCTTAGACTATTTTGCCTGGCCAACTGCAGAAGAATGTCTTACAGTTTTGGTCACTTGGTAAGCTAGTGTCATAGCTGTAGTCTTGCCAAGGGAACAAATTTCACATTCATAAGCCCCTATTCACTCAGTAATGGGATTCCCTCCTGATGATAGTGAGGAGGTTGCACGAACATCAGACAAAGAGTAATTAGAGGTAGAGTAACGTGTTCTAGCAGCTCCTCCTGGCAGGAAGGTCTGGGAGTAGTTTGGAAGGGCTTTGCATTATAGAGCAGAAAGGAGTTCAGAAGGTAAAGAATATGGATTGTGTATGAAAGTGTTAAACTGAACCTCTGTGCTTGGAAACTTCTTAGGTTCCACAGCCTATTCAATCCATGGACGAGAAAGTACAAGTGTTGATCATCCAACTCTTTCTGACTCCATGGACTGTATGTGCCAGGCTCCTCTGTCCAGGGAATTCTCCAGGCAAGAATACTGGAGAGGGTAGCCATTCCCTGCTCCAGGGAATCTTCCTGACCCAAGGATCAAACCCGGGTCTCCTGCATTGCAGGTGAATTCTTTACCATCATACCTGATATGAGTAATGGTCAGGGAAGTTAATAAATAAATCTATGTGGATGCACATTGCCCTCAGGAGTCCTTCCTGAGCCATCATTGAATGAAGGATGTGACAGAGGGACAGAATGAGTGAGTCTACAGAACAAGGATGACAGATATCAGATATGTTTTTATATTCTTCTTTGAGTGACAGGACCCATCGATCATCCTTCAGAACAGCTCTAAGTTATCTGAGGAGGTACAGGTGATCTGTGAACCCTCTGAAACACTGGCTGTGAGGATGTGCTCTTCTCCCCCTCTGAATACAGCGTGCATAGGTTTAATGAGAAACTTAAGGAGNCGCAGCGCAGCTTGAAACACTCTGCCTCTGGGCATTTCTGGGAAGAAATAGGAGGCTTGAACCATGAGTTCTGCCCTTCCGGTGGCTCTGAGGACCCACAGAGGTACTCAACACTTGGGCCCAGACCTCATTCTCAGGACAACTTACCAGAATCTGAGGCCCTGAGGCAGGGCTCCGACCTGGAACATCCCGTCTTTGCAGCCGGTGGTGCTGGGAACCCTCGGGATCCAACTGGAAGAGGAAAGAGACCATTAGCTGCCTCTCCCACCTCATTACAGCATCTGAGTCAGCCTGCACCTGGGGTCTGCAGCAGCTTTGACCTTCTTCCATCCATGCAACTGACCACCTCCTATGGCAAGGCAGCAAACTCGTTGTTGAAATGAGTAAGATTTGGTCCCTGAAATTTAGGAGGAGGTGATGTGTCAATAAATAATTAGGGCACTGTCTAGCCATTTTTCCTTGGCAAATTAAGCCACACTTGTTGGTGTTGATGGAGTTTAATAATAAGGCAGAATTTTCATAAATAGACAATGGGTGTTGAAGCCTTCCTCCATGACAATTAAGCAGACAATTAAGGCTCTCTGTGTGCCTCAGTTTGTTTTTCTTTTTTCCATAATGATAATCTCCCATTTAAAACCTGAATTGTAAGAATCGGAAAAGGTATACAAATCTAAAGAGAAATAGAATCAGTTTTCATGAATCAATGTGAACTCCTTAGAGTCGTGTGATGGTGGAGGGAGAGCAGAGGTGCGTCTGTTTCTCTGGAACACTTGCTCCCAAGTCCATGTCCCCATGCTTGTCTTAGAGCTTCAGACCTTCAGGGGAATGGGGCCTTGGTGGGGGCCTCGGTGGGGGCCTCGGCCAGCTCCCTGTCCATGCCCTTCCCTTACTCTCCCTAGCAGTACTTACCCAGCTTCTATCAGCCCAAAAAGCAAACCAGAAAATGGGAGGAGAATAAAACCTCCTCTCAAAGCAGCCAGTTCTTTCCTATCTGGGAAGTTCAGCTACACATTCCATTATCTGTATGAAAAGACCTCTCAAGCTTCCAGCCCTTGGTTCTAGTTCTTCCCTGAAGGCCACACAAAGACGTATCATTGCCTTGGCTCACGTCAGCCCTCCTGGGTCTGAGCGCAGCCCTCCTGTGTTCACTGTGTTCTCATTTCTCAGGGTGTAACATTCCAGTATGCAGATAATGATATGCAGGGACTCATGGTTGTCCCTGTATAGATATGTGAAGCGGAGGTGGCCAGGCCTGGCATGCTGGAGCATCTTCTTCCAAGATAGGGATTGGATCTGAATAGCATCCCACTCTGACCCTACATTCTTGAGTGGTCCCACTCTCCTTGCAATATGTGCCATAGCCAAACCTTTGCAATGGGTAAAATCTTAAGTGTTATGGGGATCTTAGGGTTTCCCTGGTGGCTCAGACGATAAATAATCTGCTTGCAATGTGGGGGAATCTGGTTTTGATCCCTGGGTCAGAGAGATCCATTGGAGAAGGAAATGTCAATCCCCTCCAGTATTCTTGTCTGGAGAATTCCAAGGACAGAGGAGCCTGACGGGCTACAGTCCATGGAGTTGCAAGAGTCAGACACAACTGAGTGACTAAACCACCAACACCACCTGCATGGAGATCCTATGGTGGCCATTGTGTACATGGCCCCTGGAGCCAGATTATTAAATGCTTAAACTGGAATGAGAGTTGGGCAGAGGTCCATTGGTTCTTCAAGGCTCCCAAGGTCATATCTGAAGATCCTTCCAATTGCAGGGATTACAGCCTCTTTAAGATAACAAAAACAGATACTCCTTGCCCAGCCTTCAGGACCAGGGCCCTGGATGATTCCTGCAGGAGATTTACGTGAAGGAGATCGACATGACAAAGAGGATTGGCTGGAGCCACAGCAAACCATTTCCAAAGACACTGTTCTGAAAGGGCTCGAGTCATCAATTATATGGTGAAATGCATGGCACAGGGCATCTGGCTTTCTTTTTGGCTGCCAGGAAGCTAGGCTGACCCAGCACTGCCTTGAGTAATTTCTTCAATGTTTAGTACTCATTATTTCCACCTGCTGCATGAGAGGGAGCTTAAGTCAAAATCCAGCCCCTATGACATTGCACTGAATTGTTGATTACTGCAACCTTTCCGTCACTATTCAGCAAACCACTTCCTGTACTGCACTATTGATGAGCTATTGTCAACTTTTGAATTCAGCTGTACAATATTGAGTCTTTTTGCTAAAAGGACTCTAAATTGGAAAAGAATTTTTTTCACTCATCTTTTTCACAGCTCTTCATGGGGCATCCTAAGATGAATGTTTTTTTGCTACCAAATGCCTTTTAGAAATATTCAGTTTAGATTCCAGACTCCAGACTCATCTTGACTTGGGTGGAAACTCGTTTAAAGAGACTTTAGATTCCATTTTGTTCTGGGCAAGTCTTGGCACTGGAGTGTGGATTTTGCTAATAAGACCAAACAGAGCCAGCTGTGTTCTTCCAGAGGGCCACCTTGAGTATCAGCGTGGATGACAGATGACAGCCTGTGCATTAAGAAGTTTATTGTATGCAATTGGGTCGTGGTCTGTTGTATTTGAGTGCTTGGCATGGTCTGTCCCTCCCACAAGAGACAGAATGACTGTGGGTCATTTATTTCAAGAGCATGAGTCTTCTTTGCTCTGTCCAGAGCAATGACCCCACAGATGACTGCACTTTGATGGGGAGGGGAAAGGATAACGTGTAGTGTCAGGTCACTTTCCACTTGAGTGGATGTTACGTTGTGGAATTTTAGGTAGAGAAGTATACATGTCTGGTATTTAAGCTAAGACTAGATGACCCTTATCAGGAATGCTGTAGAGGGGATTCCAGCATTAGATAAAGGCTGAACTAGATGACCTTTGAGCTTGTTTCAACTGCTGAGTTTTTATGATGCTTTAAAATTCCTCAGGAGAAAAGTTGCAGCAGAGGGCACATTGGCTGTGAATCTCAAGCTCGCAATTGTCAGAAAATAATGCTTACATCAGATCACCCTAAATTCACTTTAAATTTCAAAAATAGAGAGCTCACAATGTTTTGCCTGATTTGGGGGAGGAAATGTGTGCAGGAAAACATGAAGAAGATTACTGCCACATAAAATACAACAAACCATGAAAATAGCATCAGCAGTCCAAATTAAAAAAAAAAAGTTTTAATTAAAAGGATTGGGAATCGCTGACACATATAGGCTTTTAAAATTTTTCTTGGCTCATTTGTGAGCTCAACACATGGAGCCTATTAATTCCTATTGCCTCCTATTGGCATTTTAACGGCACCTTATATAAATAGAGGCAGAGAAGCTAGTGGCTGCTCTGCCCAGACTCCTCACTCTTGCATTCCTGGCTTCGTGCTGGAACCTGACTCCATTTTGCTATTGACAGACTTGTTACAGAAGGTGTTGACCATTCTCTGGTCAGGAGTGATGCGTCAACATCCTCCACAAAGGAGAATGGATATTTATCTTCCTCTTCTCCACTCACTTCCTGTGTATCTGTGAAATAAAACCTACGCATCTTTTTCATCTTGGTTTGTCACATCATGGAATAAATATTGCAGACTTTAAACACATATTTTGGTGAAATCCCTGATAGCCATTTCCAGTTCAGATTGGCCAGTAGTGACTTTCTGTCCTCCAGTTGTATAGATGTGAAAATAATACAAAGCAGAAGGGACTACAAATTTAAGAAAGCAAAAATGATAAAAAGAGAACTTAAACATTCGAAGAGGGATTTGAACTGTTCGTTGTGTCCATGGCTACAAATTCCGCATATGGCAGTAGAATGGGCCATTCAAGACCTATCTAAGGAAATAAGTTAATAATGTTTACCTATCTGTTTATATGTGTGTGTGTGTGTGTATATATATATATATATATATATAGGTACTTACATTCACATGTATACATACACATATCTGTACACACACAGACGTGCATGCCTCCATAAGCTAGCTGTGGATTCTAGGCTTTTGTGGAACTTGAACTCTTAAGATATATGGCCCTGATACCCTATCCCACCACCCTCCCCCGTATATACAAACAACCTTTCTTACTCTGTTAGCCTTTGTCTGGTTGAGGAGTGTTTTGTCTAAACAAATTATGCCATTATTTTATTTTAAACACTTTTTTTAAGAATAAAATAATCATAATCAATGCCACATGCCTTGAACACTTGTGCATTGAAGGGGAAAAAATCATATAAAACAAACTTACATCTGAGATGCTTCAAAGAGGGAACCTTAACTATCCAACATTTTTCAAACTTATAAAATCCATTAATGTCCAGGATGCATTCTGGGCCTGCTGCCTGCCTAGAACTATTTTCAAACACTTTTGCATTCAGGGAAACCCAAATGCATGTCGCCTCAAGCCCTTGTCCCCCTCTTTAATTTTGAGACCCCTCTGTGTTCAGAGGGAAATGTAATCCATATGTTTTTGATTCATTTACACTTAACTCATCAAAATGTTGTTTGTAAGAGCCATTTGATGTTCTAGAAGCATCTGTGCATTTAAAAAAATAAGCTTTTTAGAACTCCTCCCACCAACCTCCCTCCCATTTCCCACAAGAAAGGTGTATTTGGCCAGGGGATAAAATATGATGCATAAATGCCTGAACAGATCAAGTTCACTTCTGAATTCCTTAGTGTGTCAGGGGCCTTGAGGTGGCAGATACTGGGCTGCCATGTTTCTATGCTGGGCCGACCGGACTTACAGCTAACAGGCCTCTTTTGGTTCTTCTTAACACTGGCTCATCTGCCTCTGTTTTGAATGTAATAGAATGACTTTCTAAATAAAACGGAACAGGGAATTGACTCCCTTTTACCAGAACTTTCATTCAGCTCTTCACAGAGGGAAAGCATTTGTCCTAGTTCGCCATCTGAAATTAAAGGTCTTAAAGTGGAAATAACTTCCATGCCTCATTATAGTTGTGTCTTTTACTGTTGACATTAAAGCTTTTGCAGAAATGGTTATCACTTCACCTGCAGTTACTTCTCTTTTTTCCATTTAATAAGGAATCTGATATAAAATGATCAGAAACAGTCTTGACAAAACTCTTTGATGGCTGCTGGTGGCTCTGGTCTTTTTCCTAAAGTAATTTGTTTATGGTTACAATTACAAAGCCCTCTGACAAGCCCATTCTGTAACGACCCAAACAGCGCCCCTGAGAAGAAGTCTTTGTGTGAAAGTCAAACAGTTGAGTGGTGCATAAAGGCGACACCCATGGCTCAGGCCGCTGCAGGCGGTCTTCTGTGTGTGGCTTACTACGCACTGGAAATGAACTTTGAATAGACACGACCCTAAACCTGCTTCCTGCTCATGGGCTGTGGTTTGAGAGAAGCTGGCCTTACAGGGCACAGGCAAGGGAGGGAAGAGGCAGAATACCAGACCAGGTAACCTCCCAAGGGAGCCTCGGATGGTGCCGCTGTCACCCTCCCTGCCCGCTCTTACAACACAGAGGACTGGCTAACGGCAAACCCGGTGCAGCCTCTAACAAACACTCCAGCTTCAGGTACATTCAGGTGTAACTCAGGTTCTGCACCCTGTGGGGTGAGGTGGGGCACTTCTATCTTCTTCTTGCTAAAAAGTTCGCTTAACCACCACAATATTGTAAAGTAATTAGCCTCCAATTAAACTAAATAAATTTTAAAAAGAGTATGCCCGCTTTCATGAATTAACACTTAAACATATTTCATATGAGATCATTTTTGTTAACAAGGCATAGTCACTCTAGATCATAAACATTAAGAAGATCTAGAACCAAGTTATATATCTGCGTGTGTGTGTGTGTGTGTGTGTGTGTGTGAGAAAGAGAGAGAGAGAGAGAGAGAGAGATCTTGAGGGATTTCCAACCCTGCTAATGCCAGTCCTTGAACTTGTCCTGATGTGAGAGCCAGTGATGTGATGTGACCGCTGAGGTTCTCAGTTGGGGCCACGAGGAATTGCACATGAATATTTCAAATCAGACTGGACCTCATTGTAAATCTCATTTTTCTGCTTCTGAGTGTGTGGATTCTGTGTAGAAGAGGGAGAGAGCACAGGTTGGGAAGGCACTGTGTCTGTGTACCAGGCCTTGCTCCCCCGGTGACCACCCTCTGTTCTATCCTTTTTCTGCAGTTCATACCTTTGCCAGATCAGGGCAGTCAACAGAGGCAGAGAGTTTCCCTTGTGATCTCTGCCAGGGCACCTTGCCTGGGGTGCTGAGGGCTGTCCAGACCCCACAACTGGCTTCCCTGGGCCCCAAGGGGCTTGAGCATGCCTTTGGACATGCTTAGCCTCCCCTGCTGTTCTTTTCCTAAGTGTGCCCTGAAAAAAAATCTCATGCAAAAGAGTCAAACTGTGGTTGCTGTTTGCTAGCCACCTGTCCTGATGACAAGAGGAAATTGGGNCAAGGGGCTTGAGCATGCCTTTGGACATGCTTAGCCTCCCCTGCTGTTCTTTTCCTAAGTGTGCCCTGAAAAAAAATCTCATGCAAAAGAGTCAAACTGTGGTTGCTGTTTGCTAGCCACCTGTCCTGATGACAAGAGGAAATTGGGTTACCCCGCTGGACCTCAAGTCTTCACTTCTTCCCCAAAAGTTGCAGGTGTGCAGCATACTATCTTTAACAATGTGGTTGTCACAGGAGCACTTGACAAGGCTGTGCACCCATTTGTGTGGGGCGTGATGACCAGGTCATCTCCAACCCATCTGCTGATAAGCACAGTTTCACATTCTCTGTGTTTTCTCAAGCATTTTGTCTGAAGCGGTGGGCATGTGCTGTCTTGTTT
This sequence comes from Neotragus pygmaeus, assembly GCA_006410875.1. NCBI lineage: Eukaryota > Metazoa > Chordata > Mammalia > Artiodactyla > Bovidae > Neotragus > Neotragus pygmaeus. The sequence goes on along the minus strand of SJYV01049240.1, from coordinate 507,824 downwards.
ATGGAAACAGGCATACCTCATGTCTCCAAAGGACAGAAAAAAAGGCTTTGAGGGAAAACTTCAGTTCCTTCCTGCTGGGGGACCATGCTGTAGGATTTTGTCAGTTTTGTACTCACTGTTTTACTATTTGTTTTAGGGCTACAAAGAGTAGGTGTTCAATTTTAAATGCACATCAGGTCTTTCAAAAGACTTTTAATGTACAGTGGCCGGCGCAGTTCCTTTGCATTGTAAAATTGCAGTTTCTTACGATTCATGTGTATTTCCAGTGATTCAGGCTAGTGGCATCACTAGCTTTGTCCCAGTTTTTGCGAAAAAACTGCAGCAACCCAATTTTATTAAGATATTCCTATCTTGTTGATATGATCATGTTTGTATGTTCATTTATTGCAACTTAAGCCTTTTGGCACATATTCATTTATGAACCATTCCAATACCTTAGTGTAAAGAACCGGGCTATGTGATCACACACACACAGACACACACACACAGACACACATACGCGGACTAAAAAAAAAAAAAAAAGAGAGAGAGAGAGAGAGAGAGAGAGAGAGAGAGAGAAACTTAGGCACAGAGAAATCATTGAACTTGGCTGAGACCAAATTTCGTGTCAATGAGAACATGGAGAAAACATCTCTNAAAAAAAAAAAAAAAAAAAGAGAGAGAGAGAGAGAGAGAGAGAGAGAGAGAGAGAAACTTAGGCACAGAGAAATCATTGAACTTGGCTGAGACCAAATTTCGTGTCAATGAGAACATGGAGAAAACATCTCTAAAATTGGAATTTGACTCCAGTCACTAAAACACTCACTCCCGGCAGCATCTTTGTGGAATGCAAAGGTGATGTATATGCATATAAATCTCCATTAAGATGAAAGTGAGATATCATTCTGTTAATGTTAATATGTATTTTCAACATTAATAACCAAATGAGCAAAACGAGGCCAATAGATCTAGGTTCCGAATGTGGTTAAAATGATATATTTTCATTTTCAGTGAAAATGTTAAGTCAACTGCATGGTTTCCTTTGGATTTGTGATAGTGACATTGTAAAACATACACGTACACACATACTCCATTCATGTAATTAAATCGATTCATCAAACATACTGTTAAAGAATCTCTTAAATGTGTGGGACAGAGGATTAATTAACTCAGAAGCATGTAAACTCAAAAAGTTTGTCAGTCTATTTTCATTATACATATGCTCCTCCATGTATGATTGGTGACAGCTTAAGGACAGATGGCCCAGTGATTTAAAACTCTGACTTCAATTATATACCATGGAGCTCAAGTGAAAATAGCTTTCTTGCAGCAGAGATAGAGATGTTAGCAGCCATTTATAAGAAGGGTCCTGAAATTCAGATCAAAGTCGAAGCCTGCTTGGTTTGATTTCATGCAAAAAAAAAAAAAAAAAACAAAACCCACCTAGGAATGCCTGTTCCTAAAATAATCCCCCAATATTAATCCTTGTTCCAT